>JASDFA010000023.1:64910000-65365000 GCA_035772735.1 Datura wrightii | reverse complement strand
TCTTCGTGTTGCTATCAGCTAGAAGATGAGGAGATTCCATCTGAACAGCTGATGAAGATGGTGTTGGATTAAAACTCTATTTTCTTTTGCTTATCATCATCCCTGAGAAAGTTGTGCCATTCAAGAGAGACAGTGCTTTTTCATAGGAACAAAGTATTTCCCCAGCCAAATACTGTCATACATCCTGTTTTATGGGATCAAAGTGCTTTTGCAGCTGCAACATCAATTATTTCCCCTTGTTTAGCTCAGTGATCACTACTTCTCTCTCCCAACAATTGTTCTCTCCCATTTTATTTATTTTTTTCGCAAAATTTGAAGAAGTCACGAAATTGGTGTTGGGTAAAAACCGGAGCAATACAATGCGAAATAATACAAGAATGGTTACAAACAAAATAAAAAGGGGACAAAAATGGAAAGACAATGACACCAAAAATTTTTACGTGGAAACCCTTCGGAATAAGGGAAAAACCACGGGCCAAGAGGAGCAAAATGATATCACTATAGTAAGGAATTTTACACCGTATGGTTCACGAGTACAACACTCAAAGTAACCACTACACACACTTCAAAAGAGATAACCCTCTTTTTACTCACACCTCACTATAATATCACTCAAGAAAAAACCTCACTTTTTATATATTTTTCTTTTCTCTTTGTTGGTGTATCTTTACAAATTAGCAAGGGGCTCCTTTTATAGGAAAAATTTGGACCAACATTCAAAGTTCACCAACCTTTGAATGCCCAACCTTTCAAAGTTCACCAACCTTTGAATGCCCAACCTTTGAATGTGTGCACCAAAAGTTGAATAGGGGCTGGACCCCACAAATCTCCCCCTCCAGTCCCATGCATCTGAAGGAGGTATCTCCATTTTCTCAGAGAGAGCTCATCCCGACAAGTTCTCTACACAATTCAAATTTGTCTTTTGGTATCATCTTGGTCAGCTTATCTGCAGGATTTTCAATTGTGTGAATCTTTTTGATATTAAACGATTCACTCTCCACTTGTCCACGAATCCAAAGGTATCTGACATCGATGTGTTTTGTCCTTGCATGGTACATGGAGTTCTTGCCCAAGTCTATTGCACTCTGACTGTCGCAATAGACAACATACTCCATCTGTTGTAATCCAAGTTCTTGAAGGAACCGCTTGAGCCATATCATCTCCTTGCCAGCTTCAGTAGCCGCAATATACCTCTACTTCAGTTGTAGACAGTGCGACACACTTCTACAACTTCGATTGCCACGATATAGCTCCCCCTGAAAATGTAAACAAATATCCAGTAGTGGATTTTCTGTTATCAAGGTCACCTGCCATATCAGCATCCGTATAACCCTTCAAGATTGGATCAGATCCTCCAAAACACAAGCAACTACTTGTAGTGCCTCTCAGGTACCTCAGGATCCATTTGACAACTTGCCAATGTTCTTTTCCTGGATTTTCAAGAAATCCGCTAACCATACCAACTGCGTGAGAAATGTCGGGTCTTGTACAAACCATTGCATACATCAGACTTTCGACCACAGAGGAGTATGGAACCTTGGCCATGCTCACTTTCTCCTCCCTTGTTGTAGGGCACATCTTCTTGCTTAACTTCATGTGACCAGCAAGACGTGTGCTAACCGGCTTAGCGCTCTTCATATTGAAGCGCTCCAATACCCGTTCAAGGTACTTCTCTTATGATAAATAAAGCTTCCTTTTATTTCTGAGACGAGTGATTCTCATGCCCAAAATCTTCTTAGCATGACCCAAGTCTTTCATGGAAAAAGACTTAAACAATTGTTTCTTCAACTCGTCAATCCTGGAAGCATTCTTGCCCACAATCAACATATCATCCACATACAGCAAGAGGATGATAAAATCTTCGTCAGAAAATTTTTGTACAAACATACAGTGATCTGAATAAGTCTTCTTGTAACCTTGCTCCCCCATAACAGATTCAAACTTCTTGTACCACTGTCTAGGAGCTTGTTTCAAGCCATAGAGACTCTTCTTAAGTTTGCACACAAAATTTTCTTTACCCTTCACCTTGAAGCCTTCAGGTTGTTCCATATAAATTTCCTCCTCTGGCTCACCGTGAAGAAAAGTCGTCTTCACATCCATCTGCTCAATCTCTAAATCAAGACTAGCAGCCAAATATAGAACTGTACGAATGGAGGTCATTTTCATAACAGGTGAAAATATTTCATCAAAGTCAATGCCCTTTCTTTGACTAAATCCCTTAATAACCAATCTAGCTTTGTATCTGGGCTTCAAGTTGTGTTCTTCAATTTTAACTTTGAACACCCACTTATTCTTCAGAGCTCTCATGCCCTTAGGCAACTTTACCAGCTCGTAAGTGTTATTTTCATGCAAAGACTTCATCTCACTTTGCATGGCTTCAATCCATTGGTCCTTGTGCTCATCTTCCAAGGCCTCCTCATAACATTCAGGTTCTCCCCCATCAGTGAGTAACACATACTCATCAGGAGAATATCGAGAGAAAGGAATATGCTGTCTTGTAGACCTTCTAAGTGGAATATTTGATTCTTCCACAACTTCATTAGCTGGAGCACATCAGTGACAGCATCATCAATAATAGTATCATCAACATGTTGATCCGGAGCACGATCCTGGGCATCACCATTGTCATCAAGTCCACCAACATCAAGGACTTGATCAAGATTAACCACACCATCAAAGCTTGAAGATCCAGCTTTTCTGCTTTGTCAATATCTTCAATGTTTTGATTTTCCATGAAGACGATATCGCAGCTTCTCACAAGCTTCTTTTCCACTGGATCATATAGCCTGTATCCAAACTCAACAAGGCCATAACCAATGAAGATGCACTGCCTCGTCTTTGCATCTAACTTTGACCTCTCATCTTTAGGCACATGTACAAAAGCTTTGCATCCAAATACCCTCAAATGGTCATAGGAAATATCCTTACCATACCAAGCTTTATTTGGAACATCACTTTGCAAAGAAACAGCAGGGGATAGGTTTATAACATGTGCAGCGGTCAATAAAGCCTCCCCCAAAAGGAGTTCGGCAACTTTGCTTCTGAAAGCAAACATCTGACTCTTTCCATCAAGGTTTTGTTCATCCTCTCAGCCAAACCATTAAGCTGAGGAGTCTTAGGAGGAGTCTTCTGGTGTCTGATACCTTGAAGCTTGCAGTATTCGTCAAAAGGTCCACAATATTCACCACCATTGTCAGTACGTATACACTTCAACTTCTTTCCAGTTTCTCTCTCAACCGAAGCCTTGAACTGCTTAAAGACACCCAATACTTGGTCTTTAGTCTTCAATGCATAGACCCAGAGTTTTATTGAACAGTCATCAATAAGGTGACAAAGTAAAGTGCACCTCCCAAAGTCCTTGTCTTCATAGGAACACATAAATCCGAATGCACCAACTCCAGCAACTCTGTCTTTCTTGAAGGAGGATGGGACTTGAAAGAAACTCGATTTTGTTTTCCCGCAAAGCAGTGCTCATAATTTTGTAATTTAGCACTTTTGAAATCACCCGATAATTTCTTCTTGGCCAAAATATTAAGTCCTTTATCACTAATGTGACTAAGCCTCTTATGCCATAGTGACGTTGAAGAGTTATTGTTCTCAACTACATTCACCATGTTAGCACAAGTAGAAGCCGTAGTCCAGTATAAACCACGACGCTTTTTACCACGAGCCACAACCAAGGAACCCTTAATGAGTTTTCATTTTCCATCACCATTGGTACTCACATATCCTTCATCATCCAGAACACCAACAGAAATTAGGTTCAAATGGACATCAGGTGCATGTTTTACATTGTTCAAAACTAGTTTAGTTCCGATACTAGTTTTCAAACAAATTGTACCAACTCCAACCACCCTGGATACAGTCTCATTACCCATACTCAAAGTTCCAAAATCACCAGGAGTATAGGATGAGAACAAATCTTTCCTTGATGTCACGTGAGAAGCGGCACCATTGTCCACAACCCAACTTGATTCATCGCAAGTAATATTTTTCAGATTCTCATCAAGGAGAGTAACAAGATCTTCAGTGGTGACGGTGGCTATGTTATTTTCATTGCCATCTTCTTTCTTTTCCCCTTGCCTTTTTCCTGCTTCCACTTTTGGTGCCCTTTCATCCCACAATGATAGCACTTTATATTTTTAAGTTTGCCTCTGGATTTGCTTCTATAATGTTCTCTATCTTGAGAACCACGACACTTGTTTCTCCCCCTGGAGCTAGATACCAGGACATCCGTCGATGGAGAATCCTGATACTTTCGTCTCATCTCTTCATTCAAAATACTGCTCTTGGCAAGATCCATAGAGATCACACCATCTGGAGCAGAGTTTGACAGTGAAGTTTTAAATGTTTCCCAAGAGTCTGGTAGGGAACCAAGTAGAAGCATACCTTGGATATCTTCATCAAACTTGATTCCCATAGAAAATAACTGGTAATCCTCTGAAAGTTATTCAGGTGATCTGTCATCGGAGAACCATCGTTGTATTTCAAACTTAACATCTGCTTTATCAAGAACATTTTGTTATTACCAGTCTTCCGAGCATACAAACTTTCTAAATGCTCCCATAGGGTTCGAGCATGTGTCTCTCCAGAAATATGGTTCAAAACATTATCATCAACCCACTGCCTAATAAATCCACAAACTTGTCTGTGCAACAGATTCCACTCTTCATCTGTTTTATTATCAGGCTTTACAGTGAAAAAAACTGGTTGATAAAAATTCTTGACATAAAGTAGATCTTCCATTTTTCCCTTCCAAATGGAATAATTGATGCCATTCAAAGTAACCATTCTACTTGTGTTAGCTTCCATTGTTCACCCAAAAAATATGGATAACCAAAGAAATTCTTTTCTGATGTGGAAGATCAGACTGTGTTGCAACCACAGAGCATACTCAGACAGAACCTTGGCTCTGATTCTAGATTGTTGGGTAAAAACCGGAGCAACGCAATGCCGAATAATACAAGAATGGTCACAAACAAAATAAAAAGGGGACAAAAATGGAAAGACAATGACACCAAGAATTTTTACGTGGAAACCCTTCGGAATAAGGGAAAAACCACGGGCCAAGAGGAGCAAAATGATATCACTATAGTAAGGAATTTTACACCGTATGTTTCACGAGTACAACACTCAAAGTAACCACTACACACACTTCAAAAGAGATAACCCTCTTTTTACTCACACCTCACTATAATATCACTCAAGAAAAAACCTCACTCTTTATATATTTTTCTTTTCTCTTTGTTGGTGTATCTTTACAAATGAGCAAGGGGCTCCTTTTATAGGAAAAATTTGGACCAACATTCAAAGTTCACCAACCTTTGAATGCCCAACATTTCAAAGTTCACCAACCTTTGAATGTCCAACCTTTGAATGCCCAACCTTTCAAAGTTCACCAACCTTTGAATGCGCAACCTTTGAATGTGTGCAGCAAAAGTTGAATTGGGGCTGGACCCCGCAATTGGCTGACTATGCGGCTCGAGGATAGATATAGCCAACAAAAAACTTGTATTTTGCATATCTGAATATGAATTTGAGCTTGATGAGAAAAAAGTAATCTATTAGTGAGAGGGCATTGATCGGATTGTATATAAATTAGAGGAAATTAAGTGTGAAGGAAGACTTGCTCACCACTAGTCTCACTTTCCTAAACCAATGTAATTAGCGGAGTCAACTGATATTGCATTAGTTGACTACCAAGGCCTTTGTGTATTCGAGATAGGAACTCAGTTCTTACCAACTGCTTCCTTTCTTTTTTAATAGGGGAAACGAAACTTTTGAAAAATTGATATAAATGGTTAAAAGGGATAAGACGAGTTAGTTGACTCTATCAAGCCTTTTGCCACATTTTATTTAAATTGCTTGAGATTTTATTAACTTCATGCTGCTTGTTCATTTTTACTTATCTATTGTATCAAAAATAGATATTTAATTTTATTTGTCCAAGTTGAAAAAATCAAGACATAACTTATTACTTAGTTTCTAGTTTACCTTATAGTCATTTTTCAATATATGTCCCAAAGCATTAAATTTATTGTATTTAAAGTGTAATATAATAAAACTATCATTTTAATTATTGCTCATTAAAAAATGTGTCAAGTCAATATTGAACAAAGCAAAGCTGAACAATAGGAGTAATAAACTGCATTTGGGGATGGGGCTCCTCTCCATTTCTCATTCTTTACATTTCACCAAGTTCCTATTTAGATAAAAGCATGTGTCACAGTTATAAATTAAAGATTGAGATTTAGTTACTTAAATTAAAATCCAAATCATAGTTAAAATATTAAAAAGTTTGACAATTCCACATTTCTAGCTAAAATATTATCTCATCTATAAATTAATTCTAAAGATTTCTCTCTTTTTTCTATTTTATCATGAGTTTTTTTTCTTTTGAACAATTTATTTATTTATTGTTACACCTCATAAAAGTTAACAATTAGTAAGCGTACACGTAGGTTCGTGAGGAATAAAGAGAGTACGATGCGTGTAGAAAAATCTCGAAAGTAGGATCGGGCGAGGCTAGGCCGCGAAGGGCCAGCGCGACGAGCCAGCCGGTAAGGCATAGGCCAGCGCGGCACGCCAGCCCACTAGCACGATGAGGGGCGCGACGTCGGGCTGTCCTGGCGGTAAGGCACAAGCTAGCGCGCCGCCAAGATAGCCCAGCGTCGCGGGGCGCCTCCTGCCACCGCCCATGATATATATATATAAAGCCCTCATTTCAATTGTGATTCATTTTCAAGTTATTTCCTCGACCAGAAGTGAGAAGACATGAAGAATTCAATCAATTTTCGTTCGATTGCACTATCAAACATGGTCCAAACTCAAATTAACTTTAGGTATTGAGTTCTAAGCCTGCAAGGACTCGAAAATGCCCGGCAAATCGTAACCCCGCCAAGCAAAAGTTGTCAGAATTGCTCCAAACTGATTTCTAAATGATCACAAACGTTAGATAAGCATTTCTCCCTTATGAACTCTCGAAAAATTATAAGTTTTCAATCGTATTTTACGTAGTTGAATTATAGTTGCTATTAATATCAAAAGTTATCATTTTAAGACGAATTTGGTATTGAAATTAGTCTCTTTCTCCCAGTATTACGGTTATAGTTGAAAAGAGCTAACGAATACAAATTGAGACTCATCAGATTATCGGGAAACGGCAACCGAGGTATGTTAAGGGAAATTCCTTCGGCAAGTTAGTTTCTACAGTATTGTAATACAATTTGAATCCTAGTAAGAGAGCCAGAAGTGTGTCTATTGTGATTAGCTGAGACCAGTACAACTTTCTCGTCTTAAATAATACGACTTATGTTTTTGAATGGAAATAACGGTTCCACATGTTGCCAATAGTTTCTATCAGTAAATTGCGATCAGATATGTTGTGGACAGTTGTTGTTTGTGGACTATAAATGTATATATGTTGTGGTTAGCTTCTAGAAAACGTATAAAGACTATTTTGCAGTATCCCCTGTCGTGAAGGAACATGTTAAGTATGACATATGCTAGGAGCGTTATAGAGACTTCCCTGCTCTTCTGTTTACAATATTAGCAAAATGCTGATGTTTTATTGTCGAACCTAGACCTTAGAAGCTTGTGGATAGTCGTTGGGCCTGAGTTAGTTAGTTGAACAGCATAGTCGCAGCTCGACGATATAGCCATTTGTTTGGCGCCTGTGTTGTTAAGAAAGCACGCCCAGAGGGCATTGGCGCACCCTTATGCCGCAAGGCCAGAAATTTATATAGGAAGGTCATACTTTAGAGTCAGTAGCCTAGGGTTGTCTAGTGAACTGAGTGATAGCCTGCCATCTAGTTAGCTATTACTAGTGATTGTCAGTCCCAGTTGATTTAGCATTTCTCATACAGGTCGCTCAGAAAGTCAGCCTAGTCTTCCAGGTCAAGTAGACCCGTGGGTACCCTAAGGAAGGGGACCTTATTAGCAGTTAGGGGCAGGGCCAATGCCCTATCCAGTTCTTATAAGATACTAAGGTACAGATTGTCGTGAGTGGCTAATTCTATATAAACATGTCTATAAGGTTAGGAATCGCCCAGAAAAGTCATATAAGATCTGAGAAGACCAAGATGAGGTCTAAAGGACTAGCACCATATTAGTACAGTACTACCCACAAGCTAAAAATGTCGGTAAGCTGCTTGTGGAGGATTAGGGACCGATCTCTCAAAAGCATGTTCGGTCAATAACATCCCTATAGTCGTTCTAAGTAGAGGAACTAAGTAATTAGTCATCCACGAACCCACAGTTGTTTATGAGTTATAATTGTCCAGGCAGGACATTCAGAGTATTGTTAGGCCACTCCAGATCTCGCCCTATTCAGTCTAGACCATTAGAGATCATGATTTCTACCAGGATCCTCTAATTAGATATTGGTGTACGAGGTATGCCTGCTAGCAGCCGTATAGACTATTCTAGGGGGCGAGCAGCGGTAGCGTTAGGCCTAGAAGGCCATATACGCCCTTTGAGTGGGTAGATTGCGATTTCAGTATAGCACCTCGGTTGGGGTTGCCCTCACTCAGGAGCCTTTCGTGACCACCCCAGGGGGGCTATATGATGTCGCTCCAAGGAGCGATATGCCGTTCTGAGGGACGAAGATGAGGTTTGAGGCCTTATATAGTCCATTCCATGGTTGGACTATTACTCTATGCCATATCAGCATCATACCCTTGTCAAGCCTGGTGCCCGGGGTGCAGTTATCAGGAGTCCACTAGACTCAGACACAACTACAAATCAGGAGCCAAGCGAGCTCAATTGCAGACTCAGGAGGACAAGTAGGTTGGCTATAGCACCATTAGAGTCGTAGAAACCTGGATAGGGGTATATAGATTGAGGTGTGCTCATCAGGGCTTATGGGGGCCCCAGGCGGGTTATTCTGTGTTGATTGTACCTTCCAGGCTTATGGGGGTCAGGTGAGGTTTTTGGTTGTATTCTTGCCTGCTAGTTGTAGCGTACGAATATGTAGTCATAAAGTCGTAGCTCATGTACATGTAGTGTTTTGCTAGATGCATATTATGAATAAGCAGGCTTACAGGTTAATCTTTATGCCCCTTCCTTCTATTTACTTTCAATCTTTACCAGCTTATTTACTGCCTTACATATTCGGTACATATTGTACTGATGCCCTCCCCTGGGCACTGCATTACTTGCCTGAAGGTTTAGACAAATAGAGTTCAGGCTCTCCAGTAGCAGCTGTTCAGAGTCAGAAGTTTGGCCAGCTCCCTTCGTTTAGAGTTGCCAGGTTGTAGAGGTTACAATATTTCAGCTATATAACATTTGGTGTAGGTCGGGCCCTGTCCCGACCACTATTTGTATTTCTAAAGGTTTGCAGGCAACAGTTGTCAGTTAGTCAGTGTTGTTGACCATGTGGGGCCTAAATTAGTTATGTTTCGTATGTTGGCCGTGTGCAACCTAGTATAGTGGCTTGTTCTCATTGTTGTTATAAATAGACAGCATGGTAGTCTTGTTGGCCTGCATACGATCCCTTTTGTTGCCTGTTGTTGGTTAGCTGTTTTTATTTACAGGTGGCTATAAGGCCTTTTCGGCTGGAGGTTGTATTTATAGCCGAGATATAGCTCGTTGTTTTCCTGAATTGAGTTGCAGGCATGCACCAGACGTGCATAAGCCTAGCCAACTCAGTCAGATTCCAGCATGGCACCAGGTGTCAGTCATGCCTCCCGAGGTGGGGCGTGACATTTATTTATAGTTCTTCTTAAATTTGTTTACTCTTCATCCTCTTTATACTCTATCGAACATGCAAAAAAAAATCTGAGATTAAAAAATTTATCTTTTTTAAAAAAAAAGAAAATAGAATGGGATTAATAATATTATTATTTTTTTAAATACTATTAATGTAAATGAGAACGAGTAATAATTAAAACTAATACTTGTGAAAGAAAGTTGTTATATAAAAGTTAGATTTTAAAGTTTTATTTTTGACTAAAAAAATAATTAAAAAATCACATTAGCAATCCTTAATTTATATTTCATGTGTAAACGGTAGGATAAATGCAAAAAGAGAAATAAAATGATGTCAACAAAAATGACAGTTTTAGTATTAAAGCAAATAAATCTAATGTGATATTATAAATAAAATATGACACTAATATGCTAATAATTAATTATTTTTAATATTAATCGTCATCGCGCAGATTCTAATACTAATAACATTAAAAATCTAAAAATGATAAAATATTCATAAATTTTTAATTTAAACGAAAAGAAAAAAAAACAGAAGAACTCATAATAAAATTAAGAAAAGAAAGAAAATTGTCGAATTAATTTATAGATTTGGGATTGCTATTCTTTTTAAAATAAAAAAAAATATTTATTATCTTAATCATAATTAAAATTTTAATTTAAGTAATTAGATCTCAAACCTTTAATTTATAATTATAATACATGTCTCCCGTTCAAAAAGAACCCGGGGAAATGGAGAGTAGCATAGTGTTTAACAACTTGGAAAGAGCAAAATAACCATGAAATTCGACAATTTTTTAATTGTAGGGACTTTTTTGTCTTTTCACCAAAATAGACCCTAATTCCCGTCCTATTCATCAGTAATTTGCATTCTGGGAGATATTGAACCTATGATGTTTCCCTCTTCTAACTACTATTACTTCATATGCTTTCATTCATATTTATATTCAATTAAATATCACGTAAAATATATTTTTTATTTTTATATTTTTTACATCGTGCCGTACACCAGAACTGCCGATTCGAATATCTGAAAGAACATTGTTTGATTCGTGTGATATGAAACCAAGATGCACTGTGGTTTCGTTAGAAGTACATGCCAACGGCTTTACTTTTTCTTTTCTTTTTTCGGGTTAAATGACACAGAAATATATAAGGGTGTAAATAGATCGAGTTGGTTTGATTTTTCATTAAAAAAATTACTAAATCAATCGTGTCGATTTATGATATTAATATACCAAATCAAATCAATATAAAATTGATTTTTCTGGTTTTGACTTTAACCAATTCTTTCGATTTTATTGGGTTTTCGATTTTTCCTATTTTTTTTCAACTAAAAAAAATCAAACATAACTAAATTGGACTTTTATATTTGATTTTAAAAAAAAAAACTAAATCAAAAGTAAATAAATTAATCAAAAATAAAAAAATCACAAACGCTGACGAAATAAAAAAAATGAAGAAAAGGTAGTTTAATAGTTTAACTCATAAGAAAATAGAAAAAGAAGATAAAATAAATAAGCGAAAGTGACCAGCTCCAGATAAATAAGAAGAGAAGTATTTGGAAAGTGAAGACGAAGAACGAAGAATGAAGAATTTATTTTATCTTGCTAGATTTTTAGGTTAATATTGAATCTTTATATTTGGATCATTTACTTACTAATTACTGCTCACAAAACAAATATTATAATTCACAAGTTTACAACTTACACGCTCAAATTTGAATATACATCTAATTTCTAAACATTGAAAATTAATAAAACTAATTAAGAAATATTTACAAAATAAATTATAACTAATATTTTTATGTATAAAAAGTTAAAATTTTATATACATACATATATACATATATATATATATTATGTCAGTTCGAGTTGCGCTCGATTTGACTTTTTTTTGGTCAATATCAAACCAAACCAAACCAAACCAAACCAAACCAAGAATGATTGTTTTTTTTTTCAACATCAAACCAATCAAACCAACCACAAGCCAGATTTAGTTCTCAATTTGACTTGATTCGTCGGTTTGATTTGGCTTTGAAGATTTGACCAGTACACCCCCAGAAATACATTCCAAGTTTTGGAAATAAAGGTGCATTTACCCTCCCTTAAACTTTCGGTCCCTCAAAATCGCGCACCATTAAATTTCATCTCATATTTAGCTCTCCCTCAAAGGTTATCCGCTTGGTTCTTACATTTGGCACAGTGGGAATCTGGGAGACACAGAAACAAAAAATTCAAAATTTACTCCTAAGCTATCAGATTCATTTAATAATTAAAAGCATGTCCATAAACAATTGAAACGTCCAAATATATACCCCTACAATGCTTGACCAATGTTTTTCACGAGGGAAAACTGCAAGTGGGAGGGGCATATTCGAGACGAAAAATAAAGGTGAAAACTTCTACGAGCCGACTGTAAACGAAGGGCATATATAAAATAAATCGCAAACGATAGGGGTGTATTTGGACTTTTTCCCAGCAGTGAAGTGAAAATAGTAACATTGAGCCGCACTGATGTTACTTTTCTAGATTCAGAAACTAATCCATGACAAATGTAGCAACATAATCTCTTTCAACTATTTAATAAAACGAATGGAAATGTAAGACTAGGCAATGACACCAAGTGAAGATTAAAAATACTACAAAATATCAAAAAAGTATTCCAAACCTTGACCAATTTCCCAAATTGATATGCCTGCCCCCCATGAAAGAGCTTCCTCTAGTCGCACAGCAAGTGACATGAGTGATGGGTAGAATACAGCATGCTGGACATGTTTTTTGTCAGAGTACAAGAAGAAATGTTCAGCGCTCTTCTCTTCCCACTGAATTACAGGCTTGTGCAGCTCCAGCAAAGAGAGATACTCGTGTGCTACGATAGGCCCCCCACCTAAACCTGTGCATGTAATGACCCTTTACAATTGATTAACAGATATGAGCAATTAAAGATCATTATTTAGTGTCAGTCTAATGGCAACCCATCTCATATAAGATGAAAAAGAGGGACATTTGAGCTGCAATTGTAATGTAGCCCAACAGGTCTTAGTACACTCCAGAAACATATGTATAGCATCCGTCAACTAATAAAAAGCTGAAGTTTCAAAGATAAATAAAAGAAGCAACAGAGAAGTACAATGAAATAATGGAAGCTGGCCAGATCACTTTTTGGGTGAGATCATAGAAGTATGGTAAATGGTTTGATCAGCCAGTCTTACCCAGTATTTACTAACTCCCATCAGAAAACTTTGGAGATGCAAAATCCCTTGAGGGTGGATATTTGATTCTTCCACCCTCAAGTGGATAAGAATGTTGTACAGAAATGCTATGTTGACCAAAATGGTAGTCTAGACACCAAAGTTGTGGAAGACTAGTAATCCCCAAATTGTCTAATTTTTTGTTTTTTTTTGAGAACTCAAATAATAGAGTTGTTTTAATCACTAACACCTGAATCAACTTTAACTTTAACGACAGTTTCATTGCATTTAAATCATTCAGATTACCCTTAAAGCCGATGCTACTCGTAGGTCAAGACAATGTGAAACTACATCCTTGCATTCACCCCCATGGCCAACTGAAATTTTTGTTTGCACTCCCTTCCAGACTATATTTATCACAAGATTTCAAGGGAGATGAGTAATTAAATGGAGCCATTCACTACAAAAACTTTAGCAGTCCTTTACCTGACATGAAATTGACAGTCTTTACATCTATAATATCTGATTTTTCTATGATCTTCAAAACTTTACAGGTAAGAAAAGTTAGAACACCGTTTAACTAATATCTTTAGAAGATCCTCTTAATTTTCTTCCTAGAGAACAAAGGTGACACAAACCAAAAAATTGCTGGTTTTCTTTTTAGTTTTTTACTCAGGGTTGGGGGGAGGGGGGAAGCGAGGAGATATTGCTACATATAGAACATTAAGATAAATATATGCATACCTCCTGACAGGGTAAAATCATTTCCATAGAAGTTGATGCCGACAAAGATTTTTTCAGCCAATCTCCTACTTTTGCTGCCAGCACCCACAAGAAGATGCAAGGTAGAGCGTATCCACTTCAGAGGTGCATTGGGACCTGGATTATAAGGACTTGAATGGTCATAAGTCATGAGAGAGAAACCATCTACAGCATCATAAAGGGCTTGTAAATCTTCTGGTCCAAAGTCATGCTCCTGCATCTTATCTGTACGTGGTGGGCCTATCACATAAACTAACTGCAGATTTGTCTTGCCATTCCTTTCTAAGTGCACAGAATGCATAGCTTCTCCAAGTTGCTTTATAAATTGCAATGCCTACACTTGCAAAGCATCAAAGAAGTGGAACAACCCATTAGCAATCTTGTGAATTACTTTTCCATATACCCAAATTACACTGACCAATGCAGAGTTCCTTGAGTTTAAATAAAAAAAATTTAAACTGAGAAGGTTCTAATGATGTAGGTGCTATTTACGTTGCAAGTAGTTATCTTTTCATGAAATATTTTCCACATAATAAAATATTTCATGTAATGACTTTCATGTTTCCAGCTCTTGTACAAAGCTAAAAATGAAAAGTACGAGATAGGATCTTTAAAAAATTAGGGATCATTTGCTTTTTAGAAGTTCGAACCACACACCATCTCATAAGAGCAGAAAAGAATTTTATAGTCCAGGATCTACACAAAAGGTCATTGTTACTAAGCATAATACTAAAAGGGAAAAGAACAAAAAAGTGAAGGTAAGCACTTAACCAGATTTTTCATTTCTGAATTATGAAATTTATAATTCAGGGTCTCCACAAAAGGTCATTGTTACTAAGCATATTACTAAAAGGGAAAAGAACAAAAAAGAGAAGGAAAGCACTTAACCAGATTTCTCATTTCTGAATTATGCAAGATGCCATAAGCTACCCATCTTGACCAGGACTCAAGTACAATACCATCATACTCCATTTCCCTATATAAAATAAAAGGATCTCAGAATATGCGGATGGAGAAAATGCACTTGACATAAAAGACATGCTAATAGAATGGATAATTGTTGGTTTGGACTTTTGGAGGTAAGTGTCGCCAAATGTGTATCTGGTGAGTAATTGCAATGGATTTTCATCTATTACCTACTCATTCTAGATAAATATGTTTAGAGATATGGTACATTATTCAAAATTTGATCCTACCAATAATGATTGCTAGGTTATCCATTTATTATCTTTGTGCACAGCTCAGGTGGCTGCATTTAACACCGGTTTAACTTCTTCAAGCTGCAATACTTGAGCAACCACACCATCCCCTTCCCTTCAACTTCCAGGAAAAGGTCAATAAAGGAAGATACAAAATTCAAGCAGACATCTAAAAACAGAGACTCACTTGCACTCCATTATGATAAGGTTGATTGCTTTCTCCCTAAGCCTCTTCTTCTTAAGCAAGTCCAGCGGAATCGCCTCAAGGACAACTCTAGGTAAAATCTAAAGATTGAGAACAGAAAGAAAAACATTAGTCTAGCTGGTAACCCAACACTACCTGACATGTTGAAACTGAACAATTAAATGAGGTAAAGCATTAGTTAATTCTCAGCTGTTAGCACGATCTTTATAGGATTCTCTCTTCAAGGGACCTGTTGGGAAATGGAAAACAGTTCCAAGAAAAAAGGTTTCTTGGAAGCAAGTGATCGAACAAGTATTAAACAAACAGCACTCCAGTTGCTTTTGTGCCCGTCCCCACACACACCAACCCCCAACCCCCTTGGCTTACTAGAATTAAGATACAGTGGTAAAGGAACGAATTCAAAGCAAAAAATCCAACATGTCACCCCAGATTTAACTCCTGATGAAACCATGTTTCCACCTTTTGTTCTCTTCTCTAGGCTCCAGATGTATAAGTGCCATAAATTACACTACTTATCTACAATAATCTACATTTCAATGTGGCTGGCTACCTTACCAGAGCATTTCCTTTCATTCGAATGTCTGAAATCCATCCTCTATCAGCATTATGTCTTCCATGCAGAACTAATTTACTTCCTTCACTGGCATCAGAAAGCCCAAGATAAAGATATTAAACAGTTTTGTGATCATAAGAGATTGATGAGTATTCCTGATATTGCAGTCCTGCTAAATCAGTACTCATTCCTATAGTTTCATAAACTTTGATTCATTGCTTTCACTTATTTGATAGTAACAAGGACCTGGTGGAGATAGAGAAAAACAACAAAATAAAACTAAATATAATAGTCTAGTCTCGGTTCTCGAGAGAAGGATCAGCAGGTTTTTGATATTATCATCTCATGGGAAAATGTCACAGAAATCACATAGTTTCAGATAACCTCATGATGATCCAATGCATCCCCAGTGTACCTATTATTTGACAGTCAAGGTAATCATGACTTCACTTACTTCTTCAGTTCATACCAAACAGGTGACAGATGTGTAATTTTAGAACTGAACTTCTTTGCCAGATCATAGCCTTTTGAATTCCTGCACCATTGACCAAATACCATCATGCACTGTAGAATCCAAAACTACATTTATCAGTGTAAAGACAATTTCTTTTAGCAGGTAGCTAGGTTGGAGAGGGTATCGGCACTTCAAAGAATTTTCTATTTAGTACAATTTCATGCCATTTTGGACTATTTTTCCTTGAGCCAAGGGTCTAACATAAACAATCTCTCTACCGCTGAGATAGGGTAAGGCTTGTGTACACTCTACCCTACCAGAATCCACTTTGTGGGACTATATACCCTGTGTTGTTGTTGTATAATTTCATGCCAAAATACACAGAAACAAGCTAGTAAAAGGTTCCCCATACTCAAAGTTCTAATTTTCACCACATTTATTCCATCACTTGAATCCTCACACATTGACAAAAATTTTCCAGTCCGAAAATAATTCCTTTCCTTAAAAGGATAAACAAAAAGCTGCATAACTCCTCCTTAATCCCAAAATAGTTTGGACCGACTATAGGAGTCCTCTACACCCATTCCTCCAATGAAGACTTATCATTAGATTAGCTGTCAACCTACTGCAACCCTTCTCCTCCATCAAGACTGAGTTGAAGTTCAACTCCAAAACAGTTTTCCTGTTTAAGTATATAACATTTGGAAGATTACCCAGACCAGGTATTATAGTCTAGTATGATTTAGCTCTAAACTAGTTTAGATTCTTCTAATCCTTTCCAACCACACAAAAGATAAAAGAAAATGGTGGATTTCGAAATATACAAATTAAGAATAATTAAACATCTTTCAACAAAGAATTGAACAAATGCAAATACCACGGAGTGATATAGGCAAGGACAGGATTCCCAAAATGACGCCGACTAATATTTTCTGAAACTTTGGAATTCTCCTGCAATTCTTGAAATTTACCAAATAAATCAAAAAAAAAAAAAAGAAAGAAGCAAACTTATAAAGTGAAAGAAATCAAAATTAGGGGAGTAGAATATGTACATTGAGAACTTCACGGTAAGTCGAATCGGTTTTAACGAGGCCTCGCTGGTAAACATAGGGCTTGTCAGCATCAAGAACAGTAGCGGGGTAGTTGTATCTTTGCCGGTAGATTAGTAAAGAAATTGCAGGAGAAATGATAAAGAACAGAATGCAGAGGTTAGTGAGCCAACGATGTCGATTCGTGTGAGACTTTACTGAATCGTGGGTCTGGTGGTCCTGCGATGAAGACTCGATTCCTTCAGAACGGTGGCTCGAGCTCGGACCCACTCGTCTGCTTCGCTTCTTAGCCATTTTTGATCGACAAAACTGCAGCTGCAATTTTCCCTTCAAACGATTGATTTAAAATCAAATCTTCTTTTCAACTCTCAAAAATAAAAGAAGTTAGATATTATTATTTAGGAATATTTATAACTTAGGTATAATTTTTATTACTACATACAGTAATACTCACATTTTTATTATCTGCTTATTAATCTTTTAGGTTCTCTTGATTTTTATTTTTTTAAGAATTAATATCATATTTATGATATTTTTTAATATTTCTTGATGTAATTATATAAATAAAAATTTTAAAAATTAATATTATATACATCTAAAATAAAGAATAAAGTTATTTTTATATTATTTCTTTTTTATTAATATTATTATATTTTATTTTATTTTAAAATTTATTACCAGCACAAAATTCTATCCAACTGAGCATTTTAATATGCTTTAAATTTCTCTTCGAAACAAGGTGAGTTATTAGAATTATTGTTATGCATTTTTATCATATTGTGTTAAAGTGAAATTCGTTTTATATTTTATTTTATTTTATAAGTTGTCTAGAAGCTGCTTTATATTTTATTGAGTTTTTCGTCAGTTAATTTTTATATAAATATCTTATCGTTGTGTGTCTAATTAATATGCATATAACAATTTTTTGAAAAGAAGTCATTTTTTTTTGTGTGAAAATAAAGGTATTATTTTGAGATTATGATATTTTATTATTCGTAACTTATTTTTTTTTGCATTTCAAATTTATTGAAGTTGAGTTTGTGGCATTTGATAACTATGAAAAAAATTATCTATAATGGGTACACAATGCTGAAATTCATCTAGACGCTAAAAGTCTTTGTGTCAGTATTATTTCGGGTAATGCAGCATCAAGTCGGGACAAAGTGAAGATTATGATTTTCCTTTGTCATCATCTGGACGAAGGATTGAAGGTGACCTGACAGTAGGGGTGTTCATGGTTCGGTTTGGGTCAGTTTTTGATATCAAAATCAAACCAATTTAGTCGGTTTTTAAATTTCTAAAACCAAATCAAACCAAATAAAATAAATAACCATCGGTTTAGTCCTTGTTGGTTTGGTTTGGTTTGGTTCGATTTTTCGATTTATAACTAGCTAATGATAAATTAATAATAGTAAAACAACAGAGACATGAGATAATTATTTCAAGTAAACATTAAGAATCAACAAAATTCTCTCTCCTATCACGAGATGAATGTATCTGAATCTTCTATTATTTTTCAACACTATTCCAAAGTTTTAGCATGTTTAAGTTGCATAAATATAGAGGTTTTTCCACTTCACATGTCTAATATCCACACAGAAACAATATACAACTTTATATAGAATGGTCAATCCAATCAAAGAGACAAACGATTGAAGAGTAGATGGATGTATTAGCAAAAGAAATTAAAAAAATCGGCAATATGTCACACCATGTCACGCCCCGCCTTGGGGGGTATGACTGGCACCTGGTGCCCTAGTAGGATCTAGATTGTTAACTGGTGAGCCTAGGCACAACTGGTGCCTGACTAGCTCTAACTCAGATTTCTGGAAACAACGAGCTATATAACGGCTGTAAACACAGCCTCCGGCCAACTCGCCTATAGCCACCTGTACCTGTAATAACAGCTAACCAGAAACATGTCAATGTAAGGGAGCCTATGCGGGCCGACAAGGCCACCATGCTGTCTAGTTGTCTGTAACTCAACACAAGACTACTATAAGACTACGTGACCGACAAGGTCACCACTACTGTCAAACTAAGGCCTCACACGGCCAACATAAACTGAAATGCTAGACAGCTATAACAAACTGTATATACAGACTGCAAGCCTCTAGGAATACTAATAAAATGGTCGGGACAGGGCCCCAACCTACCCGTACTATACAACAAAAGAAAATAAAATACACCTCTGAATATCAGGCTCCGGAGGACAGGAGCTGATGACTCTGCACTGGCTAGGATCACGAGGGATCGGCTCCTCGTCTGTGAGTACCTGCAGGCAAGTAGTGCAGCGCCCCAAGCGGGCGTCAGTATCACTGGTACTGAGCATGTAAAGCAACTGAAATGCACAACTGAAATGAATAACAACAGTAACATGACACAGAAACAGGAAGTAGCTGAGTCTATTTAGCTGAGAATAACGGGGGAGAGTTTAATTATTCTATAACTAAACTGAGCGTACCTGATACCGTGACATCCTGCTTTCTATCAGTATCTAATAGCACATATAGGTATACATATAAATACACACAATACCTGACCGACCCCCATAAGCCGGAAGGTGTCAACCAACACACAATCTATTTACCCCTACCCGGGTCTAAACCAACCAAAAATAAGTCACTCCACTCATCTGATAACTGTGAGCTCCTCCTACCGGTCCCCTTGGGTACGTAGCTTAGGCCTTGGCCTCTGACAATAAACTGTGTCTGAGTCCGAAGACTCCTGCCTCTGGGCGCAAGTGCACACGGGGTGTGTAATTAAAACTGCCCCTGGGTGCAAGCACGCAACAGGGTAATTTATAAAAATCTGTATCTAAAACTGCCCCCGGCCACAAGCGCACACAGAGTAATCTGCCCCTGTAAACAGGGTAATCTGGCTCTGCGCAGAGTAAACTGAACTACCCCTGCAAGCAGGGTGGTCTGGACCGTATTATCATGGTGGTCGGCCATCATCGTCCTCTAGGTGGACGGCATCGCCCAGCTGGTGGCGGTATCTGAATCTGGTATCGACACAGCTATAATCCAGGGGCAGTGGGGATGCTAAAGGGTCACCCACATGCCATAGCAAGTCTCAACAAACAAATAGCACATATAAATAGCAAGCATGTATAACTGAAAGACTATCTGAAATCTAACTTCTTATTCTGATCTGTCTCTACACTGAACTGATTCTTACTAATTATACTGATTCTGTAATCTTTGTTTAACTGTACGGCTAATCTGTAGCCATGATACTATCTGTCTGAATGGCTAATCTGTAGCCATAACTGTCTGTCTATCTGATCTTTCTTTACGGACTTTTATTATGAAAAATCTGTTTCTTTTATTCTACTACATGCTTGCTTATCACGTAATAGGCTATACTGAATCTGAAATACTAACTTGCCCTCGGGCGCATGCTCTTCTAACTTTCAGACTGAATACGATATAACAACGCAAACTAGGTTTACTGAACTTTGTACAATACTTAACATTCAACTCCGGAATTCTACTACGGAGTTTATTGTACTATACAAGGCTAAAGCTACTAACTTGCCGAAGGAACTAGCTTTACATACCTTAACCTCGCGTTATTCGATTGTCGGACGAGGCTCGGTCAGTACTCCAGCTATTTCTCCTAACTGCAGTCATATATACGTCAATTAATACTAAATATAACTTTATTTTGAAGAACAACGTCACTTTCAATAAAATTATAGCCTAAACTTAGGCTTATCGAAAGACGGTCGAAAACTTGCTATTTTTCAGAAGTCCATAAGGGAGAAGTATTCACTTCACAGCTAGGAGCACATAGACACTAGTTTGGAGCAATTCCACTTATCTTAGCCCAGTAGCACGACGATTTGCCGGTCGTATTTCGCGAAACAAAAATCGTAGGAATGCTCCCTGCTGCTAAATACCTCGGTACCTGAGGTTAATTCGAGTTTGGACCGCGTTTGGCGGCGTAATCGGACGAATTTTAGTAGGAGATCTTCGTTTTCCCCTTCTCTCTGATTACTCTCTGTTTTCTACTGGAAATTATAAGGAATTTGAATAAAAAACCGAAGTGGGGCTTATATATAATAGACACTATAAATCGCATTCCTGGAATGCGATTTATAAGTCGCATTCCTGGAATGCGATTTATAAGTCGCATTTTGCCTTGCGACATGTCGACTTGGCGCTTGTCCGATCTTTCCCCGGGCCTTTTTCTAGCATGTATGGCTTCCAAATATGCTCGACCAACGCACAAATAGGCCATCTAAGTGCCGGGAATCCTACGGGGTATAACACACCACATATAAATAATTAGACTTAGAGTATTGTGTTTGGACATATTTTTTAAGTAATAGAATTTAAAAGTGTTGTAATGCATGTGAAATAAAGTATACTAAAACCAAATTAATGTTTAAAAGATATAAAATATTTATAATTATTTATAAAAAAACTACTAACATATATTCAAATAATTATAAAATTTACGTATAAAATCTATCGATTCGGTTTGGTTATTTCTTCGAGTTTTTTTTAGTAAAACCAAAATCAAATCAAATATCACTGGTATTTAAAATTTAAAACCAAAACAAACCAAACCAATCCAAACCAAATGTCGATTTTTTTAATCTGTTTGGTTTGGTTTGATTTTTCACCAAACCGCGAACACCCCTACCTAGCAGTGAAAGATCACTTGAATTGTGGATTGGTTTAAAGGAAAGGTATGTCCACCTTAACACAACGATATCGCCAAGGGCTCGTTATGAGTGGATTCACTTACGATTATGGGATTTCAAAACTATATGTGATTATAACTTTATTGTATACAGAATTACTTCCCAATTAAAATTATGCGAGAAAGATTAAAAAAATGAGAATACGTTGGAAAAGACTCTTACTACTTTTCATACCTTAAATGTGGTATTCCAATAGCAATACCATGAAAGGGGATTTAATAGATATTCTCATTTGATCTCACGTCTTCTTGTGGCGGAACAACATAATACCTTTTGTTGAAAAATTATAAAGTCCATCTCATTGGAACTGCTCCACTACCGAAAGCAAATGTGGTTGAAACACATGGCCTGTTTGAAAAAAAAAGAAAAAATCATAGTCGGGGTCATAATAATGTGCGTGGATATGAAAATGGTAAGAGACAATTTAATAATCATCATAGTGATGGTCACCATAAAAGAGAGAACCGTGTGAGTTCTCAAAGCAATTCTTTCAAGAGGCAATTGTCATTGTTGTGGCATGAAAGGTCACAGGAAGAATAAATATCGGGCGCCTGAGCATTTTGCCAAACTTTAATAAAATTCTTTAAAGAAAAGGCAAATAGAGGTGGTGCTTCTTCTGCTAGTGCCCGAGTAGAGTCACACTTGACTTTTGAAATGATGTTGAGGCGGGCCCTGTAAAAAATAAGATGATAATGTTGCAAATCTGGCTTTGAAAGATGATAATTTTGATGGCCTGGATGATATTAATCATTTGGAAGTTGAACACTTCTTTAGGGATCAAAATTGAAGTTTAATCATTTTACAAGGAAGATAATTATGTTGTTGCTTTATTTATGTGTGTTTAGTTGTTATGTTTATGTTGCATTTATTTTTAGAGGAAGAAAAGAAAAGAAAAGAAAAGTTCTTAAGTTCTCTCGCAATTTGTTAGTTTTCTTGTTTCTTTTTGATGTACTTCTATTTTAATGAAGATAAATAAAATTTTCAATCTTCAATTGGATTCAAGATGAGTAATGGGATATGTGTCTTTTGGATAGTGCTACAACTCACACTATACTAAAAGAAAAAAATATTTCTCTTATTTGATTATTAAAAGACCTTTGTTAATACAATATGTGGTGGCACATAATTGATTAAGAGTTCTAGAAGAGCAACCTTATTACTACCCGAAGGAACAATACTAGCTATTAATAATGCACTATATTGTAGTAACTAGTAAGTCTCAAAGAAACTTATTAGATTTTAAGGTTATTTGCTAAAATGTCTATCATGTTGAGACTTACAATAAAGAAAATGTTGAATACCTTTGTATTACTATAAGTGAAAAATAAAATTGTACATGAAAAATTACCCGCATCTTTTTTTATGGATTGTACCATATAAGTGTTGTTATAACTGAATTACATGTTGTAGTAAATAAAAGATTTACTAATCCTAATGATTTTATAATTTTATATGACCGGTTAGGCCATCCCGATTTAATTGATGCATAAAATTATTAAGAATTCACAACCACCTTTGAAGAACCAAAAGATTCTTCAATCAAAGAAATTTTATTGTGTTGTTTGTTCTCAAAGAAAGTTGGTTATTGAACCATCAACAATTAAGGTCGGGATTGAATCTCCTGCATTTCTGAAATGTATATAGAGTGATATATGTGGGTCAATTCACCCTCCATGTGGACTAGTTAAATATTACATGGTCTTAATAAACGCATCTATAATATGATCACATGTTTACATATTATCAACTCACAATATGGCTTTTGAGAGATTGTTGGCTCAAATAATAAGGTTAAGAGCATAATTTTCAGATTATACAATAAAGATAATTCATCTTGATAATGCTGGTGAATTTACATTTCAGACCTTTAATGATTATTCTATATCTACTGGAATAGCCATTGAATATTCGGTTGCTCATATTCAAACTCAAAATGGTCAAGCATAATAATCGGTGAAACATCTTCAATTGATAGATAGACCATTGCTAATAAGGACAAAATTGCCTGTTTTAGTATGCATGGGGCATGCTATTAATTTACATGCAACAACTCTTGTACTTAGAGCCCGTTTGGTTTAGCTGGAAAAAAATGACTTTTAAATATAAGTGCTTAAAGCACTTTTTAAGTACTGAAACTTATTTTATAAATAAGCAGTTATGTGTTTGGGTAAAGTACTGAACCTGAAAAAAAGTTATTAATGTGTTTGGTACATAAGTGTTGTTAAGCACTTATTTTGAGTCAAATGACTGAAATGCCCTTGAAGCTGTTAACACTATAAAAAACGAATTACTATAATATTTTTATTTCTAAAATAATTAAAATCTAAATTAATTTATATTTTTATTTATTTTTAATATAAACTAATTATTTAAATTATTTTTAATTTTAAAATATATAATTTAAATAAAATTAGGCAAATCTCTCCTTTACTTTTTATTAGGAGTATAGTTCTATTTTTTATTTGTAAAATTGAATGTAATAAGTTAAATGAATTAATACTACCTCAATTTTTTAATTTTTTTTAGATTTTTAATTTTTTTTTCTAATATGCACAAAAAAATAAAATTTTGTCAAAGATTTAAGTGAGACTATTATTGAAATTAGAAAAATATTATGGGATAAAAAAATAAATAGTTTGATCAAACCTAAATGACTTATAAGCCAAAAGATAAAAAGTTGGTATCTACCAACTTTTGCCTTTTGGCTTTTGGCTTTTTAAAAGCACTTTTTAACTTTTTTAAAGTAATTTTTGATAAAATCAAACACCCTCTTATAAGGCCAACTAGTTATTATAAATTCTCCTCATTACAGTTGGCTTTTGTCCAGGAACCAAATATTTTTCATCTTAGAATTTTTGAATGATGTGGTATATGTTCTAATTGCTCCACCACAACACATATAGATGGGTCCCCAAAGAAGATTGGGGATATGTAGAATATGAATCTCCTTTCATTATAAAATATTTAAAACCTATGGCTGGAGATTTATTTACGACAAGATTTTTAAATTGTCATTTTAATGGATTGATATACCTAATATTAGGGAGAGAAAATAAACACTTGGACAAGAAGATAGTAGAAATGCATTATCACTATCTCACTTAGATTTTTAAACCAACCAATGTAAACAAGAGGTTCAGAAGATAATTTATGTCCAAAATATAGTAAATTAACTGCCAGATGCATTTTTTTTTTACATATTTCTGTGTGGTGTGTTCTACGGGATTCTTTTGAGCTGGGAGATGGTATAAACTCTAATGGCCCTAAGCTGAAGGGAAACACCTTTGATAATTTCTTTAGATTTCATCAATTAATCTAACATTCAATATATGCATAATATTTTTTTCCTATTTACTTAACAAATTCTTACAGGATTACAAATCTAATATTCTTTGTAGATACACTTGGCATCTTCGTAAGTTCTAAGGCTTTCATGGAAGGGGGGGGGGGGGGGGGGAGAGTAATTATGTATGAAAAGTAAGTTGAACTTAATTTGCTTTTAGTACTTTTTTTTTCATGAAAGTTGAAAACGATCTTCTCTTTGTTTGGCTTGTTTACCTGCTACAATGTAAATTTAAGAATTATCGTGAACATGAGTTTATGATACTTTTTCAATCTTGTGTGTTCAATTGTAAAATTTAGACATGATCGAAAAATTATAATTGTGGTGTCAAATAAAACATGAATTGCTTCAAAAATTGACTATTTATAGCATTCAATGATGTTAGGGATACGATATATATGAAGGTAATATATTAAAAGTTGTCGTGTTTATAATAAATTTTATATCTTTTAATTATACCAACTTTTAAAGTTTGTGAAGAAAATTCTGAGATATCTTTTATGTCTGTCAGTAATATGTGGATAAATCTCACTTTTTGAAAAAATAATAACTCTCCGAAAATGATAATATATGTTCTAATATTCAAATTACAAAATTACAGATAAATATAGTTATTATAATATAATAATTAAATAATATACAAGTATGACAACAAAAAGTCACCACACAAACATATAACTCTAATGCAGAGTTTACTAATCCTCGTATGATCGCATTAGCAGGGGGTTAACCAACACAGGATCTTTCACAGTGTAATCATGTTTTCATGCTTTGGTTGATAATAATGCTTCTTTTTAGTGGATATGAAAACTCCCAATAATCCAACCAAAAATTAAACACTTCGTATTGCTCATACTGCATAGTCACTTGCCTACTTCTAGCTACTTGCATCACATTAAGTGCATTACATCCCCAGATTGTAGGTTGTGTAACTCTGCTGATGCTGAAATGATTACGTATTTATTTCTTGAATGCGCTGTAATGACTCACATTTGGGCTGAAATTGATATTGCTAACCATGTTTGAACCATTATCACAAAATGTCCTGAGCCACATATTTGGCTGCCACAACTTATATGTAGATCCCCAAAGTTATTCTTCGACAATGTACCTTATAAAGTTTTCATCCCTTACTGTTTGTGGCTCATCTGGAGGCAAAGAAATAAGTTCATTTTAATCATGGAGCTACTAGGCAGATTGCTTGTGAATATTGGATGCTTGCAGGTACAACGAAGCCGACACCAATGCATGTGACTTGGAAACAACCACAGAAATCACACTACATGCTCAATACCGATGGAGAATCGATCCAACGACATCGGTGGCAGGACTGGGCAAGATATTCAGACAGCAGGGAGGAAACTGGATCTTATGATTCAATAGCTCTACTATAACCACAAATGTTTTGCATGCTGAGTCGCTCGCTCTTTTCATGGATTTACGTTATTCTTACAGTCTAATTTACAACCACTAGAAATTAATATTAATGCTAAGAAAGTTGTCAATCTATTTGAAAATTCTAAACTTTAACAACTCTTCTCTTTTGGCTGGGTGATCCTGAGATACTCCACATCTAAAGAGTACAAAACAAGTTAGCAGATAAATTAGCATCAACGGCCAACAATACAGGAGAAACGTCTGCTACTATAACACTCTTTTGGGACGTACCCCACATTTTTGGAGGATATTTTGCGTGCAGATCAGACAGGAGTACTATCCGCTAGGAAGGTGAAGGCATCTTCTTCAACACCTTTATCTATATATAATATAATACTACTACTACTATGATTAGTGTTGGGCCGCATATAAATATTTTGACCAACAGTGCCATTTCTCTATTGATCTCTTTTTGTTAATAATATCTCTTCTATTACTCAACAAGAAAAAAGAAAAGCTCATTAGCCTTACAATTCTTAATAGATTAACGGCTAAATAGATATATGAATTCATACATCATACTTAACATCGTCAAATCGTGAACTATAAATTTCTCAATCATTAATTTAATAACTCAATATTAATAAATCAATAAACTTATTTTTTTTAATTGGATTATTAATTGCAGTTCCATATCCTAATAACAATAACTTGATTGAAAGATCATATCTTTAAAAATCGAGAGGAAAATGACATCAAGCTGATGTTTGCATTGACGATATACTATCTCCATTTTTCTTTTATTTAATCCTCGGAATCGTTGATGCCTTCAAAAGAGAACTGTCATTGTAATTTACAGATTTTTTTGCATAGCCACGTATAGTGTAGAGTAAAAGGGTGATTAATCAAATACTTTTATTTATATATATATATATATATATATATATATAATTTTACATATTTTTAAATATTTTATTTAAATTTTGCATTGCGTACAAAAATATTTACATCACAATTCATTCAAATAATAATTATCGCCTCCATATAATTCTTTTTGTCTTATTTCTTTAAAATTTGTTTTAAAAAAATATTTTTAAATTAATTTTAAATTTTAATTTTTGTATATGTTATATTTAAAATCATATATTAGTGATAACTTAAAAGTAATAATAACATATATACAAATTAATTTGTTATATTTTTTAAGTGTAAATAATTTATATATATATATATATATATATATACTAGTTTGAGCATATGCGCCTCATGCGTGTTCCTCATATTAATAAGATTAAATTTATAAAAATAGCATAAACAATATTTAAAAGACGTGTCTGTATAACAATATAAAAATTTAGAAAGAAAACATATATATAAAAATAGATAAAAACTCAAACATATATGTAAAAATATAAAATATAATACGCAAAAAAATTATTACCTCTTCGTCAACTAATGTAATAGTCATCTGTGTGCCTTCCTTTATTTACTTTTTATACTCTTTTACTAATCCATCTCCAATTACTAAGACTTTTATTATCCAATAAGAATCATATCACCTTAAGTTGTTAATTAACACAATTTTGTTCACAATGTTTTTTTTCAAATTTCATTGCAATATTATCTAAAATAAATTATGCATAAGATTTATAATTATAATAATTTATAATTTTATTAAAAAAATAATTTTATGAGATGAAGAGATTACTTTACGTGAATAGATAAAACTTGTAAATGTATGAGTACATGAAGAATATTAATTATAAATAACACAAAATCTAAATCACGAAACATCATATGACTGAATAAAGGAGATAATATAGTATCAATATTAGAATCAACTAAAGGAAACAATTTAAGTTAAATTATATACAAACAAGCTTGCATAATAATTACTATTGTGTTTTTCAAATCTACAACATTAAAAAGAAATTCATAATAAAAAAGAAGAAGATAAATTAACACAAAAACATATAACGTTGGAGATTGAATTAAAGGTGTTGATATAAAAGAGTTGATGAATTAAATTATGCAATTATAAATTTTTTTATAGAAAAAAATATAAAAATATTATGACATTGCTATTAAAAAAATTTTAATCAAAAAAGAAAAATAATAATAATAATTCATGCCTATATAAAAAAAAAAGAATCTCGTAAAAATCTCTACCTTCGAAAAGGAAAAAAAAAAAAGAAAGAAGAAGTTTCTAAAATCAAAAAAGGTAAATAAAATTTCGTGGAAGTTCTTCTTCTTATTTTTTGTTTTTTTATTATAAATAAAGTTATTTCATAAATAAAAAATTTAATATAATAAAATAAAATTAAAAAAAAAGATCGTGACTAACAAATAAAGAAAAAACTTGATGAATTTTTTTTTAGATTTACACTAAAATAGAATTATGTCATAAATAGAAAATTTAATATGATAAAAATAATAATTTTAAATAATAATTATATAAAAATAATAAATAACTATTTTATTTATTATCATATTTATTAATGAACAAAAAAAAATTTCAATCAATATTTTTAAAACCTTCACACTTTTAATATAATATAAATATATACATGCTATCTAATAAATGGGATAGCCTCAAGCAGACACCAGCCCATCAACATGTCTGCTTGAGCTATTCTTGAAATTGTGGGGCCCATGCTTATTTCTTTGCTAAGTGGTCATTTTTGATTTTCACGTACTTATCTGCTTTAATAGTACTGACACTTGGTAGCATTATGACTGTACTTTTCCTTGTTTAGACAAAAAAGCTAAATTGATTTTGCTTATTTTCTCATGTATCCTCTTGATGCAAAGTACATCTTCTCTTATTAGATATTAATTAAATTAGTGGGTCTCAGAGCTTTCTTTTATCTAAAAAATTTTACAAAAATATAGGGTATTATTTTGTAATTTCACACATATAATAATTTTTAAAATTTGTGAACATTATTATTATTTTTTTACTATCTAATAAAGGTGAAAGCGGACAAGTCTTCATCAATATGCATGCTTATTACTTTAAGTGTATTTTGACTATTTCATGTATTTTTTGATGTGTTTTCTAAAGATTAAAAAAATTAAAAAATATAGAACATTATTTAATAATTTCAAATATTTTAAAACATGATAATTTTCTGAAGTACTTATTTTTTCTGTGTATTAATCATGTGAGACATTGTATTCATAGTTAAAGTATTTATAGTGTCCAAGAATAATAACTAATAAAAAAAAAAAAGGCTATTAATGACGAGAATTCTGGTCTCTAAAAGTGTGATTCTTATCCCAAAAGGTCAATAGCGACCGGATTTTCCTGTCCAGGCTTCGCCGCTAAAAGTCATTAGTGACTAGATTTTGTTACAGGTCCCTAAAAAAGTACCAGTGACCGGCAATATTCTGGTCTCTAAAACAATTTTATAAAGAAAGAATATTAAACAACTTATAATATAGAAATTAAATTGCATATAGAAAAAATTATAACTAACAACCTGCTTTGGTATACATAATTAACTATAAAAAAATAAATTAACATCTCATTGGTAGCAGTATACATCCATGATATAAGTCACTATATTGATTACATAACATATTTGTTAAGCATCCATCACGAAATGATAACCAACTTGTCCCGTGGTCTTCATAACTAGCTTCTTAACTTGTAAACCCGTAAAAGTTATAAAATAAACTTCCTTAAAAATGATAAAGATCTACTATAATTAGTTAAATAATTTCATTTAATTTAAGTGTGAAGTAATTTAGCTACTCATCAGTCAATTCTATCAAGTGTAGTTACATACACTTCAAAAATTTGAACATCAATATAAAAACCTGTAAAGATGCAAACATATATGTGGAAAGTAGATGTTTGAATTCTATTTAAACTGAGTAAGACATGCTAAACTAGTCATTAAAGGAAGTTTATTTTATAACTTTTACGGAATAAATATTAAATGTTTTTAATTCAATGAAGCAATATTTTAAATCTCAAACGGATTAACAATAATGAGATGCAACCATGACTATGCATTCACAATCTACTTGGGAAATGTCTATGTTTTCAAGGAAAAGTAATCTTTTAAAATAGTGTTATTCACCCACCAAAGAAAAGTATTATCTTGCAAAACTTTTACCATCCAGTAGGCTAAATGGTTAAAGGTTAGTTCTAAGTTGATTTTTAAAGAGACACCATAAGACATTCTTTATGGGCATGATATATCTCTTATTCATGTTGTCATATATTAACACATACCTCTATGTGATTAAGAAGGCAAATATTTAGTATTCTTGGAATGACTTTATGAACCTTAGAATATAGGCAAAAGGATTGATCAAAGCTAATCAGATACTCAAACAACCAAAAAAAATATTTTATACAGCTTTAACGAAAATTTGAACTTAAAGAAAATATGGACATTTGACTGAAGTAGGAAACATTTCAAGTAAAAGAATAGCACGAACTAAAACTAGATTTGAAGAAAGAGAAGAATTAACTTGCAAACAAACTTGAACATATTTTACACATAACCTAATATCATTTGAAAAATAATATTCACATTCAATTAGATAAGTAAAATTCATACGCTATTTGACATATATAACTTCCAACAAAATATATAGAAGAGACTGAATAAAAAACTGTCCTACCTCATGCACCTTACTTTTGTGTGTACCATTCTCCAGAAAGAGATCCATAATCTAAGGTAAAGAGAAGCACTACTACATAGAGCCAACAAAAAAATCCAGAGAAAAACACAAGAAACAACTGGTGCCTTGTCTAAGGCAGCTGAATCCACAGATTAATTTTCATATAAGCTAAGAGAATTAATAGAAATATATGAATTTCTGAAATGTATAACCGATAACTATAGCAGAAAGGAAAAGCACAATTTCAGCATAATGAGAGAAGGAATAGTAGTAAATAGAGATATTCCAGTTAAAATTTTGACGAAGAAAATGACCAGAAGTAGCTAGCAACAGTAGTGTTCACCTGCTATAGTAAGAAAGCAACGCTTGTTAGTCAACCAAATAATTCCCCATCTTTGAAGAAGGGAATATTTTCGGAAAAATTGAAATATTAATAGAGATTGATAAAAGGAATTTCTATTGTAAGCATTCCAATTAGGCCTCCTTTATTAAATCATGAAACTTAAAATCCCACACAAAGGCATGAATACACACAATCACACGTAAATTACATCATATTAGAACTGAAAAGATGAAGAAAATGCCTTTTTTCTCATGGCAAACTGGAAGAGGGACTATATTTCAACACTTGGTTTCAAAAACTCTCGAAGCTTTCACACAACGCGTCCAACTCGTTCTTCAAGTCTGCAATCTTCTACTATAATCTCCGAGTGGGGAATACTTGTGTGGGCAAGTACTGCTTCTCAGAAAAGGTCGTTTTTTTTCAAGAAGGAAAAAATCCTATTTATAATCACATTTTTAGGGCTTAAAACCCTAATCCCAAAACGTATAGGATTCCTTCTTTCCTTGTTAATCCACACGTTTTTAAAGGTATAAAACCCAAACGTGTACTACTTACCTTTTATAAAGTTGTCCAAAATCTTGTAGGATTTTACTATTTCAAGAAAACAGGTTTTTTCCTTTTCCAAGTTCTTTAATTAATGAGGCATAGCAGGGACCACAAATTTAATTAGTGAGGCTTCGAACTATGGTATTAATTTGAAATAATGAATGAATTAACCTACCATAATAAATCACAGATTATTCCACTAAAAATCCGTAATTGCACTCCTCGGTATAATTTCAAAATCAATCATTAAATTCTTATTTAATTCCCCATGTTAAGATTATAGATACCAACCAATCAAATTAAATTTCTGACTATTTAATTCATTGATCAATTTAATCATTTATTCAAACGTTTAACTTATTTCATGTGACGGATACAGAATCCACCTGCAGGGTTTTTCACATGAAAACTTATAAGCAATAAAGGGGTATCATCAATCTCAAGGTCAAGACATGGATTCCATCAACTAACTAATTTCACAAATATCATTTGTCATCATCCAACCTATCGGGAGCATTTTAACTCGCGAAAGAGTTTCACCCTTTGATAGATCAAAACAACAAGCAAATGACATTGATCATAATAGTTATATCAAGATTAAGAGTATAAGTACATTTAATGATCTAGAGAATTTATTTTATTAAGTCAGATAAAAACTATTCTCTACTTGGTCCGTCCAATACATACAAAATGTATTAGCATAAGAAGTTGGAACAATACCATTCTCATTATCAAGATAAATTATATATAATCATGTGCTACAATCATACCCATGAATTTGTCCAATTCTCATCTTAGATTATGAACATATACAAACTTTATACTTATAAGAACTGATGATTTAATCTTCTGTGTATAAGCTAAACTCTATACACTAAACCATCAACTATTTAAGTAAAGGACACACATGCAAAATCAATCTATTTAAAACAAGACTTTATTAATCCAATAAATAAATAAAAAGTCTTACATAAAATTGAAACATAACACTATATTAAACCGCATGGTTAATAGTATATCCTAATAATCTCCCACTTAGACTCATAACATGCACCTACAACTTTAACGCACATTTCTTCTACATGCTTATCAAAAGGCTTCTGTGACAAGCTCTTTGTAAATGGGTCCGCCAAATTGTTCTCTGATGCAATCTTCAAAACCTTCACATCTCCTCTCTGAGTTATGTCCCGAATTAAGTGATATTTTCTCTCAACGTGTTTGCTTCTTTTGTGACTTCGTGGTTCCTTTGAGTTTGCAACCGCACCACTATTATCACAATAAAGTGTAATTGGTGCTTCAATTAAAGGAATCACTTGAAGCTCTTTCAGGAAGTTCCAAAGCCAAACAGTCTCCTTAGCTACCTCACAGGCAGCTATATACTCGGCTTCATGGTGGAATCAACAACACATGATTGCTTGATACTCCTCCAACTTATGGCTCCACCTCCTAAGGTAAACACATATCCTGAGGTATATTTTCTAGAATCTCTATCAGTCTGAAAATCTAAATTTGTATACCCAATGGGCACCAGATCACCTGAGTGAAAAACTAGCATATAATCCCTAGTCCTTTTCAGATACTTGATTATATGCTTAGCTGCAATCCAATGTTCATTCTCAGGATTTGACTGATATTTACTAACCATGCCAACAGCAAAGCAGATATCAGGTCTAGTACATAGCATAACATACATGAGACTCCCAACAGCAGAAGCATAAGGGATCCGCCTCATCCTCTCTATCTCGTCAGTCGTTTTAGGAGACTGATCCTTCGATAGAGAATATCCATGCCTAAAAGGAAGAAATTCCTTTTTGGAATTTTGCATGCTAAACCTGGTAAGAATTGTATCAATATGAAGCGCTTGAGACAAGCCTAATATCTTTTGCTTGCGATCCCGCATGAGCTTGATCCCAAGGAGCTGCTTCACCCAAGTCTTTCATATCGAAACGCGAGGACAACCATTTTTTGACCGATTTCAACATGCTCACATTATTTCCTATGAGCAAAATGCCATCCATGTACAGTATCAAAAACGCTACTTTATCTCCCTCCCACTTTTTATATATGCATGACTCGTTCTCACATTGATCAAAATCAAAAGTCTTAATCGAATTGATAAAACAAGTGTTCCATGCCCTAGATGCCTGTTTCAACCCATAAATGGATCTTTTCATCTTACACAACATGTGCTCATTGCCACTTTCCACGAAACCCTCTGGTTGTGCCATATATATGCACTCATCAAGACTTCCATTAAGAAAAGCCGTCTTGACATCCATCTGCCAGATCTCATAATCATAATGAGCAGTAATGGATAAGAGAATTCTGATGGATTTATGCATGGCCACCGGCGAAAAGGTTTCCTCATAATCAATTCCTTCTTTTTAAGTAAACTTTTTTGCAACAAGCCTAGTTTTAAAAGTCTGCACTTCTCCATCCACCCCTCTCTTTTTCTTATGGATCCATCTATAGCCAATGGGTTTTTACTTCTGCAGGTGATTCTACAAGATCCCAGACTTGATTGGAGTACATAGACTCCATTTCAGATTTCATAGAGACTATCCATTTTTCAGCATCTATATCTTGTAGTGCTTCGGCGTAACTAAGGGTATTAGGCTATTCAGGGATTCTATCATAAGATTCTCCCAAGAGCGCAAACCGAATGGATTTTCTAATAACTCTCCCACTACGACGACTCACTACAAGATCATTAATCTAATCTTACGGTGGAACCACAACATCACTTTCGGGAACTAAATCCTGATTATCACGAACTTCTTCCCCAAGCACAGGCTACTCGACAAGTGCACGTTGGTCAACATTGCTCCCACTATCTTGAGGTAGTGAGATGTCCGACCTTTGCACTTGCGCCTCCCGTCGCCTATTGACATCTCTCACAATATGATAATGTAGTGGTATGTCAATACTTGCTTGGGGGATTTGTTCTTGAGATACATCATTTGTTATTCGATTGTTCAATTCCTGTAAAGCGAGTTTACTTCTCCGAACATGGTTTATTAAATAGTCTTCTTCTAGAAACTTGACATTTGTTGTAGTAATGACCTTCTTTTCTTTAGGACAATAAAACAAACCACCTTTCATCCCTTTTGGATATCCAACAAAAACACATACTTCTGTCCTTGATTCCAACTTATCAGTTTTTCCCTTTAGCACGTAGGTTGGGCAACCCCATACTCGAATGTGTCTTAAAATAGAAGTAAGAAACAAGCTAAGATAGTACATATCGAAAACTAACCAGTTCACGGACAGGATGATGAAGAAGCCAACCGCGGCAGATTTTAATTTGTCTATTTGCTAATTTCAAAGTTAAATACAGAGAGGAGGCTGGAGAATTCAGAGGAGGATGGGGTGCCTTGTCTGATGCAGTGCATCCATGAATGTCTCTTGAGAGAGATTCATTGAAGCAAATAGAAAGCTGTGAATGAGTTAATTACATTAAGTGGTGCAGATGAACTCCTAAGTGGTGTATCTCAGGTCGGAGATAAATTCGGGAGGCCGACGACTAAATTCTTTTGAAGATGAATTATAGAGATTGAAGAGTAACGATGGTTTAGTGCTTGCAAAGAGATGAATGGAAATTTAGAGAGAGAGGGGAGTTTTACATTGATTTTTTATATTTTTATTTTTAGTCAATACTACATGCCGCAAATTAGAGTATTAGAGACGAGAATTATTTTCTTTTTGGGGACCAAATTTTGTCTCGTCAGTAATTAAAATGGAAAAATTGGAAAATAGGGACCGTAAGAAAATTTTGTCCCAACAAGTGTATCTTTAGAGACCAGATTTTTAACTCGTCCTTAAATTTAATAAGCCTTTTCGTCACGTACTTATCTGCTTTCTTTAATAGTGCTGCACTTGATAGCATTATGGCTGTACTTTTTCTTGTTTAGACCAAAAAAAAAATGATTGATTTTGCTTATTTTCTCATGTATCCTCTGGATGCAAAATATATCTTCTCTTATTAGATAGTAATTGATGGGTCCAGAGCTTTCCTTTATCTAAAAATTTTTATAAAAATATGAATCATTATTTAGTAATTTCATACATTTTAAAATATAATAATTTTTAAAATATGCAGATATTATTTATTTTTTTATTTAATAAATATAAAAGTAGATATGTTTTTGTCAATATACATGCTTATCACCTTAAGAGTATTTTAGTCATTTCATATATTTTTTAGTGTGTTCTTCAAAGATTAAAAAAAATTAAAAATACAGAGCATTATTTAGTAATTTTAGATATTTTAAAACATAGTAATTCTAAATATATAGGCATTACTTATTTTTCCTATACATTGATCATGTGAGACATTATATTCATAGTTAAAATATTTATAGTATTCAAAAATAATAACTATTACAGTTAGATTGAGCAAAAATAAATATTTTTATTTTAAATTTTAAAAATAACAAAATAATTTCATATAATTATTTTTAACTTATCTTCTACCATAGATAATACATAATATAATATTATTTATATTTAACGGAAGAAATTCGAATTATTCTGACTAGTATATATATAAGTAAGATTAAATTATTGTGTTATGTTCCCAAGCATTCTAGAGTATTAAATCACGTAGACTGCATGAGAAACACCTGGTAGCAAACAACACGACGATGTTGCCCTTACGCAACAAAGAGCCATGTTGCAACCAGTTGCATCATTTTCTCATCATATTATTAGCTCTTTCACATGCAAGGGTACCTGGCTCGATGATCGATAAAATAGATTAAAAATTATAAAGTTTTTGATGAAAAAAAATATTAGGCGATTGTTATGTATTTGTTTTAAAGTTATAATAATAATATATTTAATGAAATTTTATAAAATGAGTTTATAAAAAATAAAATGTAAGTAAATTTTATTTTTATTTCTAATATAAAAGAATTATCTTTAATAAATTTTTAATTTAAAATTCTTTTTAAAGTAAAATAAAATAAAATAAAAATTAAATTAAATAAATCACAACAAAATATTATAGATTTCCTATCAACTCACCCTACGTAATAATCATAACAAAACACTACAATAATTAAATATAGAAAATAACATATAGTATCTAAACTTAAAGAAGAAGAAAATACATGAGAAATACTGCAACTAATAATACAATTAATAGTATGAAATGATAAATGAAACAACATTTAATTACTAAACTAATTTACTTTTCTAATTTGTATCATTCATAATCTTCTATGAAAAATCACAAAATTTTTAATAAATTAAAACTGTATCATATCATATTCAATCACTTTTACCCTATACTTCTTCGTTACTGCAGCTGCCCATAGCCCGAACATAACAATTACATATATATATATATATATATATATATATGTAATGTTATTAGCTCCTTCAAATTAAGCACTGGAACTCCACTGTAAAACTCAACAAAGAAGGTTCTCTTAAACCCACTACAATGGCGGAAACACCAGGAGATATAATTCCCCATGTAGCCCTTCTACCAACTCCCGGCATGGGTCACTTAATACCTCTAGTCGAATTCGGCAACAAACTTATCCACAATCACAGCTTCTCCGTCACTCTCATCCTCCCTACTGACGGACCCATTTCCGAATCCCAAAATAAATTCCTCAAAACCCTCCCTTCCACACTAATAAATTACCTCCTCCTCCCTCCCGTTAACTTCGACGATTTACCCGAAGACGTTAAAATCGAGACCCGAATATCCCTTACCATTACCCGTTCTCTTCCTTATTTTCGCCAAGTTTTCAAATCGCTAGTTGAATCAGAGAAAGTCGTTGCGTTAGTGGTTGATCTTTTCGGCACCGATGCATTTGAAGTAGCAAATGAATTTAATGTCCCGCCTTATATTTTTTATCCAACGACTGCTATGTGTTTGTCGTTTTTCCTTTATTTGCCTGCACTGGATGCTTCCACTGACTTGTCCTGCGAGTATAGAGACTTGCAGGAACGGGTTCGGATTCCGGGTTGTAATCCTATTGAACCAGAGGAACTTCTGGACCCGGTTCAGGACAGAAAGAATGATGCTTACAGATGGGTTCTTCATCATACTAAGAGGTATAAAATGGCGAGGGGAATAGTGGTGAATAGTTTTGAGGATTTGGAACCAGGAGCCATTAAAGCTTTGCATGAGCAAGAACCAGGTAATTAATTAAGCACATGCGAATTCATAAGTTTAATTAAATCTGAGGGTTTTTAACCCTTAGTGTGGTTTGATTGGAAAATAAGTTATTCAGAAATAATTAATTTCGGAATGGTCATTTTATTTTTCATGAAAAATGAGAAATAAATAGTCTCAAAATTAATTTTTAGATGAGTTTATCTAATATTTTGCTGAATAAAATCTCAGAGTAACTTATTCTGAGATTGGTTATTCAGAGATTATAGTATTAATCCCGATATAAGTTATCTTAAGATTTTATCCCAATTAAATGTGGGATAACCCCATTCAAAAATTAATTCAGAAATCATTTATTTCTTATTCCTTATTGAAAGTGGGATTGAACAATCTTGAGATAATTAAATTGAAATTAATTATCTTAGGTTAACTTGTTTCCCAACCAAAAAACCCCTTAGATTCTTCATATGGTATTCATTATGAGTTAAATGGTTAAAAAAAAACAGATGAAGTATTTCAATTTTTTGAATTTTCTACTTGAATTATCAAATGTTCATTTTTTCTATCTAAACTATCACTAAATAGCCTTGAGCCGAGACTAACGGAAATGGCCTCTCTTCTCCTGAGGTAGAGGTAAGATCTGTGTAGACTCTATTCTCTGCAAACCTCACATTGTGGGATTATATTGGGAATGTTGTTATTGTTGTTGAACTATCACTAAATATTTATTGAAACACACCTCAATTATCAGTTGTTCCATTTTTTTACCTGAAATATCATCATTGTTCAGTTAGAAAAAGAAAACAATTGATAATTAAGGTGTGTTTCGATAAACATTTAGTGATAGTTCAAACAGAAAAAAAAATATTTGATCATTCAAGTAAAAATTTAAAAAATCAAAGTACTTTAGACATGTTTTACCATTCACTAACTCATTATACAATTAAATTTGAATTTAATTTAACTACTAAATCTGGCTTATATTACATGGTATTTTTTAACTTTCACATTTAGTCCAAAATAAATGAATTTCTATATAATTAAGAAAGTATTATTAATTTTTCTTGTCAAATTTACTCTTATTTAGATATATGGATTTTTACATTACTGAAAAATATATTAAATATGTATTATTTAATTATAAATAATTTAATATAAATCCTTCATACTTTCTATGAGTAAGTGAATTTTTTAAAAAGATATGCCTAAACTTAAAACGTCATATATTATAATATATAGTAAGTTAATTTTTTAAAAGATATGTCCGAACTTAAAACATCATATAATATGATATATATAGAGAGAGAGGGATCCGGTAGAGTAATTAGCTTCTACGCGTGAATAATGGAAATTTTTGTGTGAGCAATAGGTCACCAAAAAATTTATTTCATCCTTTCATCAATAAAAAATAAAAAGATTAGTTACCTGAAAAGGTAAGATAAATAACCTACATTAACATTGTTAAATACATTCGATGGTGTACAGAAATTCTTTACATGGTCCGTTGCATAAATTAATTATTTTAAAATTATGTGCTCAAGTAATATGATATTTCTCAAAAATTTTAACACACGTATAATATACACAACGCCTTATGTTCATATATATACGTCGAGCGGAGTTGAACCCATTGATTATATGCTACGTGTGCCTCTGCATTGTAGGTAAGCCACGGGTTTACCCGGTCGGACCGCTTATATATACGGATGATCAGAGCAGTAAAGCTGAGGGAATGGAGTGTTTGACATGGCTAGATGAGCAGCCATGTAACTCGGTCTTGTACATCTCCTTTGGGAGTGGTGGAACACTCTCACATGAACAGCTAATTGAACTCGCAGTGGGTATAGAAATGAGTGAGCAGAGATTTTTATGGGTCATCAGACGTCCAAATGACACAATTTCTAATGCCACTTACTTCAATGTCCACAGTACTTCAAGTAATAATAACATTAATAACCCTCTTGATTTTTTACCACAAGGGTTCTTGGAAAGGACAAAAGGGCAAGGTTTGGCGGTACCTAATTGGGCCCCGCAAACGCGAATCCTTAGTCATGGCTCGACGGGCGGGTTCCTGACTCATTGTGGATGGAACTCGATTCTGGAGAGCGTGGTCTATGGGGTCCCGCTTATTGCTTGGCCGTTGTACGCGGAACAAAGGATGAACGCGGTGATATTGACTGAGGATCTTAAAGTGGCGTTGAGGCCGAAAATAACTAGTACTAGTGAGAGTGGCTTGGTGGGGAGAAAGGAAATTGCTGAAATTGTGAAAGGATTGATGGAAGGTGAAGATGCAAAAGGGGTACGCAGCAGAATGAGATATTTAAAAGATGCAGCAGCCAGAGCACTTGGTGAAGATGGTTCTTCCACAAAAGCACTAGCGGAATTGGCTTCCAAAATGAGCAAGGTCTTACAAAATTAATTACCTGATCTCCCGGTTTCATTTCATGCTACACTTCTTGTACTTTGTTATCTTAGTTTTGTTTTAAGATGATCAGTGACATATTGTTATGTTTGAAAAATTTATTTAATAATTTTGTGGGGTTTTCACTTAGTATTTGGGGAGTACTTGTTTTGGGGTTCCGCTAACCTGGAATTACTTTGAAAAAGTCCATACTTTAGGAATAAAAAACCTCTTACTAAACACGCTTTTATTTTGTAGAAGTGAGTAAATTTTTTAAGGCTAAAACTACCACTTAATATGTACCGGGGGAATAGTTTCTTTGGATTAGAGGAATTAATAATGATCTTATTGGAAACTTGTAAATAAAAATCTTGAATGAAGTTAATTTCACTATTTTTGATAAAATTTAGAACAATAAAAGGAAGGACTAATTGAAAAGAAAAGGATTGATTATTCAGCCATGTAAGTTGTAACGCATGGTAAATACTTTTTAAGAATAACAAGGCTTAAGTTAACCGTGAACCATTATATAATGTCCCACATTGGAAATCTTATAAGAAAGACAGAGGAAGGTGAGTATATAAAATGGGAAGTGGCAATAAGGGGAAAAGCATCTTTGCGCTTGGGGCAATGACGCAGCTTGTGAGGTTCTAACCGAGGCGCGTCTATTGCTGGTTGAAAACTATTTCCAAACCCCCTCTTCGGCTTGGGTTTGCCTGTGGCCGTTGAGAATTTCTGGAAGGGCTTCCTTTTAAGGTATAACCCTACAATTTTTAGTTCAATAATTTGTCTATATTTTTTATAAGTTCTTGCTGGTAATTAAAGTGTATTGTTCCCACAATTATTTTTACACCTCAACAGAGACTTATTAGAAGAACAATCAAGGACAAATATATGGGTGATACGTTGGTCATTCATCTAATAACAAAAATGAAGCAATACACTCTTCATATTCTTTAAGGGATAATTACATCTAAATACAACAATCCCCAATTAATATTGACATTTTTTTTAATCAAAGAATAAGTTTAGCAATGGTAGCTCAAGAAAATTGGTATTGTATAGCCAAATCCCACTATAATCGACAACAAAATAGGAGAGTAAATTTTTTTTTCTCCCTGATTTCACGCTCAAAATATGTATCCCATAAATATAGTAATGGTCGAAAATTATTTTCGCCGTTCAATTTTACTTTAAAAATTAAATTTTTTCGTCAACTTTAAATAGTAGATATTTTTTCTTTTTTATTTTAATTGACTTTTTAAATATCTATTTTACCCTTACATTATCAACTTTGTCTTCTTTTTTTTTTACTTTTTTAAAAATATAATTTTTTTAATCTATTCAACAAATTTTTTAATAAGATAAATAAATATTAACTTTTGAGATAAAATAAAATAAAAAATACTAATTGAGTATATAAGTTAATCACAGTCTATAATGAAGTAAATTAGTAGAATTAAAAAAATAATTTTATCATAATAATCAAAACTTTAATATTTATTTATACAAGGAAAAATAAAGGTAACAATAATTTTATAAATATATTTCAATGCATTAAATAAAAAATAATAAAATAAAGACAAATTTAAAGATTATTTATTTGTAATGTAAGTTAATTGTATATTATAATTTACTAATTCTATTAATAACAATTAAATTTTATTTATTTATATAGACAATAGAGATTAAGAAAGAAGAGAAATATAAAGGGAAACTTACATAGATGCATATAAAAAGTAAAGTATTTACGTGAGAATACTCATTTACTTTGATGTCCCAATAATTACACAATATAGTCCTATTTCTTTATTTCTTTCTCACGCTGATATCATGCTGATGTCAGCATTCAGCTTTTTCTTTTTGCCTCTTTTAACTGTCATGTTACTATCATAGTATTATTTTATTTCTTTTTCTTTCTCTATTTAATTTCTTTATTCCTTTTAAAGTTAGTTTAAGTTTTTGTTATTATTTTTTAATTTTTTTATTTACTTTTAAAATATAAAAATAAATATTGTAGCTAACTATTTTTAGACTAATAAAAATATAAAAAAATTTAATAATTTGACTACAACAAAAAGTAATTTACAAAAAATACTAAAATCACTAACTTATTTATTGAAATTAAAATTAATTAAAAATATATATTCTATAAATTCTTGTTCATCTATTTTTTAAAATCATTATTCTTCATTTTTTCATCATAATCTGATTTCATGCTCATTTTAGGTTCATTTATTTTTTTGATCTTTTTTTTAAAAAGTTCTCCTTGTTCATTTTATTTTTTATTTTTGTACTCTTTTTCTTTTTCCTCATTTTGTCTTTTTTTTTTATCCTATCTTCTTTTTTCATTCATTTATTTTTTTCACCATAAACTAATTTCGTACTCAATTTTTGCTCCTTTATAAAAAAATTCTATTTTCTTTTCCTTTTTTATTTTATTTATTGTTTTGGTTTTTCCATCATCCAATCCACAACAAATCGAATGAAACCTGGCGAAAAAGAAGTGAACACTTTGCTGAGGAACGAAGCTTCGTGTTTGTTTTTCTTCAAACCCCGTTTTTTCTAATTTCATTTAAGTTTTTTTCTCCACATTTTTTTTCATTCATTAATTTTGCACTTTCTATTTATTTTTCTTTTTTAATTTCCGATCATTTTCACTAAGGCCTGTTTTAATCCTTCAATAAAATATTCCTCGGTCCTAAATGAATAATCATAGTATATTTATATACTAGCATGATATCATTAAGTTCTGCTTCGGTATTTTACTGAGAAACTTCTTAGTCTTCAATGATACCATCAAAGTATCTATATACTATCATGGTATCATTGAGGTTTGTTTCAGTCCTTCAGTGAGACACTCCTTAATCCTTTATGATACCATCACAGTGTATTTATATACTGGATGGTATCATTGAGGTTTGCTTCAGTCCTTCAGTAAGACTCCTCAATCCTCCATGGTACCATCACAATATATCTATATACTGTCATGGTTTCATTAAGGTTGTCACGCCCCGCCTTGGGGGTATGACTGGCACCTGGTGCCCTAGTAGGACCTAGACTGCTAACTGGTGAGCCTAAGCACATCTGGTGCCTGGCTAGCTCTAACTCAGATTTCTGAAAACAATGGGCTATATAACGGCTGTAAACACAGCCTCTGGCCGACTGGGCCTTTAGCCACCTGTATAAAACTTCAGCTAACCAGAAACATACTTACAAAGGGGGAAAACCTATGCGGGCCGACAAGGACACCATGCTGTCTAGTTATCTGTAACTCAACAATAGAATACTGAATAACTACGTGACCTGCAAGGTCACCACTACTATCAGACTATGGCCTCACACGGCCAACATAATCAACAATGCTAAACAGCTAAACAAAACGCACGGCCTCACACGACCGGCACAACTAACCACAGGGAGATGAATATATACAATCTGCAAGCCTCTATGAGTACTGATGAAATGGTCGAGACAGGGCCCCGGCCTACCCATGCTGCACAATAAAAGAAAATGAACTACACCTTTGAATATCAAGCTCCGGATGACAGGAGCTGATGACTCTATAAGCTGGCTAGAATCACGAGGGATCGCCTCCTCGTCTATGAGTACCTGCAGGCAAGTAATGCAGCGTCCCAAACAGGCGTCAGTACCACTAGTACCGAGTATGCAAAGCAAACTGAACATAACTGAATACAAATAACATAACTAGCAATTCTGAATAGCAGGAGATAATTGAATCTGTAAGAACTGATATGAACTGAATCAGACTTTCTGTGTTGTGATAGGGCAGGAGCGTACCTGTAGACGCAACGGCCTACTGTCTATTAACTAATATATAACACATAAATACATACATACATATATATATATATATATATATATGTATAGCAAACAAGATCCGATACCAACCCCCATAAGCCGGATGGCACCAAGCAAGCAAACAATCTATATACCCCTACCCGGGTCAAAACCAGCCAAAAATAAGTCACTCCACTCATCTGCTAACTACGAGCACCTCTGCCGGCCCCCTGGGTCTCCGGCTCGGGCCATAGCCTCCGATATAAATAACCGTGTCTGAGTCCGAAGGACTCCTATACTGTATCTGTAACTGTAACTGTATCTGAATCTGTTCCCTGGGGGCTTTCGCACAACAGGGCTATCTGTATTGTAATGCTGATCATCCTGATATGGGGAAAGCTTCATCCCATCTTCGTCCAAACTGGGGACGACATGCCACTCCTTGGAGTGACGTAAACCCACCCGCTCAGTGGGCGACACAGTTACCAACCCAGGGGCGGCGAGGACGCTCAAAAGGGTGCCCTCACGACACAACCAAGTCTCAACAAACAATAAGCACACACATATATATAGCAAGCATGTTTAAACTGAAAAAATACTATCTGAATTCTTATTTCTTATTCTGATCTCTTTCTGTATTATACTGATTCTCATACTGCTTTATACTGAATCTGTGATCTTTATCTAACTGCATGGTTAATCTGTAGCCAAGATACTATCTAACTGTATGGCTATACTGTAGCCAAGATATCATTTGTCTGTATGGCTAATCTGTAGCCAAGATACTATCTGACTGTCTGATTTTACTTTACTAACTCTTATTCTGAATATCTGTCATATCATTCTAGAAACATGCTTGCTAATCACATACTAGGCTATACCGAGTCTGGAATGCTAACTTGCCATTTTGGCGCATGCTTTACTAACTTTCGGACTGAGTACGATATAACAACGCAAATCAGATTTACTGAACTTGCACAATACTCAATATTCAACTCCGGGAATTCTACTACGGAGTTTACTGTGCTATACAAGGCTAAAACTACTAACTTGCCGAAGAAACTGGCTTTACATACCTTAACCTCGATTTATCCGACTAACGGACGAAGCTCGGTCAGTACTCCAGCTATTTCTCCCAACTGCATTTACATATATGTCAATTAGAACTAAATACACCAATATTCTGAAAGAAAACGTCACTTTCGATATATTTATAGCCTAAACTTTGGCTTATCGAAAGACGGTCAAAAACTTGCTATTTCTCGAAAGTCCAGAAGGGAGAAATATTCACTTTAAGGCTAGGAGCACATAGACACTAATCTGGAGCAATTCCACTTACCTTAGCCCGGTAGCACGATGATTTGTCGGACAAATTTTGCAAAACTAATTCCGTAGGAATGCTTCTTGCTGCTAAATACCTCGGTATCTAGAGTTAATTTGAGTTTGGACCGCGTTTGACGGTGCAATCGGAAAGAAATTATCAAGAAACCTTCGCACCCTCTGTTTCTCTTCGTGTTCTGGAAATTAAATGATGAAATGAAGTTAAAAACCGAAGTGAGGGGTTTATATACTTGGGCCTGGATAGGGCCAACGTGTCACAGAGCCAACGCGGAGGCTCCACCTCCGTGACACATTGCCATCGCGGAGGGGCTCTGCCCCGGCTCCTTCCGCGATGGTTCGACAGGTTTCTCGTCCGGTCTTTTCTCGGGCCTTTTTCTAGCATGTATGACTTTCAAATACTCTTAACCAACACGCGAATAGGCCATCTATGTGTTGGGAATTTTACGGGGTGTAACAAAGGTCTCCTTCAGTTCTTCAGTCGTGAGACGTTTTCCAGTCCTAATAATACTATCATAGTATATTTATATACTAGCATGATATCATTAAGGTTTGCTTCGGTCTTTTAGTGAGAAACTTCTCAGTCTTCAATGATACCATCATAATATATTTATATCCTATCATGGTATCATTGAGGTTTGCTTCAGTCTTTCATGAGACACTCCTTAATCCTCTATGATTACCATCATAGTATATCTATATACTAGATGGTATTATTGAGATTTGTTTCAGTCCTTCAGTTAGATTCCTCAGTCCTCCATGATACCATCACAATATATCTTGTCATGGTATCATTACGGTCTCCTCCAGTTCTTCAGTGAGACATTCATTAGTTTCAATGCTACCATCATAGTATATTTATATCTAGCATGATATCATTAAGGTCTGTTTCGATCTTTTAGTGAGAAACTTCTTAGTCTCCAATGATACCATCACAATATATCTATATATTATCATGGTATCAATATTGAGGTTTGCTTAAGTACTTCATGAGATACTCTACAATCCTTTATGATACCATCATAGTATATTTATATATTGGTATGGTATCATGGATGTTTGCTTCAATCCTTCATGAGACTTCTCAGTTGTTCATGATACTATCACAATATATCTATATATTATCGTGGTATCATTGAGGTCTCCTTCAATTCTTAAGTGAGACATTCATCAGTCCCTCATGATACCATCACAATGTATTAATATATTGTTTTGGTATCATTGAAGTCTGCTTTAGTTCTTAAGTGAGACACTTCTCAGTCCTCCATGATACCATCACAGTATATCTAGAAATTGTCGTCGTATCATTGAGGTCTGCTTCATATCTTTAGTGAGACACTCCTCAGCCCTCCATGATACAATTATAGTATATTTATATACTGCCATGGTATTACTGAGGTCTGCTTCAATGAGACACTTTTCAGTCATCTATGATACTCACATGATATATATGTCATACTAACAGAGTATCATAAAAATAAGTTTAAAAAAAAAGACAAAACAAAACAAAACAAAACAAAACAAAAAAGAAGATAACAAGAGAAAAATAAAAATAAAAAAGGGAGCCAACAGGAGAAAAGTAAAGCAAGAGAAAAAAATAACAAAAAAACAACATGAAACATAAAAGAAAGGAACAAAAGGAGAATAACATTAATTGTTGGAAAGAAAGAAATCAAAAAAAAAAAACAAAGACAAAAAAAAGAAGAAGTAATTGTCTAATTATTTAATTTTTATATTTTATTCATCTAAAAATTATTATATTTTTATTTTTTTAAAAAAATAGAGAAAGAAACAAAAATAATAAAAAGAATATAAACTAACCTTAAAAAGAAGAAGAAGAATAATTAAGAAGAAAAAAATAAAATAAAATAGTAGAAAACAAATAATAATAATGTTAGTAAGTGACATCTATAATAAAGAATAAAAGGAGATAAAATAATAAAAATAATAAATGAAAAAAAGTACAAGATCAAAGAAAAAAAAGGACAAAAGAATAAAAATAATAAATCAGAAAAAAATAAAAGTAATTAATGAAAGGATTAAAGGACCAAAAAAAAAAAAAGAAACAATGCAACGTGTGAAAAGAAAAAAAAGACATTGTGGGTAAATAACTTTATAAAAGTGGGTATTTAATGAAGTAGTTAGAAACTTGTCAAATCAGGATAATTAATTTACTTTATGAAGGCATTTTGTATAGTTTTCTCAAACATAAATATGCACATGCTTGCACATACATATATGCATATTTAATGCATAAATTATTTTAATAACAATAATAAAAAATGTTAAATAGGATTAGATTTTGTAACGAATTTATAGAAGTATTGTTCTACTTATAATACTAGTGAATTAAATAAGAAACTATAAATATCTAGGTTAAAAAAATAAATATTATATATAATTTTTTTAAAAAAAATACATAAATGGGAGAGTAAAATAGGTTTTCAAAAAAATTAATTAGGATAAAGAGAGAAGAATGCCTATTATTTAAAATTGAGGGAAGAATTTAATTTTAAAAATAAAATTGAGAAATAAAAACGATTTTCACACGTATAGTAATGCATTTGTTTGTTCCAATAACAACCCCAAATAGTAACGCATCCAAGTTCTTGTTCGTTGTTAGACTAAACAGTGTGAGTGAGTATGGTTAATATTAGTTGAAAATACCAGGACGATTCTATAAACAAAACTTAAAGTAAGATTAGAGTTGCTTTGCAAGGATTTGGAGTAAAAAATCAAGACTTAAAAACTCCACCGTCATGTGCGAATATCATATTGTAAATTCCGTATATCTCACGATTTCTTTTTCTTTTGGGGTCAAAATACACAAATATAAATGATATACAAGATATAAACTAATATATAATGGAATATACATTGGATACACAAATGAAATGGTCTTAACCTTCGAATTTTTTAATCTGAAATTCAGCTCAAATTATATTTAAATATCTCCCAAGAAAAATTTGGGAAAATTTTGAGAAATTTCAAAAAAATAGTTAGATATAAAAATATCAACTTTTTATAGGCTACTAAGTGCCATTTTAAAGTCCAAATCTTGCTTCTCTAACCATATGAAAGTCCATATCAACACTATTATAGGCATATTTGAATAACCTAAGCCTTATCCTCCAGTCCCTCGAGACTAACAAAAGTATAGTACTCCAAAAATATTCACTTGTTATTCATGGACTTTAGCACTTTAGAAAAATGATTTTACACTTAAAAAATTTAAACTACTCCTAAAACATAAGAGCACAATCTAGATTAATTCAAACATAAGAACAGCATCTGGAATTTTAGCTTTGCAGATTTTGGAAAATAATTTTTTTTTTCTTCATTCGATGTTTGTTATTCATATTATAGCTCCGATTAATCTAGATTCGTGTCGCAATAGATTTATTTAAAAAAAAAACGCCTCCTAACATGATTTAATTCATATTCAAAACTTAAATTCGAAATCTCTAATTAAAATTGAAAAGTTTCTATCCATCCCACTGCAGAAAGTGTTTACTTGTTGACATTGAAATCACAAATAATGCCAACAATGGTGCATATATGTTATGTATCCAACAAAAGCAAAACACAAACAAATGTACACATGAATATAACGTTCTCCTTATCCAGACATTTTAACGTTATTTGTCTTGGGAGGTCCATTACAAACCAAGAGTTTTGCCTTCTTTTTTTTTCTTTTTTATTTAATTATATTATGATTGACAAATGACAAAGTTAGCACAATTAATTGGGATGGGGTCAATAATCCAACATGCATTATAACTTTTGAATCTATATGATTTTAAATTAAAGAGGTACATAATATAATGCCCTAAATGATCTTTCAATCTTATAATTTAAATATATCTAATAAAAAGTTACTAAATATATGAAAAGTGATATCCTTTTAAAACATACTAGAAAGGAAGTAAGATACAGGTATAGGTTGACACGGAGGGAAGTACTATCTATTATTTCATGCTAATGAATTGTTCAACTTAATATAGTTTATGCCACGGAGAAAAAAAAATCCATTTGACATATTGTTTCCTTTGTTATTAAAAATATAAATAAGAAAATAAAAGTATCGTGTGTTTGTATAATTTATTTATTCGATGATCAGATGAATACATAACGAATCCCCACCCCCTAGAGAAGAAAAGAAAACCGGTTTACTTTAGCTTAGTGTAGATTGTTTGCAAGACTTTTGATAGCTGGTTTGACCGACATATATATATATAAATTGGGTATCATAGAGGTTCGAGAATATTTTTTTTAGAAGTTTTTTTAAAAAATGAGTTGTGCTTTTTTTGAAGGAATGGACCGGTCCTTTATGATCCTATATCAGTACATGATGTGTACTATGTGAGTATCATAGAGTATTGATGAGTGTTTCCTTTTGAAGAAATGAACAAGTCATTTATTATATCTTGTCAGTATATGATATATCATGTGGTGTATCATAAAAGGGTGATGAGTGATTTTTTTGAGGGGATGAATATATTCTCTATGTATTATATCAGTATATGATATATCTCAAGGTAATATCATAAGGGATAGAACTCTTTTTTGAAATCCTATTAGTATATCTTCATACGATACTCTATTACATGACATATACCAGGTTTGTAATAGAGGACTGATAAGTGTTTTCTTTTGAAAGAATGAACCGATCATGTATAATTCTTTGTTAGTATATGATATACTGATCATCATAGAGGATTGAGTAGTATTTTATAAGGAATGAATTTGTCATCTATGATACCCTGTCAGTATATGATATACACAGGGTTGGTACAATAAAAGATTGAGTATTTTTATTAAAGGAATGAACGGTCAGTCCTCTATAATATCTTGTCAGTATATGATGTATAGCACATCAGTATCATGGAGGACTAATAGCGTTTTTGAAGGAATGAATCATTCTTCTATAATACCCGCTATCAGTTTATGGTAAATATTATGTGGTATCATAGGATACTTTAACTGCTATTAATTTGGTTTATGCACTATATGCAACAATAATTTACTTTTTTGATTGATATAGAAAAAATAGAAATAAATAAAAATATGTATTATATTAATTATCTTTTTTTATAAAAAAAGAAAAAAATTTAAAAAGAATGAAAACAAAAGATCCAAAAACGGTGTAGAATTAGATTATAAAAATAAATAAATAAATAAATAAGAAATAATAAATGAAATTAGAAATGGAGAAAAGAAAACAGAAAGGAAAATTTAGATATAGATTTATTTTTATTTGAAAAATAGATTGAAAAAATTATAAAATATATTTCTATTAATTTTAATTTTATAAATAAATTAGTGATTTTAGTATTATTTAAATTACTTCTTGTTTTTGTCTAATTATTTAAGTTTTACTAAGTGGGTCCAAACCCAACTCACTCAATTTTTATTAAGTTTTAATTGCTTCGTTTCATTATTTGTTCTTTTATAAAAATTTTAGTACCTAATAATTTTTTTTTATTATGACTATATATAATATATGTTATAAAAAAATACCTTTTTAAAAATATTTTGATAAGACATGAATCAATTTAGGCTAGATATCAATGGAAATTTTAGTGAGTTAAATTGAACTGAATTGAGCTAATAAATGAGCGGGTCAATAATCAACTTAAAGTTAAATAGATTGAACGAATTATACTTTTATAGGCTAATTTTACCACCTCCTAATTTATCCAAATTTACCAAGTTCATATTCGTCAGGGTTAAAATTGGAATTGATTGTACCAATTCATTCAATCGATTAGGTCAACTTGGATTGCACACTACCATAGAAATAGGGCTGTTACCAACTAAATAAATTGAGCAAGCCATCTGTTAAAGGATTATCGACCTAAAACCAACAGTAACGGGTGGATAAAGCAAAAGTTGGTCAGTATAAAACTTTTTTATTTTATTTTTTAAAATTTTACATGGATAAACTACTTATAAGATCTTATTATCATTTTTAGGGAATTTCGTTTTATCACAATTTATAGCAAGATTTTATCTTAAATAGCAAAAATACAAAATAAAATTTTCTTATGGTCTATTTGTCCAAACTTCTGGGAGGTCAAAAATACTTTTTTTTTATTTAAAAAAGAGTTTATTTTTTTTAAAAAAAGAGGTGTTTGGTGAAACTTTTGAGAGAAACTAAGTGTTTTTGACAAGTAGCAGAAACTGTTTTTTAGAAGCTTAAAAAAGTAATTTCTCCCCAATATCACTTATTTGAAGAGCACTTTCATGAAAACTACACTTAGAAGCACTTTTCAAAAGTTTACTCAAACACTAATTGCTCATCAAAAGTATTTTTTAAATTTTATTGGCAAAACAAAAACTACTTCTCACCAAAAGTATACACGACCAATCTACGGTGGAAGAGAAGGTTCCATCGGAACAATTATTTATTTCAATTCAGGGTTCCTCCTCTCTTTTTTTTGTTTTTGAAAAAGAATAAAAAAAAAGGGGGGGGGGGGGGAGGGGGGGGGGGGGAAATGACAAGAAGATATTGGAACATAAATTTGGAAGAGATGATGGAGGCAGGAGTTCATTTTTTTTTCGTACACACTTTTAAAAAAGGGAAAAGGGTCAAATTTACCGCTCTACTTTAGTTTAATAACTAATTTTTCGTTAAGGCCAAATATACTTCCCCTGTTACCAAAATATTCAAAAATATCCCGCATTTGGATAGAATCCCTAAATAAGGAGTATTTTAAATGAAATTTGGAATATGACACTTAAAATCGAGTTTGAAGGACTTATATTAATCGAAATGTGTCAGATTGACCAATGCACAAAGCAACACATGATATATTTGTTAAAAAATTAACTTTTTAAAGTTATGTTTTCTTAATATTTAAAATTATATTTAAATATATTATAAGAAAAAATATGAAATTTTATGAGTGAAAAATTTAAAATTTTAAAAATTGATTTTATATAATTTTTGAAAATTTAAAATATTTAAAAGTTAAATTTTTATTATTAGATAAATATTTAAAGATAAATATTTAAAATTTATCTTTAAAAAATGGACCTCATAAAATGGAATTTTTATGATCAAAAGGTAAAGTTCAATTTATCAAGATACATTTTAAAATTTACCTTTATATATTTATTTAATAATAAAAATTTAAATTTTAAATATTTTAAATTTTTAAAAATTATATCAAAATAATTTTTGAATTTTTAAAATTTTTACTCATAAAATTTTATATTTTTTTCTATAACACGTTTTTTTTCAAAATTATATGTTATGATAGTTTTATAAGGTTTTGGAGTGCTATTATGAAATAGTGCACGAAGAAAATTGATCTATTTATTTTGGATTAATTTTGTATACATGTCATAACGTATTCTATACACTTATTATACATGTTTATATTCTTTTTTAATATACACGTGACCTGTACATTTATAATACATTGATAATACAGTTATAATATAAATTTGAGATGTTTTTACTTCTCTTTAAACTAGAATTTTGATATGAATACATATATAATACAATTTTAATACAATAATATATAAAGTGATAAAAAAATATGAGAATCCTTCATATGCAAGTATACTGTCTTTTTGGCATCAATTATAAAACAATATTATATTATGCTTGTCTTAGTATTGTACATGTATAATGTATTGTTTTAATTATTAATATATTATATACATGTCAAATACAATATTATATAATTTTGATACAATTATAAAATAAATTTGATACAATTCTAATACAATCGTGACACAAATTTTCTATTATTTGAATATTTAAAAGGAGAGTAGTAAAGTTTGAGGTTAAGTCAAATGGTGAATTGAGAATTATCCATTTGACATTTTTACAACAAAAAAATATTTCATCTTATTATAATATGAAAAAAATATAAATCTACTAAATATTCTAATAAATAATATTAATATTTTCTTGTTGTAAACGGAGATATGGTAAAAAAAAATAAATCATAACCATAATGAGAGTTATTTTATATTCTATGTATTTATTATTTAAATTATATAATTATGACATTAATATGATATTTATGGAAAAAATTATTTAATTTACAGTAATATGATATATATGGAATACATCATATCATAATTAGATTATTTCAAAATATTACAATATGAAATAAATAAATATTATAAATATTCTAATAAATAATATTAATATTAATATTAATATTATTAAGTTTATTATATATCTGTATATTTTTAAAAGGAGGGTAGTGAAGCTTGAGGTTAAGCCAAGTGGTGAATTGAGAACTAGCCACTTGGCACTTTTACAACAAAAAAATATTTCATCTTATTATAATATTAAAAAAATATAAATCTACTAAATATTCTAATAAATAATATTAATATCTCTTAATTATAAACATAGATATGATTAAGAAAAATCATAGTCATAATTAGAGTTATTTTATATTCTATATATTTATAATTTAAATTATATAATTATGACGTTGATATGATATATATGACAAAAAAAATATTTGATTGACAGTAATATGATATATATGGAATACATCCTGTCATAATTAGATTATTTCAAAATATTACAATATGTGATAAAAAAATATTATAAATATTTTAATAAATAATATTAATATTATTAATTATTATATAATATTAAAAAAATCACACCGTAATTAGAGTTATTTTTTAGAAAATATTCCTATGACATATTCTATATTTTTGTGATTTAAATTATTTATATATTACTAAAAGGAGGGTAGTGAAGCTTGAGGTTAAGCCAAGTGGCGAATTGAGAATTAGCCACTTGACACTTTTACAACAAAAAAAATATTTCATCTTATTATAATATGAAAAAAATTATAAATCTACTAAATATTCTAATAAATAATATTCATATTTATTTAAATTGTAAACAAAGATATGGCAAAAAAAATAATCATAGCCATAACTACAGTTATTTTATATTCTATATATTTATCATTTAAATTATATAATTATGACGTTAATATGATATATATGAAAAAAAAATTATTTGATTTGCAGTATTATATTATATATGAAATACATCATGTCATAATTAGATTATTTTAAAATATTACAATGTGGAATAAATGAATATTATAAATATTTTAATATATAATATTAATATTATTAAATTTATTATATAATATAGTAAAAAATCTATATATTATTAAAAGGAGGGTAGTGAAGCTTGAGGGTAAGTCCAATGGCGAATTGAGAAACTTGACACTTTTATAACAAAATAATATTTCATTTTATTATAATATGAAAAAAAATATAAATCTACTAAATATTCTAATAAATAATATTAATATTTTTTCGTTGTAAACAGAGATATGGTAAAAAAATCATAGCCATAATTAGAGTTATTCTATATTATATATATTTATCATTTAAATTATAACATTATGGCGTTAATATGATATATATGAAAAAAGTTATTTGATTTGCAATATTATGATATATATGGAATATACCATGTCATAATTAGATTATTTCAAAATATTATAGTATGAAATAAATAAATATTATAAATATTCTAATAAATAATATTAGTATTATTAAGTTTATTATGTAATATGGTAAAAAAATCACACCATAATTAGAGTTATTTTTAGAAATATTCCTACAATATATTCTATATTTTGTGATTTAAATTATAATTTATGGCATTAGCAATAGTAATATGTATCTATATCTATGTATTATTAAAAAGAGGGTAGTCTAGCTTGATAATAAGCCAAGTCGTATATTGAGAACTAGCCACTTGACACTTTTATAACCAAAAAGTGTTTCAAATTTTTATATATATGAAAAAATCACATCATAATTAGAGTCATTCTAGTTGAAAATATTCCTACGTTATATATTTAAAATTCAAATTATTTAATCAAACCACACCATAACTAGAGTCATTCTAATAGGAAATAATCTAATAAATACTATTTCTGTAGATGTAGCACTCACATTTACCTAATTATAAATTTATAATCAGATACTGCAAAAAATAACTTTGATTATTAAATTATTTAATTAAATCACAGCATAATCAGAGTCATTATAATTGAAAATAATCTAATCAATATTATTTCCTGCAATCATAGCACTCACATTTAACTAATTATAATTTTATAATCAGATACTTTAGAAAATAATTTTGATATGAATATTTTCTATAGTTAGAGACATAGCAGCACATCATAATTAGAGTCATTCTAATAGGAAATAATCTAATCAATATAATTTCTTGCAGTCATGCCATAATTATAGTCATTCTAATAGGAAATAATCAAATCTATATTATTCTTGCAGTGATGCCATAATTATAGTGATTCTAATAGGAAAGATTACTATAAATTTTTACATATATTTAGGAGGATTCGTTCAACATAATACGAACAATTCATAGTATAAAATATAGGGGCGGGGTGTGTGTGTGTGTGGATTCAATCCATAAGTAGAGTCATTCTAATAGAATGGCTTCCTACGACATATTTTATATATTTATAGTTTAAATTATTTAAATTATTGCGTGATTTATTTGAATTTAAATCAAATAATGCAGGAAATAATATTGATTAAATTATTTTCTATAATTTATATATAGAAGTATATGATTATTTGATTGAAAATTATTTGATATATATGAAAAAAAAGTCACGCCATAATTAGAGTCATTCTAATAGAAAATATTTCTGCGATATATTCTGTATATTTATAATTTAAATTATTTGATATTATTTCCTGCAGACACAGTACTCACATTTAACTAGTTATAATTTTATAATCAAATACTGTAAAATATAATTTTGATTAGAATATTTTTTATAATTAGAGACATAACAACACATTATAATCAGAGTCATTCTAATAAGAAATAATCTAATCAATATTATTTCTTGCCTCATACCATAATTATAGTCATTCTAATAGGAAATATTACTACGAATTATTAGATAGATTTAGGGGGGTTCGTTCAACATAATATGAATGATTCATAGTATACAATATAGGGGGAAAAATCACGCCATAATTAGAGTCATTCTAATATTTATAATTTAAATTATTGCGTGATATATTTGAATTTAAATCAAATATTGCAGGAAATAATATTGATTAGAATATTTCCTATAATTTATATATAGCAGTATATGATTATTTGATGGACAATTATTCAAGATATATGAAAAGCCAGTCACGCCATAATTAGAGTCATTCTAATAGAAAATATTTCTACGATATATTCTATATATTTATATGTCACGACCCGCCTTGGGGGGTATGACTGACACCTGGTGCCCTATTAGGACCTGAACTGCTAGACTACTGAGCCTAAGCTCATCTGGTGTCTGGCTGACTCTAACTCAAATTCATGGATCAACGGGCTATATAACGGCTGTAAACATAGCCTCCGCCGACTGGGCCTATAGCCACCTGTACTGCAACATCAGCTAACCAGAATCATACTCATATAGGGAAACCTATGCGGGCCGACAAGGCCACCATGCTGTCTAGTTATCTCTAAATCATGCAACAAATACTGGACATCTACATGACCGGCAAGGTCACCACTACTAAGTGGATACGGCCCTACACGACCAACATGAACAACAATACTAAACAGCTAAACATACGCACGACCCCACATGACCGGCACAACTAGCCACAGGGAGATATATACATCATCTGCAAGCCTCTAAGAATACTGATAAGATGATCGGGACAGGGCCCCGACCTGCCCATACTGTACAACAAAAAAAAATAATATACACCTCTGAATATCAAGCTCCGGATGACAGGAGCTGATGACTCTGCGCTGGCTGGGATCACGAGGGATCGGCTCCTCGTCTACGAATACCTGCAGACAAGTAATGCAGCGCCCCAAACGGGCGTCACTACCACTGGTACCGAGTATGTAAGGCAAACTAAACATAACTGAATATAAACAACAATGCTAGTAAATTCTAAATAGCGGGAAGTATCTGAAACTGTCTGAACTAGCAGGATCTGGAATAGGCTTATCTGTACTGAAGATAAGGTAGAATCATACCTGTCGTCATGGAGACCTGCTGTCTATCAACTAGTAGATATCATGTATATACATATATATATATATATATATATATATATATATATATATAACACAAGAACCTATACTAGCCCCATAAGCCGGAAGGTGCCAACCAACACACAATCTATATACCCCTACCCGGGTCAAAACCATCCAAAAATAAATCACTCCACTCGTCTACTAACTACGAGCACCTCTACCGGCCCCCTGGGTCTCCAGCTCGGGCTATGGCCTCTGATATAAATAACTGTGTCTGAGCCCGGAGGACTCCTGTACTGTAAACTGTAATCTGTATCTGTATTTGTAATCTGCCCCCTGGGCGCAAGCGCACAACAGGGTAAGCTATACGGCTATGCTGATCAGCCTGATATGGGGAATGCTCCATCCCATCTTCGTCCTACTGCGGAATGCATACCACTCCTTGGAGTGGCGTATCCCCACCCTCACGGTGGGTCGACACAGTTACCAACCCAGGGGCGACGAGGATGCTAAAAGGGTACCCTCATAACACAAACAGGTCTCAACAAACAATAATCACATATAACAAGCATGTTTAAACTGAAAAATACTATCTGTACTCTGATTTCTCATTCTGAACTCTTTTTTGTGTTATACTGATTCTCATACTGAACTATACTGTATCTGAGATATTATCTGACTGTCTGACTATACTGTAACTGAGGTATCATCTGCTGTCTGATATTGCTTTACTAACTTTTATTCTGAATATATATCGTATTATCACAAAACATGCTTGCTAAATTCAAACTGGACTGAATTCTCGACTTCTGAGTTCTTTCTTCTATACATCACGCTATTTACTGTATTGGATTACTAACTTGCCGAAGGAATTAGCTTTACATACCTTCGCTTCGAATTTCCCGACTAACTGGCACAGTTCGGTCAGTATTTCTGCTATTTCTCCCAACTGCATTCATATATATGTCAATTAGAACTAAATACGCTAATATTCTGGAAGAAAATATCACTTTCAATATATATATAGCCCAGACTTTGGCTTATCGAAAAACAGTTAAAAACTCGCTATTTCTCGAGAGTCCAGAAGGGAGAAATACTCACTTTAGGGATAGGAGTATATTGACACTAATTTGGAGCAATTCCACTTACCTTAGTTCGGTAGCACGACGATTCGCCGGCCGAATTTCACGAAACTAAATCTGTAGGAATGCTCCTTACTGCTTAATACCTCGGTATCTGGAGTTAATTTGAGTTTGGATCGTGTTTGACGGCTTAATCGGATGAATATTATAAGAGATTCTCGTTCCTCCCTGTTTTCCCTCGGTTTCTCTGGAAATTATATGAGTTATATCATTAAAACCGAAGTGAGGGGTTTATATACTTGGGCCTGGACAGGGCCTCCGTGAAACGGAGCCAACGCGGAGGCCCTCCCTCCATGGCACGTTGCCATCGCAGAGGGGTTCTGCACCCGCTCTTCCCGTGATGGTTCGACGAATTTCTTATCCGGTCTTTCCCCAGGCCTTTTCCTAGCATGTATGACATTCAAAAACTCTTAACCAACATGCGAATAGGCCATCTACATGTCGAGAATTTACGGGGTGTAATATTATAATTTAAATTATTTAATTAAATCTAGGGTCATTCTAATAGGAAATAATCTAATCAATATTATTTTTTGCAGACATATCACTCACATTAAACTAATTATAATTTTATAATCAGATACTGTAGAAAATAATTTTGATTAGAATATTTTCTATAATTAGAGACATAACAACACATCATAATTATAACCATTCTAATAGGAAATAATCTAATCAATATTATTTCCTGCCTCATGCCATAACTATAGTTATTCTAATAGGAAAGATTATTATGAATTATTATATATATTTAGGAGGATTCATTCAACATAATACGAACGGTTCATAGTAATAATATAGAAGGGGTGGGGGGGGGGGGGAGGGGGAATTACGCCATAATTAGAGTCATTCTAATAGAATGGCTTGCTGCCACATATTCTATATATTTATAATTTAAATTATTGCGTGATGTATTTGAATTTGTATCAAATACTACATAAAATAATATTGATTAGATTATTTCATATAATCCATATAAAACAGTATATAATTATTTGATTGAAAATTATTCGATATATATGAAAAAGAATTCCGCCATAATTAGAGTTATTCTAAGAAATATTCATGCGACATATTCTATATTCTTATAATTTAAATTGTTTAATTAAATCACGCGATAACTAGAGTCATTCTAATGGGAAATAATCTAATCAATATTACTTCCTGCAGACATATCATTCATATTTGACTAATTATAATTTTATAATCAGATACTGTAGAAAATAATTTTGATTGAAATATTTTCTATAATTAGAAACATAGTAACACATCATAATTTGAGTCATCCTAATAGAAAATAATCTAATTAATATTATTTTCTTCAGACATGCCATAATTATAATCATTCTAATATGAAAGATTCTAATGTATTATTATACATATTTAGGAGGATTCGTTCAACATAATACGAACGTTCATAGTATACAATATAGGAAAAGAACTACCTTGAAGCCAAAATAATCTTTAAAAAACTACCTATTAAAATTAACTTTATCACTGAGATATTCGGAAGAAAGATGCAATGGTGTTTGAAAGTTCGTATCGTGCAATTATGGATGGTTTCCTAATTGCAAAAAGACAAATAATCCAATTTCAATAGAGATATTACTGTAACATGAAAATGTATTCCTATCATCTTATTGTCATTATAAATACATATGTTGACTACCCTCGCGATGGATATGATATAGATATTGAATTTTTTTTATAAGAAGATCGTATCCGCACAACTGTGGATAGGTATATTATTCGCATGTTCAGAGGAAAAATAAACGAGTTGGGATTATATACTATGAAAAATTTAATTTTTGGTTCAAATAACACATAATATAAGGCCAATAAATAGAAGTTGAGACTGAAGTTTACTAATAAAACAACTATGAATGAAATAAATGAATTAGAATTCGCTGCGAATATCTTCAATCTACAGCGATATAAGTAGTTGATTGACCAACTTGATGTTGATGAGAATGACTTACTTGGTATTATCAAATTCGCTTATTATTTACATTGATCTATTTTAGCAAACTGATGAATATTTCTTTAAATAAATTAGATATCATAGGAGAGATTATTAGTCATGAGGAAGTGCAATCACACAAGCAAGGTGGTAAGACCAGTATTTTTATGAATATGGAGCTACAAGATCACGAGAAAGCTCACAAATATGATTAGAATTAACATATATATTCAATGTGATTATTTTTCTCAATGTGAAATTGTGTTTTTTAAAGTAGGATGAAGAATATTCCAACTACCTTTTGGGGTGAATTTGTAGAACAAATTGTGTCATACTTGGAAGGATCTAGCAATAGCTCTGTTGTAGTGGTTATTCAAGAAAACATAAACCAAAGGAGACGTTGACATTTATTTCATTAGTCTTTGTTGGTTTACCTGTTGGTTAAGTAAAAGAAATTTTTTATGATCATTTATTAATTTGATAATTTTATAAATTTAAGTTTTTTTAAGAAAAATATTTTTCAATAATTTTTTTCTTAAATAGTATCCGCGCATCGCGCGAGTACTAATACTAGTAAATGATAAGTAAGAGGCTATTATAGCTTATCTATGTAAAACCCCTTTTTTTCTTTGATAAAAATTGACTGACTCAATCGATTTTCTAATCAGTATTTTGAATCCATATATAGAAAAATTAATTAGTGTATAGTTTATATGTTTGTGAATATAATAGAAATTACAGTTGAAAATAAAATGAGTAAAAATGAATAAATAAATATTCAAGGTGAGGCACAAATATCTCGCTTTTTTGAAGGAAATTCAATCAATTGCGATATAATCTTCACCTATCCAGCAGTAATTTTTTTAACTTGTCCCCTGCAAGATACAATAGCCCAACAACATTGTATGACTCAAAACAACTCCGGAATAGTTGAAAAGTCCAAAGCTCCACCAAAAGACATCTTCCTTCAATATAAAATGACTCTCTTTTGTGTAGTCAATTAGTCGGAACTTAGATTATTAATCTTTGTCTCAACTCTCTTTATCACTATACTAACCACTCAAAATATAAAAATAATATAATATTTCCCATCTTTTTCTCTGCTACTTTTCTTTGCACAACACAAGAAAGAAAATATCCGTTATATAAGTGTAGGATTTCTTCCATAAGTAAATGTCAAGAAAGTGGATAGTAATTTGAGATGTAGTAGAGTAACTAGTGAACTTATTCACGCTTCGTACAACCAAAAAATGAATTTATTACATTTTAAAAAATATCTTTTGTAATTTAAATTAAGAGAAGACAAACTTTCATATATAATCATATAAAATTTTAATTCTATAAAGTAGATATCTTACTAATACAAATCGTTTTTGATCTGATTCAACACTCTTCATGTCATTTAATGCTGAACACATCTTTCTTTATGTAATAGTTGAGTAATTATTATTTACGTTTACTGAATGTTTATGTGTGCTTTAAATCGAAAAAGGACAGAGAGCATTAATTTTTTACCTTCCCGTTATTCTAATCATTTTTAATGTATTTAATTATATACAAAAAGATTTTAGTCTTCAAACTCGAAACCTAAACAGATTTGAGTTCAAGTTTACTATTTTCTTATCATCATTGAGAAATTTTATACATAATCAAATAATTTTATTAGACTTAAAATATCTTATAAGTCTTTTAAATGTGTATGTGAATTATATTTCAATTATTTTATTAATTTTTTTAATATCACAGAAAAAAGTACGTTTCAAGAAATTTAATTTTTTAATTCATTTAATAGATTCTTAAATTTGTTTTATATTTAAATTTAATAAAATTTAAAGTAAAAGAAGAAGGAAATTTAAAATAAAAATAACAAAGAGAATAAAAGAATAACACAAATAGCTTAATGTTATAATGTCATTAATGACCTCTTATAATTTCAACTTTAATGATCTTTTATAATTTCAAGCTGAATTATTGAGATAATTATAAATTTTATAGCTGACGAGTTTTTTTTTCTGAGTAGCAGTATTTGACGACTACATGAATTATTTTCCTCATTAATTAAAAAAATTTCAAAAGTATGAGACTTTTAAGTATTTTTCAACAAAGAATACGAAATGTTAAGTTTAACTAACATTTTTTTATGATAATTTAAATTTAAAAATTGGGTGTATATATACAAAAGAATAGAAATAAAGTTTTTTTTTTCCGGGTGGAACTGTGGAAGGGAATGAGGAGTTAGAGGCCATGTCTTTTCTTGTTTAAAGCAGTGCGAAAGAAAATTAAAAAAAGTAATAAAAATAAATTTTTTGATTTTGTAATAGATAAAAAGTCAATACGTAATATGATCAAGTGATTCAAAATTTATTTGATGGCAGCCAGGTAAACTTTACTTCAAATAGTTATTGGACCCTCATTTTAGAGAAAAATTGTTAGACGGTAAGTTTAATATATACAACTCATCCAGGATAGTTAACCTCTTTGATCGTTAGACGAATCTTCTCTTCATCTCTGTGCTTGTCCTCTTTTTTTTTCCCCTCTCTTCACTTTACTCATATATATAGTAAATTAAAATCAAAAGTTAAAAAATATATCATTATTTGAGGTTAAAATAAATAACCTGAGAATATACCATTCTTCAAAATTTTGAAAATGGTCAGTTCATCGAGGATTACCTAATGCCTTAGCAAGTCTTCTTACTCCGATTGTCACTTCCACATGAGGAACGATAAAGATTTGAAGAGAAAAATAATTTTAGATGTCATAAACTTAAATAATAACATGATAATTTATAATAAAATTATTATCATTGCCTAATAAAGATGTTATTTCTGTCAATGAATCAGATTTAAACTACTTATAATTAAAACAGAAAACTTAAGTAGGTAAATATGAAGAAATATACGTGAAAAATTCTATTCATCTAAAAAAAATTTTTAATAGAAGTTTAAATATAATATTGAAAATAGTAACATATATATATAATATATCATTAAAGCCTAAATGTTGAAATTCATAATTATTATTAGTCCACAAAATCATATTACTGATTACAATACAATAAAATAAGCCATAACAGAAATCAAATACAATAATCTAAATCATACCATTTTTTAAAAACAATTCAGAAGTTGCATATTCGCCCATCATTTTTTTCGAAAGAATATATTTGTCAATCAAAATTAGCTTAAACAATATACAATATATCATGAAATTGAATACAAAGGTGAATGAATTAGTAATTGTATTAGTAGAAGATATGTGTACTCGATAATAAATAATTTAAGAGGCATTAAACTGCATTATGGGTTGGAGAGAGAGAGAGAGAGAGTGTCCCCCTACTCTCTGGGAGATTTTAGTCTCATACCAAGTCACTCATTCAATAAGTTCATCTTCTCTTAATCAAAGAGAGTTTTTTAATGTTTGCTCTTCTAGGCCTCTATACTTCTTTTTGTCCAATGAACACAATACCACAATATCCAAAAAATGATTACTAAAACTTGTACCGACCATCAATCGATCAAGAAATGGATAATATAATAAAAAACACCGAAAAACAGTCTAAAAAAAAGATTAGGGAAACTCTCAAGATAGCCAACATCATATGGATAACAATAACAACAAAAACTCCATTCTTGACAAGCTAAAAGACTCATTGGCAAACAAAGAGTACTTGAACCATGTTGCAGTGCAAGGGGATATTGATGAAGGTGACCCATCAGATGAGATCATAAATATTATGTAAGCGGATAACTTCATCCTTTTAAGTTCATCATATAAAGAATGTTTATATAAAAATTGGTCCAATGCTCTCATTGTCAAAATCTTGGTTCGAAGAGTGGGATACCAATTTCTTCATCCGAAGCTCTTAGCCATTTGAAAACCTATAGAAAATCTCACATCATTAGATCTTGGATTTGACTATTGCTTAGTTAATTTTAATAGAGAAGATAACTATAACAAAGCACTTCACGGAGGGCCATGGTTCATAGGAAGACAATTTTTAACTGTAAGAATGGGAGCCAAGATTTGTGGCCTCCAAAGCATCCTTAACATACTCAGCGATCTAGGCAAGGTTACCCGGATTACCGATGGAGTTCTATGACTATGAAATTCTCCATAAGGTAGGCGAAAAATTTATGAAAACTAATGCGAATAGATGCTTGCACATCATCAGCTTCAAGGGGAAAATATACAAGAGTTTACATCTTTGTTCCTATTGAAAACCCCTCAAAACCCATGTGTTAATAGGAAGACACCTTCAAAAAATTACAAATAAAGGTTTTAACATGTTATGCACATCTTGCAGAAGACTTGGACACAATCTAATAAACTGCCCCAAACAAAATACTACTATGGAGATCCAGGGAAACAACAACAACAACATTAACATCCCAAAATAAAATATGGACAAAATTATCCGAAAAATCGATCAATGGATAATTCTATCTCATTGAAGGAGAAAAAAAAATCTTTATCCAATGGAAAGAAACTGTAAAGATCCAGAAATGACAAACACCAGAAGAAACAAAGAAGGCACACTGCCAGCGACGAAAAACACGAGAAGAGGCAGGGGAACGATAGGTCAAGTATCACATAAAAATAGAGTACAAACAAAGGATTAGTATAACCAAAGATGAACAACATTATTCTATGATAATATAAAAAATGTAAGTACCTCCCTAAAAAGTTTTTTGATCCCGCATTAAATGATAATGCTGAATTAACAGCTAGCAAACCTCTCAAAAGTGACCTGATTAAGTCAAATAATCAGATGCTAACCCAGAAACCATTGGACAATAACTTAGAAATGGGAAAAATCAAAAGCTACACAGACCTTAATCTCCAAAAATACAATTATTGAATAGAATAATCGTATTAAAGACCCTTCTACTAGGATAATAAATAGCACACAAGTACAATTACTAAGTGCCCAACAGTTAATGGAACCAAACTTTTCTCTTCCCAAGTACAACATTACCATCCTTAAAATCTCACTACCCAAAGCCTGCAAAACAGAGACCTCAAACTAGTCACTACTGACACCAGAACATATCAAGCATTAAAAATAAATGAAAATAAATTCAAAAATATTAATTTATCATCAACAATTAGCCACTCCCTAAAACATATACCTTGTACACATCAAAGTGACAATAAAGGAATACTAAATCAAAATCACATTAATGAACTAGATCATATTATGATTGAGTATAATGAAGATCCAATGGACCAAAAAAATCACCAGGTACCGATCTCTACTGATCAAGAGGATATATGAATTATGAAGGTAGAAACACAACACACCTTCCATCACAAATAAATCACAAATCACAAACCAAAATAAAAAAAATGCCGAGGCTCCCTCAAAGCCATTACAGGAGATACCGTTGACTAAGGAGGAATGTTTGTGTGAGGGATTCAAATCAGCTAGAAAATAAAACTAAATTCTTTACCCAACAAAGTCTCCCCACACATGCTTTCCTAATTTTGTTTAACAACACCATTACCTCTGAACCATGTTCTCCAATCTTGGTTGGAACACGGATTGTGGGGACATATGCTTAGCATGAGCTTGCAGATCAACAGGCAGAATATTGTGATCCAAATTTGAGGACCCTCGGTACCTAGCCTAAATAGTAGCAGAAGGAATGAGGCTGGGCATGAACAACATTGCAATCACCCATAGATAACTACTGTGCTACAACAACCTCCACTGTACCCTTTCCTTCCCAACCAAACTTGGAACCCATACATATCCAGTCAACTTACTAAACATGAACCTCTCCTTATATCCAAGTCAACAGTGACCATAACTCCCAACTCAAATGTACTAGCGGGAACCCAATCAGGCAGAGATACAACAAATGAATCAACAAGCTTTTGTGATGACTCCCATTCTGGGTACCCACCATGCAAACAACAATATCCAAAAATTCACTCAATGTGTACAACTTCATACGTCAACTCATGCACCATAGTGAGCACTATGAATGCAATCACTAAGGATTGCACAGAACATGTTTGTGCCACCAAACTAGAATCAACTACAAATACAAGAGGAGGAAGAAAAGTAGGATTCTGAATAGAAAATATCGTACAATATGGAATTCTGCGAAACTCGAATACAATGGTGTTCAAGTCAAGAAAAGAAAAAAGACATATCTTACGTTGCCCAACGGATTTGAGGAAATATTCAATCACTATAAGGACCAATTCACCTCTGAAACTATACCAATATGCAATGGTAATGGTCCCAACCATGCTCATCAACCACTGGATGAACCAAGAAGGACCATCGAATCAACAGAGCTGTCCAAGGGAAGGGAGCTCTTTGAAAAGGAACTCTAGTATGACTATAATAGTTTGGAAGGTCGGGGGGGGGGGGAGGGGGGGGGGGTAAGATGCTGATTTTAGGAGAGCCTTCAAATCCATGATCGACTATAATAAGCGTAGTCTGGTTGCACTCCTTGAGACAAAATTAGGGGGATCATCACAACATAATGCAAGACTTTGGATTCAGCAGCCTAATTCAAGTTCTGGATCTAGGAAACTCTAGAGGAATTGTTATTATGTGGAATAACGATGAGGTTACGGTGGATCAAGTTGGCTCAACAGACCAGAAGAATCGCACAATAATTAAAGGTAAAAAATAACTTAGTCTCATGACTTCTTACAGTAATTTATGCTAGTAGTTTGCTTAATGAAAGGGCCGATCCTTTGGAATATCTCAAAATTATTGCTAACAGTTATAAAGGGCCATAGCTAGTAGCTGGGTATTTTAATGAAGTTACTAGAGCTAGAGAAAAATTTGGAGGGCTGGCAGTGAATAATAATAGGGCTAACCACTTCCTAGACTGTTTGAACCATTGTAATATACTAGACTTAGGCTTTAAAGGGCAGAGATACACCCGGACAAACAAAAGGAAAAAATACAGAACTCTTATTATGGAAAGACTTGATAGATACCAAGCTAACCCAGAATGGATTAGTCTCCATCAAGACGCCAACGTGAAACACCTTGTTAGAACTCATTCGAATCATTGTCTGATTCATCTGGAGCTTAAGAAACATATTCTTAGGAGTAAGAATATTTTTACAATTGAATCAACGTGGATGTTCCATCCTTCCTTTATAAATGCAGTTCATGAATCTTGAAAAAATCAACCAGGCATTATAGATATTATAGGAAACTTTACAAAAAAATGTGAAAGAATGAAAAAAAATTACTTTTGGAAACATCTTCCGTAAAAAAAAACCTTTCTGGCTAGAATTGAAGGCATCCAAAAATCCCCTAAGTATATGACCAGCTCCTTCCTCATCAACTTAGAATCAGAACTCTTAGAAGAACTTAATAACATTTTAAAATTAGAGGAAGAGTTTTGGAGGTTAAAATCAAGAATTCAATATTACAAGATGGAGATGCAGATACAAAATTTTTTCATATCATTACTATGTAAAGATGTAGGAAAAATAGGATCTTTATCCTAAAAGACAATGTGGAAAACTAGTACCTCAACCAAAATGACATTAAAATAGTAACTAGTACCTTCTTCCACGAGCTATATACTATAAATTTAGAAATGTTCTATCTTAACAATATTTACATGTCCTATGGTGTGACCATAAAAGAGGATGAGCATACCAATCTTTACTTAGAACCAACGGATAAGGAAATAAAAAAAGCCATCAACTCTTTTAAACCCTTCAAAGCTTCGGGACCGGATGGCCTACTCCCTTTCTTTTACCAAAAATATTGGATCGATAACAAAAACTGTTTAACAATTTTTTGTAAAAATGTTCTCAAGGAGAAAAAATATTGAAAGAGATGAGTAGCACCTAAATATGTCTAATCTTCACGTGCCAAATTGAATAATCTATTAAACAATTTAGACTAATTGGATTACGTTATACTGCTTACAGTCATCACGAAAATTATTGTTAATAGAATTAAGCCACTTCTCCTAAAGCTTATTCATCCTAACCAAATTAATTTATTAAGAAAAAAAGAGCCTCATACAATGCTATAATTATTCATGAAGTTCTAAAACCACTTCAAAAAGTTAAGGGAAAGAAAGGCAAAATGATGGTTAAAATAGACTTGAAAAAAGCCTTTGATAAGATTGAATGGTCATTCATCAGATTCTCCCTCAAATCTCTTAGTTTTCCTCCAGAGTTGATAGAACTCATCATGTATCTTCTATTTCTATGTAAAAATATTTCATACTTATCAATGGTTTCAAAATGGATTTTTTTCAAACCCACAAAGGGAATTAGGTAAGGGGACCTCGCCATATATATTCATTATCTGCATGGAAATGCTGTCTCGACTTATTCACATGAAGTTGATTATTGTAGATGGGATCCTATTAAAATCTCTATGAAAGGCCCACTGATATCACACCTCTTCTTTTTGACAATCTCATTCTCTTAGCAGAACTAAATAAAAAGAGCTGTCACTCCATAATAAAATCGCTAAACAAGTTTTGAGCTATATCAGGATAATCCATCAATTTAGACAAATCTAGGATAGTATTCTTAAATAATACCCCATCTGCTACTAGAGATTCAATGAATAATTGCCTTGCCATGAAATACTCCACGGATTTTAAAAAATACTTGGGATACACTATGATCAATGATAGAATCTCTAAAAGAAAATTTTAATTTATAATATACCGGATTAATAGTAGTTTAAAGGGATGGAAAACTAACTTTCTAAATATTGCAGGAAGAACTACTCTCATTAAATCAACTTTAGTTGCAATCCCGAATCACATAATCCAGCTCTACACCCCAAATCTATACTAAATAATATTGATTCTTATGGGGAAGTACAGAGGAAAAAAGAAAATGCCACCTAGTTAATTGAAAAATCGTGACCAAGCCTAAAGATAAGGGGGGTTTAGGTCTTTGTAAAGTACACTGAAAAAATACCTCCTTTAGTATGGACCTAGCATGGAGATTTAGAAATGATAAAAAAATAACTCTAAGTCACAAATTCTTCTTAACAAATATGCAAATAAGGATAGTCAAAAAAAATTAATCATGAAAATATAGCAGGGTCACCTGTTTGAAAAAAATATTTTTAGAGGTCTAGAGCTACGCGAAAAATGCAGTAAATGAGAAAAGATTAATGCTTGGCACGATAATTGGATTGATCAGGGGAAACCTTTGAGGAACATGATCTATGGTCCCCTCATGCTACACGAATTTAACCTAACAATAGCGGAATATTATGAACAATGGATGTATTAATATTAAAAGTTTCTTGTTTAAACCCCCAGAAACTATCACCAAATAAATTCACAGTATCTACATTAAACAGACTAACATAGGAAAGGACAAGCATAATTGGAATATCCTAAATCGTAATACATTATCCGCAAAGTTGTGTACGACCTAGTATTAAAAGATTGGAATTTTAAATTCGAGAAAGAAAAAGCCTAAATTGGATATGGAGATCCACCGCCATGAACAAGCTCAAATTCTTTCTGTGGCTAGTTAGCATCACTAGAATTCCTACTTCTCACATGCTCCGCTAAAAAAAAAAATTGTACTAGCTATATTTGTAACATATATGGAAAGGAGCAAGAGGACATAGAACATTTGTTCTTCAGATGCCCCCACACCAAAGCCATGTGGGATTAGATTATACATAGCCAAAATTATGCTCACGATAATAATAATTCTAACGCTCTAAATAGTTGGCTAAAAGATCAGCTAAACTCTAGGGAGAAACTTAATAACCTCTTGACTTGGGCTGAATTCATTCCACTCCTTCTATAGAAAATTTGAAATAGCAGTAATGACATTATCTTTAGAGGTAATAGTAACCCTTCAAAAATAAGAATGGCTTATAATAAAGCCTTTGTAACGATCCGTATGTCATTACGAAAGGAAACTGACTTAGAACACTCTAAAGTGGATAGAATATGAATAAAAAAGTGTCGTGGGGGTGAGCTAATAAAAGTTCGTGGTTTTGGGGGAGCTACTGGTTACGAGGGACCGCTGAAGCAGTAGTCTTTCTGCTGCAGCTAGACCGTTAGCATGGTCAAAGGCCCGCCATAATGGATCAAGAGGAATACCGTCGGATTTGCTGTGGCGGCGTCTTGGGCTCTATAGTGGGTCTGCTGCAACAAAAACATGACCGCTACAATGAATGATGGGAGGAAGTAAATGGGTTTAAAATGGGATTTCAGGAATTTTACCCCATAATCCTAAGGCATGAAGTTTGAGAGCTCTGGTGAAAAATTTCAAGGACTAGAGCAATTTCTTATTCTAAGGTAAGATTTTCATGTTAATCCTTCCATCTTGTGATTCTCTAACACCTAGAATTAAAAATAGTCTCTAATGGTAAATTTCTAGCTAAGAACCCCAGGTTTGTGAAAACCAGGGCTAGGGTTATGGAATAATTGGGTGATGATTTCTAGGCCTAAAAGTGGTAAATTAACATTTTCTAGGGTGAATGTATTATAGAACATTGTTTTGGAGATAGTTTGAGACCTCGAATTCGGTGAATCTGAAATCCCTAATCTTAAAAACTGTTTTAAAAGGGCTAGAGGAGTAAAAACTTCATGAACTAGGGTTGAATGATTGTTGTAGATTTCGGTTATGATAATTTAGATTATGACTATTGAATTAGGCCCCAAACAATGGGTAGAATGGAGTGGTTGAGTTTCCAAACCCTTGAATCGAAGAAGTAGCCTATTGATTAATTTCTTAATATCTTATTTCTAGACTTTGAACGTTCGAAGGCGTTGAAAAAAGGCAAAGCTCCCCCGGAGTAGCTACATGTTTTAGTTCTGTGATCCAGGTAGGTTATGGCTTACCTTTATGTTAGGCTATAATTAATGAATCACATACGTGTGTACTATTGATGTACAATCGATGAGGGTAGAGGGATCATAAAATATGATGACTTGATAAAACACTTGTAGTGACGTAACTATAAAAGTGGAGGATTAATCCTAACTACGAGGAGTGAAACCTAATTGATGATTAATAATAGGGAGTGCACTCTTAATATGATGTTATTGACAAGTACTCTTGATTGGGTATTCTTGATAATGTGTCCTTGATGTTATGATCTTGGTAGTGGAGTCTTGAGGTGATATTCTTCATAGAAAGTGTTGATGACATGTGATTGTAATTGTTCTTGATGGTATATTTTGATGATGTATTTGATAGTATAAATTATGAATATATCTTTGTGCATGTGTTGTATAAAAGGAGAGGAACAAAAATGAAACAAGGTGAATAAACTCAATGGAGTTATGGGAACTTGTTGGTGCTCTTTTATATGCCATGAAAGAGAAAGTGAATCAGTAATGTAAATTAACTAGCTTAGAATGAGTAATCAGTGATGTAAATTAACTAGCTTAGAATGAGTCTAAGGTAAGAAAAGAACAAGTAATTGTAAGAATTCATAGTTAATCAGGTTGAGTGATTCAGACTTGGTTTTATCTAATTAATCTTATGTGTTGATGAAGTGGCTTGAAAAAAATAAAAATACTAATGGGGCGAAGGTTGACCCTAATAGACTTCCTTAAGATGGTAAGTCACAGAATTAAAGTGTTAAATAAGGTTGAAAGAACCTAAATGGATGAGAGGTCCCTAGGTAATAAGAGGGTTGACAAATTTAGCCTGGAGAATTGTGAATGATATCTTTGCAACGACTTGGTTGTGAATTTTGATTGAGGTGGGATTATGTGTTTAATAATTGATAATTAACACATTAATAAGTAACAGTATAGGAAGAATCACTTCTTAAATTAGATAACTGGTAAAGGTGGTGAATTGTGAGTATAGCTAATGGGTCTTCGTGCCTTGATCGTGTAGAATAACGTTGATATCTTATATAATTATAGATGAGGTTTGAGAAGCTCAATGCGATAATTGTCATGGTGAGAGTTAAGAGAAATTGAGATAAACAATGTGTGCTTATGTGGCTTCATATGTGTTGACCAAATAAAATACTTGATAAACTGTGTTGATGATTGTTGATTTATATACCCTGTTGAGTGGCCATCTAAGTTGACTGAGTGGAATTGCATGATAAATATATTGCTTGTTGTTGATTCATTACTTCTTTCTAAATGGTCACATGAGTTGACGAAGTATAATGTATGAAACACTATGTTGAGGATCCGTGGTTGATAAATGAGTTTGCCCAGCTGTCATACGAGTTGACTGGTTGATATCATGTTGCATATGTTGATGAGTAAGGGATAATTGATTTTTATCCTGTGGTGAATGTGAATGAGATTGCTGGTGTACCTTACCCTAAGATGAGAGGCTCGTATCCGAGGTGAGTATTCGGACGAGCAGAGTTGTATGTGTATGAATACTTGGATATGAGTGACTCATGCCCGAGGTGAGCATCCGAGCGAGCAGTATGAATGGGTACACAAAAAGGTATGACTAAATGCTCATATGGCTGGGTGTACGAGTATAAGAACACAGACAGGTATACGGTTGGATGTAGAGTACATAGATTTCTAGAGTCCTCTGTAGTCATGATTGGAAGGGCAAAATAAGACCCTCTAGCTTGTGTGTATAGTGATGTAATGGAGGCGTGTTCCTGGCTCATTATCGATGATATGATTGTGGCAGAGAGCAGTGTAAGTATGGTATGATATACATACGACTGTGAGACATATATCAGTATAGGTATATTAGATATATATACGACTATGTGACAGAGTTCAGTGACAGGTATGACACCAATATGGGGTACAAATATTTGATATGATGAAATTGATTGTCACGATCCAAGCGTACACCCGAATCGTAGACACGGGACAGGGAGCCCCGAGAGACCCCAAGTCGACCCATGGCATGAGCATACATCTAATTCAATCACATGAGTGGAAGACTTAACATAGAGAACGTAATCATAACATAACATAATGGAAAATAGTACAATACTTATACAATACGGCGGAATACAACTTTTTAGTCTGATAAGCCTCTAAACATGAAAGGCGGATTGTTGGGACAACTCCCTAACTAATCCAACATTCAAAAACTGAAGGAATAACATAGTGTGACCATGTAGCCCTTGAAACATGAGGACTCACCAAGTACGCAGAGAGCAAGTCCGAATCTATCTACGGGTGAGGATGAGCTTGAGAACTGGACTTGTATCATGAGACGATACAATATAGAAACTATGCGGTCAGTACGTGAAATGTACTGAGTATACAAGGTAAGTAAAGCGGACATTTAAAACATGTATGAAACTCATAAATGATCATAAGAGTAGGACAACATGCTCATAACATAATTATCGTAATATAACATAAAGATCAAGGTTTTCGAACATTCATAATACAATCATAATCAAAATCATAAGAGAAAGCTCTATTGAACATAACTTGAGCCAATATATATAATCATAAACATGCATAAATCATGAGGAACAGTGGAAGATTCTCTTAACCGATATATCCTATATGAGCATACATGAAGCCCGACTTGTAACCCAAGTCGGGAGGGTGTTCGTACCTTGCCAAGGGTAGGAACCATGAAGGGAGTGATCACACATGGAAAGGGCCATTTGGGCTAGGGACAAACACGAATGGGTCCCAACATACCTATGGTGGCACGTAGTTCATGAGATCCGGGACTTAACCTGAGTCCCGAACCTACTCGGTGTTTGATACTACTCCCAAAACATATATAGTGCTCATAATAATACATACATGAGTTCATGGGCTAGTCAAATCATGATAATCATAAATATGCTTGAACATACGTGAACTAGCCATGACTTGAGGCCCGTGAGTCGGCCAAAGCATAATTCATGCTTAATAAAATGCATACGTACTTGTATATCATGCATATAGTTTACATTTCCATAAGATCATAATAGATAACATAATATATTCATGAATTAATTCATAGTACATGCTGGGCTTATCAAAACATCAATGGATCAATGTATCATAAATCAGTTTATCATGGGCATGCATAATCAAGCTTAAATGATTAGAAATTCGAAATCAGCCATATTAATATCAATTTAGAGCTCAAAAGATGATCAAAATCAGTAGATAATGGTAGGGTTTCAAAATCACAAGACCCATAATTAAATTATTAAATTTTATACAAACAGAATATAAAACCCCATGAGTTTTTAAGTAAATTTTGAGTAATTTAATAGAGAAGGAGCATGGGTATGGAAGAAACCACCCATTGAAGACCTTATATACCTGGGATTATCAACTCCTAACCCTCCTTAAAAGCCCAAGAATGAATTGAAGGAATTGAGGTGAAAGAGCTTGAAATCTCCCCTTAGATCACTTGTCAAAATCCTTGCATGCATAAATTTGAGTTTAGAATAGGTCATTCTCTTAAAAACTCAGCTTTCCCAAGCCAAAACGACGTAGTTTAGAGCCTTATATCGTGCAAAAATAAAAAATACCCTTAATGAATCTGCCCTGAAAACGGCCGGATGGAACCCACAAGTGGTACCAACGGGTCGTAGGAACCACCAACGTCCAGTCATGTCTCTCGTGGAATGGACTGCTGAATGTCTCCTATCAGAACTAACCAACGGACGAACAGGACGACTTGTCCTCTGAAACCACGATCCATTACACCGTCCGTTGTTTGCTCATCATAAAATCTGAACCCACTTACCACGAGCCTCACCACAACTCGTGGTTCCTTCCAATGAGTCGTGGTCTCAACCCGTCACCTACATTGGAAATTCTTAACCCCAACAACGACCACAACCAACGAGCCGTGGCTTCTCCTAACAGGTCATTGGGTCTCCTATTGTTTACACTGTCGCCCAGCTTGACCGTAACCATGACTGCAAAGGAAGGCCCGTTGTATCCCATAATGGGTCGTCATACCTCTTGTTGTCTCCACTGCCACCATCCTTTCCCCAACCAACGACAGCATACAACGACTCGTGGTTTGATACCACGAGTCATTCTGTTGTTTGTCCTGTGATATTTTGCCAGTTTTCTGCACTTTTCAAATTAAAATTCTGTGTCTATTCTTAGGCCTTCCCGGGGGATTACAATATCTCCCCCTTGGAGATATTCGTCCTCGAATGTAGGAAACAAGCAGCAAACAGAAACATATAATTTATCATGGCCATATACCGATCATTTTAACCGAAATTTTCACAGAATGACTATGTCCGAACCAAACCCATAGCTGAACTGATCTCATGCTTCACATACTCATTCATACACATAAAAGAAACTTGCACACATGAACTGAACATAAAAACTAAATGGGATCGTAGAGTAGAACTAATATCTCAAGTTGGAACTGAGCCGGTAGAGAACAAATGTGGGTATCTAGCCATCATGTCCGCTTCGGCTTCCCACGTGGCTCCCTTAACATGTTGATTTATCCATAAGACCTTAACTGAAGATACTTCTTTATTCCTCAACTTCCGAACCTGACGATCCAAGATTTCAACGGGAATTTCTTCATAAATGAGTCTGTCTTTTACTCCAATGGTATCTACCGGGACTTCCAAGGCTGGATCACCCAAACACTTTTTCAAAAGAGATACATGGAAGATGGGATGAACTGACAGTTAGGACACTTGGGTACGAACTCTGCGATATCCTTCTTCATACCATCCCACTAATAGATTTTTCGTAAATCCCGATACATCTTTGTGGATCTCGGATGGATGGAATATCTGGTACCATGTGCCTCATGCAATATTCGAGCTCTCAAATTATCAGCGTCCAAAACACGTAGCCGACCCTGGTATCGAAGGACACCATCTCCCCCTTGGGAGAAAACTTCCACCTTTTGACTCCGCACCGCCTCCTTCATCCTTCTCAAAATCGGATCCTCATCTTGCTTAGATTTGATATCGACCACCAAGGATGATTCTGACCCATTCTGCACAACAACACCGCCATTGGTCGAGTCGATCAATCTAACCCCCAACCTTGCAAGTCGGTGGACATCTCTCACCAATTCCTTCCTTCCCTCATCCACGGAGGACACGCTCTCCATAGAGAGCCTACTAAGTGTATCCGTAACCACATTAGCCTTGCCTGGTTGGTAAAGGACACTCATATCGTAGTCCTTTAGCAACTCCAACCACCTAATTGCCGAAGATTGAGATCTTTCTGCGTGAACACATATTGCAAGCTCTTGTGATCCGTGAACACGTCCACGTGAACTCCATACAAGTAATGCTGCCATATCTTCAGTGCAAACACCACTGCGGCCAACTCAAGATCATGGGTCGGGTAATTCTTTTCGTGAACCTTTAACTATCGAGAGGCGTATGCTATCACCTTCCGCCGTTGCATCAACACACATCCCCGTCCGACTCTCGAAGCATCACAATACACATCAAAGCCATCAGTACTCTCGGGTAAAGTCAATACTGGTGCTGAAGTGAGTCGAGTCTTCAATTACTGGAAGTTTTTCTCACAATCCTCTGGCCATTGGAACTTTATCTTTTTCTGAGTTAACTTGGTCAAAGGTGCTGCAATAGATGAAAAACCCTCAACAAACCTTCGGTAGTAGCCTGCTAGGCCCAAGAAACTCTGAATTTCTGAAGGATTCACCGTTCTAGGCCAATTCTTCACCGCTTTGATTTTCTGAGAATCCACCCTTATGCCCTCACTCGACACCACCTGGCCCAGAAATGCCACCGAGTCCAGCCATAATTCACACTTGCTAAACTTTACATACAACTGACGATCCCTGAGGGTCTGAAGTACTATTATCAAATGAGCGGCATGCTCCTCCTCGCTCTGGGAGTATGTAAGGATGTCATCAATGAACACAATCATGAACATGTCCAAATATGCCTTGAATACCCTGTTCATTAGATCCATAAAGGCTGCAGGAGCATTGATTAGTCCTAATGACATAACTAAAAACTCATAATGGCCATACCGGGTCCTGAAGGCTGTCTTTGGGATATTGTTCTCCCGGACTCTGAGCTGGTGATACCTAGACCTAAGATCTATCTTCAAGAAACACCTGGCACCCTGGAGCTGGTCAAATAAATCATCAATCCTAGGAAAGGGGTACCTGTTCTTGACGGTAACCTTATTAAGTTGTCGATAATCAATACACATTCGAAGGGATCCATCCTTCATTCGAACAAATAGAACTGGTGCGCCCCATGGAGACTTGCTCAGTCTAATGAAACCCTTATCCAACAAGTCCTTCAACTGTTCCTTTAACTCTTTTAGCTCAGCTGGAGCCATCCTGTAAGGAGGAATAGATATAGGCTGCGTATCGGGCAGTAGATCAATTCCAAAATCAATCTCCCTTTTTGGAGGAACACCTGGTAAATCATCAGGAAAAACCTCCGGATACTCGCATACTACTGGAACTGACTGAATAGTCGGGGTCTTGGGCTCCACATCCTTAACCCTAATTAGGTGGTACATGCAACCCTTAGAGATCATTTTCATAGCCTTAAGATATGAAATAAATCGACCAGTTGGTATAGCTGAATTACTCTTCCATTCCAAAACTGACTCACTCAGAAATAGGAATTCCACTGCACGGGTCCTACAGTTAATCGAAGCGTAACATGCAAACAACCAATCCATACCCAAAGTGATGTCAAAATCAGTCATGGACAATTCTACTAAGTCCGTGGAGGTAACCTTATGCAACACCGTAATGGGGAAACCTTTATATACCCACCTAGTTATGACTGATTCACCGATTAGAGTAGATACGGAGAATGTTTCAGACAGAATTTCAGGACTAACTCCAAAACTACTAGCAATGTAAGGGGTCAGAAAGACAAGGTAGCTCCTGGATCTAACAAAGCATAAGCATCAATATGAAAGACTTGCAACATACTCGTGACCACATCTGGCGAAGCCTCCTGCTCCTGGCGAGGCACCAGGGCATAAAACCTATTTCGGCGTTAACCACCTACCGAACTAGTGGAGGCACCCTATTGAGGGGGTCGTGCTGCTGGAGTAGTAGAACTGGTTGCTGTGCAATCTCTGATCCTGTGCTTGGGTTTTCCACACCCGAAACAAGCATCCACACCGACCAGGCACCTCCTGGGATGATTTTTGACACATCTCGCACAAGCTGGGAAAGTGCGCTCCACCTGCATGCTACCATGATCCCTCGAGCCTGTAGCCCTTCTCCTCGGGTCTCCCCTGAACCTGGACGATGTGCTAGCCAATGATGGAGCTGGAGCAGTGGACCTGTGCTGGGACTGCTGACGGGATCCACCTCCTGACCTGGACTGAGAAACCCCATAGTTGTCGATCCTAGCCCTCTTGGCCTCTCTATGCCTCCTATAGACCAACTCCATCTACTGGGCATGCAATACAATATGGGGAAAGTCGATGTCCCGGTGTAGCATGGCAATCCGACAATCCTTATCCAAGTAATCTCTTACTCCATGCACAAAGCGGCTTACCCGAGCTCGTTGATCCGCCCCCAACTTCGGAGCATATTTAGATAGTTGAGTAAACTCCAAGCCATACTCGTGGACTGACATGTTGCCCTGCTTCAAATTCACAAACTCATCCTCCTTGAGCTCCCTCATCTCCCGAGGGAAGAATCGATCTATGAACATGGTGTGGAACTCATCCCAACCTATTGGGCCTGCACCCGCTGTCCTAGCACCTTTCCATTTCATGAACCATATATATGCTACCCCCTTGAGCTGATAGGAGGTCAAATCAACACATTTCCCATTATTCACCCCCATAACCTAGAATTTCCTCAATAAAGTCATGTGGGTCCTCGTCTACCTTCGACACTGTGAACTCCGGAGGGCTCATCCTCAAAAAGTCCCTCACCCTAGCAGCCGCCGCATTCCCATTTTGCGAATAATGTGCCATAGTCTGATTCTGGACCTGAGCTATCATGGCCTATGCCAACATTTGAATCACCGCCCTAAACTCAACGTGGGCTGCTGGCTCTGGTAAGTGCTCCTCATAAACGGGTGGAGCTGGCTGATGCTCTCCATCATGGGCACCCTCATGATCATCACCATTACTGTTCCTCCGGGAACTTACTCGGCGTGGAGACATGATTTTGCAAATGTGAATAGCACAAATTAGAAGAGTAAAGGACGTTCATCGCACGATATAGATCATGAAAGAAGGAAATATTCCTAAACGTCTAGTAGCCTCTTCGTCATAAGTGTGGAACACTTCACACCCATGAAAAAGACTCTATTTAACGCGGTTTTCAGACTCCCTAAGACACATAAACTTATGGCTCTGATACCAAGTTGGTCACAACCCAAACGTACACCCGGATCAGAGACACGGGACAAAGAGCCCCGGGAGACCCCAAATCGACCCATGGCATGAGCATACAACTAATTCAATCACATGAGCAGAAGACTTAACATAGAGAACGTAATCATAACATAACATAATGGAAAACAGTACAATACTTATACAATACGACGGAATACAACTTTTTAGTCTGATAAGCCTCTAAATATGAAAGGCGGATTGATGGGACAACTCCCCAACTAATCCAACATCCAAAAACTAAAGGAATAACATAGAGTGTAAACATGTAGCCCTCGGAACATGAGGACTCACCAAGTACGCAAAGAGCAAGTCCAAATCTATCTAAGAGTAAGGATGAGCTTGAGAACTGGACTTGTATCAAGAGAAGATACAATATAGAAACTATGCGGTCAGTATATGGAATGTATTGAGTATGCAAGGTAAGTAAAACGGATATTTAAAACATGTATGAAACTCATAAATGATCATAAGAGTAGGACAACATGCTCATAACATAATTATCATAATATAACATAAAGCTCAAGGTTTTCAAAACATTCATAATACAATCATAATCATAATCATAAGAGAAAGGTCTATTGAACATAACTTGAGCCAATATATATAATCATAAACATGCATAAATCATGAGGAACAATGGAAGATTCTCTTAATCGATATACCCTATATGAGCACACATGAAACCCCACTTGTAACCCTAGCCGGGAGGGTGTTCGTACCTTGCCAAGGGTAGGAACCATGAAGGGAGTGAGCACACATGAAAAGGACCATTTGGGCTAGGGACAAACATGAATGAGTCCCAACATACCTACGGTGGCACGTAGTTCATGAGATCCGGGACTTAACCTGGGCCCCAAACCTACTCGGTGTTTGATACTACTCCCAAAACATATATAGTGCTCATAATAATACATACATGAGTTCATGGGCTAGTCAAATCATGATAATCATAAATATACTTGAACATACGTGAACTAGCCATGACTTGAGACCCGTGAGTCGGCCATAACATAATTCATGCTTAATAAAATGCATACGTACTTGTAGATCATGCATATAGTTTAAATTTCCATAAGATCATAATAGATAACATAATATATTCATGAATTAATTCATAGTACATGCTGGGCTTATCAAAACAACAATGGATCAATGTATCATAAATCAGTTTATCATGGGCATGCATAATCAAGCTTAAATGATTAGAACTTCGAAATCAGCCATATTAATATCAATTTAAAGCTCAAAAGATGATCAAAATCAGTAGATAATGACAGGGTTTCAAAATCACAAGACCCATAATTAAATTATTAAATTTTATACAAACAGAATATAAAACCCCATGAGTTTTTAAGTAAATTTTGAGTAATTTAATAGAGAAGGAGCATGGGTATGGAAGAATCCACCCATTGAAGACCTTATATACCTGGTATTATCAACTCCTAACCCTCCTTAAAAGCCCAATAATGAATTGAAGGAATTGAGGTGAAAAAGCTTGAAATCTCCCATTAGATCACTTGTCAAAATCCTTGCATGCATTAATGTGAGTTTAGAATAGGTTTTTCTCTTAAAAACCCAGCTTTCCCAAGCCAAAACGACGTAGTTTAGAGCCTTATATTGTAAAAAAGTCAAAAATACCCTTAATGAATCTGTCCTAAAAACTGATCAGATGAAACCCACGAGTGGTACCAACGGGTCGTGGGAACCACCAATGACCCGTCATGTCCCTTGTTAAGTGGACTACTGAATGTCTCCTTTCGAAACTAACCAACAGACGGACAGGACGACTCATCCTCTGAAACCACGATCCGTTACACCGTCCGTTGTTTGCTCATCATAAAATCTGAACCCACTTACCACGAGCCTCACCACGACTCGTGGTTCCTTCCAGCAAGTTATGGTCTCAACCCGTCACCTACACTGGAAATTGTTAACCTCCAACAACGACCACAATCACCCGTGGCTTCTCGTAACGGGTCGTTGGGTCTCCCGTTGTTTACACTGTCGCCCAGCCTGACCCTAACCATGACTGCAAAGGACGGCTCCTTGTATCCCACAGCGGGTCGTCATACCTCTCATTGTGCCCACTCCCACCATCCTTTCCCCAACCAATGACAGCATACAACGACTCATGTTTAATACAATGAGTCATTCTGTGGTCTGTCCTGTGATATTTTGCCAGTTTTCTACACTTTTCAAATTAAACTCCCAGGTCTATTCTTAGGATTTTCCGGGGTATTACATTGAATATGATAGTTTTACTTACCATGTGTTCAGTGTGCATGTGATCTACCGCATAATTGTGTCATACTTGTTTTATAAGTCTTGATGTTTGATGAAATTTATTGGGTATGACTTAATATTTTGCGTGTCAAATCATTGGATAAATGTGATTTATGTATCGTTGCTGGATTACTCCCAACTATGAGAATGTTTCATAAAAAAGGGGGAATAAATTGAATGTTTGTGATAAGATGAAAAGTTGTGAAGTGTATATTTTTTTGAGTGTAGATTGCTATAGTTTTGTATGATTTTAATCCTTGTGTAGTGGATGAGGTGTTGAAAGAAGTAAGATTACCAGCGAAGTCGAGTTACTGCCTGGAGCAGTACCGCTATAGTGAGAGAATTCCCACTATAGCGAGATAGCGACATCGGTCAAGTTATCACTGCAGCAAAGCCTAAATATTGTGCAAGCCAGCCTTTGTGGCTAAGCTGGATGGAGAAATATGGGTACATGGTTCAATAACTGTCGTGAATAAATAGTAAAAAAATTATCTTGATAAATTATTTGAGTGGTTGTTTAAACTGAATTATTGATTGCATATTAATTTTATGATGTTGCGTAAACTAATTGTAGTCGGCCGATGATGCCTAACAGTATGTGTGGTGTACTGATGCTACTCTTGCTACACCTTTTCGGGTGTAGGTTGTGGCAAGTGAATTGTAGTTTCATGATTGACGAGGCGAAGCTGTGTCTTTTTACTTGTCAGTATTCTAAATAGAGCTCTTGTACTTGTCTAGACTAGATATTTGAGAGATTCAAGGTTTTGGGGAGCATTTTATTTTTATTTTGATAGTATTTCAAGAATAATGTTGGTTGGTGTAAGTTTATGAGATTCGTAATTATTATTTCACTTGATTAGAAAGAGGGTTCTCCTATTGGGTAGAGCTGATGTAAGTGCCCGCACGACCTATCTATTTGGCCGTGATAGCCTTAGAATTCAAGTTCATGTCTAGCTATAGTTCCACTGATCAGGTAAAGAATGCTATTTACATAAAATATGAACCGCCAGACAATAATCTCTATAAACTCAATATTGATTGTGCTTGCAAAGGCAATCCAGGTAAAGGTGGGATAGGCGAGGGTGGATCTTGGATTTTAATACTGAAATACGCCATGCTACAAACATTTATATGGAAACATTTGCTTTATTCCACGGGTTAAAAACAACTCTTCAAAAAAATACTATTGCCCCTGAAAATAGAGACTGACTACAAGGAACTAATAAATATGCTATCTAATAACTCTTGCTCCTACTAAAATTTAATTGACAATTGCAGGTACCTATTGTCTAAAGTAGGAGGGGCATCAATTAAGCATATATGTAGAGAAGCTAATGGTGTGTCAGACCAGTTAGCTAGGAATGGATGCGAGATAGATACTTTTGGAAGCTTATTTTTGTACTCCAATCTCCCTGCTTGTACTATTTATGCTTATGAAAGAGAAAAAATAGGTACTATGTTGCCTAGACTAATCTCCCTATGTAGTGGCTCTTAATTATGTTTAATGACTAAAATCCTGATTACCAAAAAAAATGATAAATAATTTAAGAATTTGACAATCTCATATAATAGAAATTGTTGTAATTATAGGCGAAGGACATGTGTAGAGTTTCAAGGAGCAAATCTTTTGCATAATTTCTTTTTTACTTGAACCTATCCAAATACCACTTGAAATGATATTCATTAGATTACTCCATTTTAACATATCTTCATTTTTCAGGGAGGAGTTGAATAATTGAAGTAGTAAATATTTAGTCATTTAAATTTTTCTATATTAAATTAAAATAAATAGAGTAGTAAATTCTGAGACATTTAAATTTTTACAATAAAGAATAGAAATAAATGTAGAGAGTAGTCATTGACACATTTATTTTTGTACAATAACAAGTAAATAGAAATGTAGAAAAAAGTATCAAAAAAATGAGAGAAAAGATAAATATGATCCTTGGCTAAAAAGAGGTGCCCACATCATTTCTCTAATACCTAACTTTATATTGTATATAGATTAGTAGGAGATGATGAGGAGAACATGCTATAGTGGTTACATGAGTTACAAAAGAATAACAATACCACTTTCTTCACTTTATATCCACTATATATCATGCACTTTATTAATACTTTAATTTTTAATTTAAAATGCATATAAACACCAATATTATATAAAATGATTATAGAAAATAAACAATGCATCTGACCTACTATTCAGAAAAGGAAAAGGGCTCTTAATTTAATAAGTTAAAATTACTTTGATCTTGAAGTATAACTTATTATAGTCTATTTGGCCAAGTTTTTTGAAGGCCAAAAATACTTATTATTATTTTCTTAAAAAAATACTTATTTTAAAAAAGTGATATCTCACTCTCTTTAAGGTAATTCAAGCCGACTGTAGCAAAATTTTAACGGTCCAGCAGTAATCTTCTTGGCTTGTCCCTTCTAAGATACAACAGCCCAACAACACTGTATGACTCAGTAAACTCTAGACAAGGTTGAGTACCAAAAGAATACCTTCCTTCAGCTAAATAAACTTTCTTTTCTACTCACTTTTATGCACTCTATATTTTCAATCTAGTACAATACAAGACAAGACCACCACTATTTAGAGGTGAAGAATTCTTTCATGTAATGACTTGAAAGAATGTGGGGGTATTAATATGGTAAATTATGAGAGAATTATGTCTTAAACGTTACATAAGTTACAAGGCATAATGAGGTAGAATAATAGTGAATAATGAAATAGAGGTTATGAAAAAAATAATGGTCACATTCATCACAATAACTGTGAGAAATAAATATTTCTAAAATACTATAATATTATAATGTCTACAAATTCCAAAAATTCCCTACTCATTTTAGTACTAAAGTAAGAGAGTTTATCAGCTGAAAGGAGACTATTATGAATAATAAAGATGTGTTCTGTGTTGAACCTCACTTAGTAAAATAGTAATCTTTACTCCAGAGTCATAGCGGTCTCAAACTTGAACTATGACTTCTTAAGGAAAATAAAGTATCACTGCTTACACATAATCAAGGTGTTTATATGAGCTTTAATAGCCAACACATTATGGCCTTGTGCTATCCTGATTTTCAAGGGTATCTTTTAGAACAAGCCCTATAGCCTGTTTGGCCAAGCTTTTGGGAGGCCAAAAATGCTTATTTTTTTTCTTTCTAAAAAGCACTTATTTTAAAAAAATAGCTTCTCAAATCATCTTATTTTGAGAAGTGCTTTTTTCAGAAGTGCTTATCAAAAAAGTACTTTTGCTGAGAAGCAATTTGTGTTTAGCCAATAAATTTAAAAAACACTTTTGAGCAACAATTAGTGTTTGGACTAGCTTTTGAAAAGTGCTTCTAAGTGTATTTTTCACAAAAATGCTTTTTAAATAAGTGCTTTCGGGGAGAAGCTATTTTTTTTAGCTTCTGAAAGACAACTTCTGTTACTCTCTAAAAGCACTTATTTTCTCTCAAAAGTTTGGACAAACACCTACTATTCTCATAGGAAGTGACCTACTTTCACACTCATGTAGGTGAAATCTGTCAAAAGTCCTCCTGTAAGTTTAGCACCCCTTTCATACGAGCTACAAATTTTTGTTAAGAGTTTTTAAAATCAACCTCCACAAATCATTACAGAAAAATTGTAACAACCAATTCGATCGTTATAGCACCCTGATGACCTAAGCATGGGACCGCTATGACGATTTCGCTGCAGCGATCATGTCCCGTTAATCGTTTTCCCCAATAGGCCTTCGACCCCAATAATGGAGGTTGAAATTTCAACCTCCGTTTTCCCCTAATTAAACTACAGATTAGGCAATGGGTTGACTTACCTATTTCCTACTAACAATATCCCATCCCAATAGGGTTCAAATTCAAGCTCGGAAGGCTCGAGGAAGTCAAACCATCACACTACCCAACCCCACCATTTCTAGCATAAACCCCCAATGAAAACAGCCTAAAGTACGTAGAGAACAATCCAAAGTACTTAAGAACGTAAAGACTAGTAGCATGTTTCATAAATTAACCAATATTGACAAAAAAAGATCTTAGGTCCTTCCCACCCCAAAAACAACACCAATCAAGAATATATACATGCATTTAATAGACACAAAGTATAAACAACACTAAAAAGAGATGAGAATGGAGATTACTTAAGCAAAATTGAGAGAATCGCTCGAAGGTTTAAAGGGTTTGCACAATGGGTAAGTAGAAGGAGTAAGAATGAATTCAAAACCATCATTTGGCCCCTTTAAACTAAATTTATTTTTTGCTGCAGCGGACTGATTCCCACTGTGGTGAAACCATTATGGGAAAAGATGGATCGCTGCAGCGGATTGACTAAAACTGTGGCTTTTCAAATTCCATCATGGGTCCCCCACATTCTGAGTAACCATTGAAGAGGTTCTATGAAAATCGGGAACGTCTAGGGGACATGGTCCATGAGTAAATACCGTAAGATTCAAAAGAGATGTTTGAAGGACTCGGGTTCAGTCAGGTCAAGCAACCCCAAAGCTAGCAAATAGGGGCGGCAAAGCGTTATGGTTCCTTCCGGCAATAATATCAGGGAAATGGGATAAGGAGAGGTGCACCATGCAATTGGTTTGTTTCATTATGGGTAATCATAATTTGCAAAAAAAAAATTCAGATTTGGCTCCAGAGCTTGGAGTGACTTCTTCCGATATGATTTTTCAAGCTAAAAATAAATATAGCAATATGGGTGTCATTAGATCGTATTCTCATGGATATTACATATTTGAATAGATTGGGATCATTCATAAGCATTACGAAAGGGAGAATTCATAATTTGGTGCTCGGATTTCGGTTGAGGCAAGAAGAGATTTCGTAATTCTTTGAGGCGTCGACGGGAAGAAATGGTACTATGAATCGATGTCAGGGCCAACTTGGGATAACTGAAAATCCTAGCCAGTATCATAGGGCCTTTTGAGAATGAATGAATTTTTAATTGGTATCTGATGTAACAACCCATCAGACTATTATAGCACCCTAATGACCTAAGCATGGGTAAGTTTAAAATTTTTGCAAAGCCTAGGTTAGGTCCTCGGATTTTAAGGATTATGTGACAGATAATTTTGAATGAGCTAAGTTAAAATCAAGTAGGCTAGGTGCAGGGCTGCCGTGCTGAACGGTGTTCGCTATAACGGGACTGCTACTGCGGAAGTTCCCTCGCTGCAGTGGGCGACGCGGACTAGAACTCCATAATCCTATCTACATAGGAATTGAAAAACCTATTCCATAAGGGTTAGTGAATAAAAATGCTCAGAAACAGAAATTTGGATTTCTAACAAGGAGACTAGAGGAGGCAAAACTTCACCCTTTTCGCCACAATAATTCTCCGCAAGAGCTTGAAACATGAGGTGAGCATGAAGATGGGGACTTCTTGAAGATATATTGGTGCCCAGGTAGGCTGTAAGTTACCTATGTGTTAGACTTCGGTTAACGAATCATATATAGGCGTATGTTTGATCTGCCATTGATGAGTAGGGAGAAATTCCATGTTAATCACCATTAGATAGATTATAATAAGTAAGTATCTATGAGACAAATGTAATCGAAAGGAAATAGGAAAGAGGTAATGAAATCACCATATTATAAAATTTCGTGGGTACGAAGAGCCTTGAACCTAGACCATTAGATTTCTGTCTTAGATGGAAAACCGTAACGGCTGCCTCTAACGTATGCCTGAATAAGGATCGGAGTATGGTCATGGACATGAGAACCAAGCAGTTAATGTGCCCGTGTGAGTTAATAGACTAATAAGTTTACTGTTGATATGTTTATGCGTGGTGATTGCTATGGTTCATGTCAAATTGATTGTTGTTTCTTGAGTAAGAAGGATAGATTGATATTAGAGATTGAATAATAAGTATATGCATAGTGGGTGAGCTTATTGTGAAGAACCATTACAAGAGGAATCTAAGTGGAAAGCTGGGTCAGAGTACTGCCTGAGCAATACTGCTTCAGCGACATTATAACCGCTATAGCGAGATCATAGCAACGACAATGTTGCCGTTTCAGTGAAGCCCAATCTCGCGAGTGGGCTAGTTTGCACCATATTTCATTGAATTCTGGGCATGGGGTGATGTAATGAATAACTGATTATGAAATGGCCCTAGGGCATGATTATGTTATAGCTTGTAATGGATAATTCTTGATGTGTATGTGGGTTTGTTAATAAATTAAATTATGATATGCTGTTCTTGAAATAATGGGTGTAATCTATGATAGTCAAGTGAGGAATTGAGGTGGCATGTGAAATAGGAAAGTGAGTCATCTGTATGTTGGGAACAAAGGGCTCGTGTCTGAGGTAAGTGTTTAGATGAGCAGGTTAGTATAACTAAGACTGTGACTGAATACTTGGATATGAGTGACTCATGCCCGAGGGGAGCATCCGGGTGAGTAGTATGAATGGGTACACAGACAGGTATAACGGTATGAATAGGTACACAGACAGGCATGACTAAATGTTAATACTTTGGTGTACGGATATAAGTACACAGACAGGTATGATGAGAGGTCCATATGGCTGGGTGTACAATACATAAATTTCTAGAGTCCCCTGCAGGTCATGATTGGAAGGGCAAACACAAGACCCTCTGGCATGTGTGTACAGTAATGTGACGGAGGCGTGTGCCTAGCATATCATCGATGGTATGATTGTGATACAGAGATTTATGCAGGTATGAAATGATATACATATGGATACGATGATAAAAATGTGAAGATATACAAGTGTAATACAAGATATACTGACATGATTCGGGCATGATGTGAGAGATACATTTGGGGGGTAATACATAATAATACGGTAGAGGTATGATACTTCATGACATAATTATGGTGTAGAGATTTAGTGTGAAATTCGGGAGAGACATGTATGTACATGTACTTTAATTGAGTCTACATGTACGATTTGATGTTTTCCTTGTGTGTGCTTGAGTTATTTAATTAATGTTGTGATTGAATGCTTGATTAATGGGTTCATTGTGGGCTATAGAAAGTGATATAACTGAATTAACGATGGTAGTAAACTAATAGGAGATCGCTTGTTTAACTTTATTATTATTGATTGAGCAAACACAAGTGTAGGAACGGAATTAAAGAGGGCAAGTTATTTAGTTGAGGCAATAAACAAGTCATTATATAATGGAAAAGGATTGGTTAGTGATAATGGAAGTGTAAATGAGGTAGACATGTTAATAATGTTTAAATGGAAGAATGAAAGAGGAAAAGATCAGTGAATTAGGCCTACTGCTTAGATAGAGTGACGCTGCAACAGGCGAATTTCCATTGTCACGAGACCGCTGTAGTGGTCAAAGTATTCGCTGCAGAGATATGAGAGAAACAAAATAGAAGTGGTGATCTTTGGTTAGAGTTGGAGGGTAGGTACATGAATATTGTTAAGTTATAAGAACTAGTGAAGTGGTTAATTAACTTGTTAAATTACAAAAATAAATTGGAGTGGTTGAGTAATCAATTTTATGCTAATTATATGCTATTAGGTGAACTAATCTTAGTTAATCGATGATGTATACCAGTATGTGTGGTGTATTGATACTGTCTTGCTACACCTTTTTGGGTGTAGGTTGTGGTAGATTTGAAGTTTCATTAATTGCATGGAGTATTCAGCATCAACTTTCATATTTTCTCCTTCGACGAAGCTGTGTCATTTTATCTTGTCAATACTCTGTTAGAGCTCTTGTACCTTTCTAGACTAGATGTGTCATTTTATCTGTCAATACTCTGTTAGAGCTCTTGTACATTTCTAGACTAGATCTTGGGAATGTCATGGTTTGGAAGGTGGTATTTTAAATTTTTAGAGTCATTTTATATTTCATGCCAGTTAAGTGGTCTTGAGTTATTTAATTGGTTGGCTAAGGGAAGGGTTCTCCTATTGAGTTAGAATTCATGTAGGTGACTGTATGACTCACCCATTTGGATTGTACCAAAAATGTACTCACATCATAAGGAGGAAATTAAAAAATAGTGCATTTCACAACGAGTCATAATATAATTCATTTTTTTCATTGAACCTAGTTATAGAATCTCTAATCCCCAGATTAGGTTTTCTCATATATGACTCATGAATTTATGGGCTTCAATCTCATCCCCCTTAATGTGCTACCAAATATTTTCTTGCTAAGGCCTTAGTCAACGGATCTGCAAGGTTATCATAAGATTTGACATAATCAATATTAATTGTACCACTTGTCAAATATAATTTCACGATACTGCATTTTTTCCTTATGGGTTTGGATTTACTATTGTAATAATGACTTTGAACTCTACCAATTCCAGAGGTGCTATCATAATGAATTAAAATAATAGAAATTTATTTTTCAAAATAAGGTGTTTGAAATAATAAATCTTTCAACCAATTTTCTTTCTCACTAGCTGAAGCTAAAATAATTAATTCAGCCTCCATGGTGGAATGAACACTAATTGTTTATTTTTTGATTTTCAACAAATAGCACCACCTCCCAAATTAAAAGTATAACCAGTAGTGAAACAGAAATCACCAGATAAAGTGTTTTAATTTGTATTAGCAGGATATTTTTAATAAAACAAGCCATTGATTTTCGTCCCAATTCAATATCTCATAACTCTCGTTATGGTATGCCAATGTTCATTACCTGGCTTGCTTGCAATCTTGCTAAGTACTCCTACTCAGGTTGAGTGCAATCAGTCCATATCTCAAACTTTCAATTAAGTTAGGATACTTCTTTTGATTTATCACATCATTTTAACTCTGTTCAGGAAATAAGTGAACACTTGAATAAAAAAGAGTTACAGCATTCTTCCAATCAAGAAAATTATATCTTTTTAAAAAAGTTTCTCAACATGGTGTGATTGGTCAAGGAAAATTCATAAAAAGTCCTTTCATCTAATTACTACCAGTTCCTCATGGAAACTGAGGGTATTTTTCTCTCTACGTGAGAGTTTGTTTTCCCCTCTTACTAGGGGTTTATGATAAGAATTAAAGTATTGAGCATGAAGATAGTTGCGATGTTACCCATAATACTATCCACGTTCATGTGCCTTTTCTCGCGAAATTTCTAAACTACCATTGTTTAATTCTGCTGCCTAGCTTTCCAGGTGTGTTGGATATTTTTTACCTATTCTTCTACAAAACAGAAAACACACACAAATTCAAGATTAACAAGAATTGCATCATACACATAAAAGTATCTATTATGACAAACGAGATTATAGAGCGACTTCAAAAGCTTATTCTCACGGAGGAGGAAAAGGACTTGATTGAAATTGAAGTTAAAGATATCATGTGGAGCATGAAACATTGTGAGGTAATTCTTCTCGGAGAGGTGATTGCGGACAAACAAGTCAATGTGCTATGGGTTAAAAATACAATGAATCTGATTTGGGGAAATCCAACTAGGTTGAAAAATCTTATTAGTGGGCAAGAATCTATTTCAATTAATCTTCTGACACAAAGATGATACGAAGAATGTGTTGTATGGGACACCATGACTATACAATAAGTATTTTCTCAACATATATTTCTGAAAATTGGAGCTTAATGTTAACTCTCCAATCTTTGACATATGCGAGATATGAATCCAAGTTTGGAATATACCACTACATTGGATATCCCATGAAGTAGGAAGCAAGATTAGACATGCGTTAGGAGGGACATCTAGCGTAGCTATTCCAGAAAATGGGAGCAAGGATGGTTGACACATACGATTAATAATTTTAATGAATATAAACAAGTCTCTACCTCATGAAAAATTAATAAAGATGGATTCAGAGGAAAAATGGTAGAATTTTTCTATGAAAATATGCCATACGTTTGCTACTACTGCGGGATATTAGGACATACAGAGAGACCATGTGTTATACGGGAGTATGATGTGCGGAAAGGAGCCATTAAAAGAGATCAATTTGGGGCTTAGATGAAAGTAGAAAATCATAGCTTTGCTGGTACGGATTCAAGGCGCCAAGTAAATCAAAGTGTGGGACCCCTTGTTCACACAAATAAAGGGAAAAAAGCTATGGATGTGTAGAAGGTACTGGATCAAATGAATTAAACTATAATAACAAGGGAATAGAGGTACAAAGATAGAACATAAGCAATGAGAATTTTCCTTTGTTTACACCCCATAAGTTTTTCAAAAAACTAAGCATATGAGGTATTATCGAGGTTGATAGCTCTGGTGGACAGAATGCTACTGCTGCTGCTCAACAAGAGGTTCATGTAACTGGAAAGAATCTGTAATATATTAATGGTGTCAAAGCACGGATTTATGAAGATCATGCAGAAACTTGTAAGAAAATAAAGACTACTTTGAATCAGATTGTGGATAATATGGTGGTAGATAAGACATTGGTAGTGAGTGAATCATGTTCTAAAAATTTACAGCAAGCTGGTGTAGAGGACGAACCTTTCACGACCCGAACATAGGCCCAGATCGAGACACGGGACGAGGAGCCTCGAGAAACTCCAAGTTGACCCATGACATGAACATACATCTAACTCAATCAATAAAAGCAGAAGACTTAACATAATAAATATAACGGAAGTATAAATATAAAATAACATTAGAACTATAATTTATATCATACACAACAAGCTGATTACTATGCAAAGTCTAAAAACCTATAACATATCTGATGGGTTGATGGGACAACACCCTCAACTAACCCGACAAGTATGAAAACTAAGAATACAAAGATAACTGGTAAGAAATAGTCCTTGGGAGATGAGGACTCACCCGTTGAGACTGGAGGCTAACTCTGGAGAACTGACTAGTGACGGAGCTGAATTTGAAGATCGGAGCCTGTATCATAAAATGATATAGCATAGAGTATATGGTCAGTATGTGGAATGTATCGAGTATGCAAGGTAAGTAAAACCGCTTAAGTATGTAAAATCATTAAAACATGCATAATATAAAACATAATCAAGATAAGAATCTGAAAGTAGGCTTGCATGCTATTTTCTAAAATCATGATCTGAATATAACTGAATATCATAACTAAATCGAATGACCCAAAACTGAAATTTGATAATCATAAGTAAAACTGAACATTGAGTCAAACCTGCTTTAGAACTTATATATATATATATATATATATATATCATGAATGATAAACATGGATAACTGAAACATGAGGAACAATGGGAGACTTGTCATATAACCGACATTACCACGATAGAGCTTATGTGGTCCCAACTATCACACTCAAGTTGGTAGAGCCGTCCAAAGCCTTTCCAGGACTAAGGATGATACCATGATATCGATATCAAGCTCAAGGCCCCTTGGGGCGGGGAAAAGATCCAAAGGAGGTCCCAAAGTATATAAGTAAACCTACATTGACGCGTAGTTCTGAGGCATCGGGTCGACTGACCCTTAGCCTACTCGGTGCTAGACATTACTCCCAAAAACATGCATACGCTCTCCATCATTTTCAACGAAGCTGACCATCATCTAGTGATGAAGCTTAATAATAACATACATGTATAATCGGAAATCATAACATGAGGAATCTTGGATCAAATCATACCACAAGCTGAATAAAATTGGGAGTCTAGACTCCAAAATCATGTGGAAAGCTAATTGACATGAACTATAAATCATACTTGAACATATGGACTTTCCCAATACTTAAACATGCTTAAAATACTTGATTCACTTGAAAACATGATCATAGACATGATTAACTTGGAAACATGCTTTTCTCATAAATATGTCAACATACTTGAATATACATCATAGATCTCAACTTTCATGAACTAGCCATATAATTTATAAAACTTAAAAAACATGATTATAACTGAAAATATTATAAAACTTGCCCATGAAACATAATTCAATAATAGAAACATGCTTAGATCATACCCATGATAGAAACTTAGGAAATTCATGCATTGGGTTAAAACCCCATAGGATCAACATATAGATTTTCATGAATTAGAGAGGGATTAGGCATGGGTGTGAACAAATTCACCCATTCATAACCCTACATACCTGAGAGAATCTGATTCTATAACTCCTCTGATTGCCCAAGGAAGAATTGAGAAGAACTTGGAAGAAATTGAGCTTGATCACCTCTCTAGACTTCTACATTTGCATGCATGAGTAGGAATAGCTTAGAATGAACTTACCCCTCTTAAAAATCACTATTCATAGCTTAAAACGACGTAGTTTAGGCCTTAGGATCATAAGAATTACGAAAAAGCCCTTAATAAACCCGCAGAGAAAAACAGACTGTTAGTCCCAACGGGGGACTGGTCGAGTCGTTACCATGGAGCAAGACTCGTGGTCAGAGTCGTTACCATGGAGTTCTGTTTCTAAAGGCAACACCCAATCATCAACTTTGAACTCAAGTTCTATCCTTCTTACATCAGTATAGGACTTTTGGCGACTTTGAGCTATTTTCAACCTATCTCGTATGAGCTGAACTTTCTCCATGGCCTCATGGATTGAATCTAGTACAATCATCACAGCTTCACTGACTTCAAACCAACCAATAGGCGATATATATCTCCACCCATAGAGAGCCTCCAACGGAGCCATCTGAATGCTGGAATGATAGCTGTTATTCTACACGAACTGAATGACAGGCAAACGATTATCCTAACTACCCTTGAAGTCAATCACATATGCTCTCAACATGTCCTTGATGATGCCCAAACTCATACCTCCTGTTGAAGTATGAAGCGAATGTTGTCAATAAAGAACCCAACTAGAGGTTGGGGTCGATCCCATAGGGAATATGGAAGGATATAGAAGAATTCTAGTATTTAAACTTTTAAATCAATTATCTCCTAAAGGGGGAGATTTGTAAGAGTAATAAATAACAATGTTGAAAAATTTAATGTTGATTCCAAATTAATGCAATTAACTAGGGTAAGTGTTTCCCATGGATTCTTAACTACTTCGGGTTTTACACTAGTGATCTATCTCAATACTTTACTTGTAGAATTGATAACTAGGGTTCATCCAAATGACTGGATCGTCTCTATTAGATGACTATGCTCAATCACCGGGTCAGGTCATATGAGCGATTTCAATTTAACCGTTATCAATTTGTTCCAAATTTAACTACCCTGCGACCACAACTAAAGTTAATACAATGATCATAAAAATCAAGGCTTTGTTGTAATTCTCTTTTCCTAATCTCTACCTCTCTAGGTTCAAGAAAGTAAATAATTCAGGCATGTCCTAACATTGTGCACCGTTAAAAAATGTTAAAGATGAAGAGAATACAATACAAGCGTTTAATATAGTTTAGAATCACTTCGTGCAAACCCTAGTTTGTTAATTCACCTTGGTTTCGACAACTCTAGTTGTGGAGGTATTAGCCTATCATGTTTATAAGTAAATTAATAGAATTTATAGACAAAATCACAAATTAATACTTACAACGATGATAGAAAGTAACTTACTTGATTATTGCAAAAATAAGGAAGAAAAATTAAAAAATTGTCTCAAAGTATGTTATGAACTAAAACTTACAATTCCAAGACTTGTTGTATCCAACACTATATGACTTCCCTAAAGCTTGGTTATTACATAAAAATAAAAGGGTATTTATAGTAGTAGATTGATGCTTTCTTGTTCCTTCTCGAATTTGATTTGTACTTGTAGCTCCTTTTCCTAGTTGAAGTGCGAAAACTTGTTGGCAGCTGTTTGAATACTCTTGCTGCGTCGCCCATGCCATCGCGTAGGTAGGAAGGGCGCCTCGCACCTGTTGTAGCACTGGGAGGGCTGCGCTTCGCACATGCCATCGTGCACCTTGTAGATCCAAGATGCTGGCACCTTGCGCCTCTCAGTGCGCAGCAACACTAGTGTCTCACGCCTCTCATCTTACATGTTTGCCAGTGCATTGCTTCATGCATTGATCTTGCCTTGTTCATTCCAACTTCTTTACTGTTACACCCCGTAAGTTTCTAACGTTTAGTCAACCTATTTGTATGTTGGTTTAGAATTTTAGAGTGCCATAAGTACGAGAAAAGGGCCCGGGGAAAGGCCGAACGGGTGCCAAGTCGGGATTTCACTGGAGGAGGCAGAACCAAGTTGCCCAGAGGGGAAAAGTGGCATGGAGCAGCCCCCTCCGTGTTACTCGGAGTGGCACAGAGCAGAATTCGTGTGACCGGTAGAGTGCCACATTGCCTTGTCTGCCGCCTCAAATATATAAAGGCCTCACACTTAGATGTTATTTCATTATTCATATATCCTTGGCCAGCAGAGGTAATAACAAAGGGAAACTATTGAAAATCATCCGATTGCGCCGCTAAATGCCGTCCAAATCTAAATTAACTCCGGGTAGTGAAGTATAAGGCTGCAGAGAGCATCGGTGCGAAGTTATTTTCGTAAAATACGCCCGGCAAATCGTCGTTCCGCCGAGCTTAAGTTGATGGAATTGTTCCAAACTAGTGTCAATACGATCACATGCCTAAAGTAAGTATTTCTCCCTCCTAGATTTCTGAGAAATTATGAGTTTTTGATCATCTTTCGATAAGTTGAAGTATAGTCAATATATATATATATTACAGTTGAGCAGGGCAGTTGAACACAAGCCGAAACTCGCCAGTTAATCGGTAAACAGCGAACGAGGTATGTTAAGGCATTTTCTTTCGGCAAGTTAGTTTCTGCAGCATAGTAGTCCAGTATGAATCCCAGTAAAGCATGTCAGGAGTATGTTATCATGTCTAGTTGTTGTTGTCATTCGAGGCTCGTAATTTGTATTATTTTGGGCTGGATTAAACCTGTATAGCTTCCGTGACCACCCTAGGGTTAATAGCTGTGTCGCCGCCCGCCAGGGGCGAGGATAACGTCGCTCTACGCAGTGGTATGCCATCTGTAAGGGATGAAGATGGGGATCCATATCCTCATATGCCATGGTTGGACTTATACTCACCCCCGCCGAGCTCTTACTCCCAGGGTATAGATATCAAGAGTTCTCCAGACTCAAACAAAGCTACAGTCAGGGGTCTAGCGGGCCCAGTTGCAGACCCAGGGGATCGGCAGGATGCTTATGCTGGTAGTTGACTCAGTATGACTTGGATAGGGGTATATAGATTGAGGTGTACTTACTAGGGCTAATTGGGGCCCAGGTGGATTATTCTGTGCTGATTGTACCTTTCGGCTTTTGGCGGCCAGGTAAGGTTTATGTTTGCTTTAGTTACTGATAGTTAGATAGTAAGACGCCTCGCTTGTCAGGTATAACCCCTACCCTCCTTATTACAGTTATGTTTAGCCCTAATTTCACTACTTCAGTCATCTTCAGTACGGTTTCTTTACTTTAGTCATTGTCAGTTCTATTTCCTTACTTTCAGTTATTTAAAGTTACTGCCTTACATATTCAGTACCTTTGGTACTGACGCTCTCTTCTGGGGCGCTGCATTACTTGTCTGCAGATACAGATAGACGAGGAGCAGGTCCCTCATAGTTCCAGTCAGCCGTACAACACCGTCAGCTCCCTTCTTCCGAAGCTGGTATGATAGAGGTTTACTTCTTTTGTTTGTACAATACGGGTAGGTCGGGGCCCTGTCCCGACCATCTTATTACTCCTAGCGTCTTGCAGATTGCGTTACTTCCCTGTGGTTGGATGATATCGATCGTGTGGGGCCCATATGTGTTTTAGATTATGTGTGTTGGCCGTGTGGAGCCTTGTTTAGCTGTTGATTGGAGGCCTTGTCGGTCATAGTTCAGTTTAGCATCTGATTTTACTTTCCAGTTATAACAAGATATCATGGTGGCCTTGTCGTCCCGCATAGGACTCCCTATAATTGTTTATCTTCGGTTAGCTGTTTATTTTCACAGGTGTCTATAGGCCTTGTCGGCCGGGGGTTGTATTTACAGCCGCTATATAGCCCGTTGTTTTCTCGATTCTAGAGTTAGAGTCAGCCCTACACCAGAGGTGCTTAGGCTCAGTCAGTTCAGCAGTTCAGGTCCTAGTAGGGCACCAGGTGCCAGTCATGCCTCCCAAGATGGGGCATGACAAACTTGATATTAGAGCAGGTCGTATCCCAGGGAGTCTGCGAGGCCTGCTAAATAGAGTCTTGTCTATGGATATATTGTGTACCACATACAATAGGCAGGAGGCTGCAAGGCATGATAGGATGGTTACTCTTTCTTCTTATTCAGTCTTGCTATAGAGCAGTACAGTATAGGGTTGAGTCCCTAAGCTCATTATATTCTTTTTACAGAGAAATGTCAGACTAGTGATACCTTATGACGGGCAAGGAGGCTAGATTTAGCAGCAGGAGAGGGCACCAGCAGGGTGCCTCAGCCTCAATCAGAATCGACCCGATCTGAGGACAATACGGAGGTATCATCTTGACCTCCCCAGTAGTCTCCACCATGTCAGGAGCTGCTTGGGACGACCGGTGTGACGGCACCGCCTTCGGTAGTTTCTATACCCGTACCATCCGACTAGGAGGTCAGGAGAGCGGTGGTTATGCTAACCCAGATGATGGCTGCTCAGCACCAGCCAGTGCCACCTACAATTTTAGAATTCTTAGGAGGGCCTGGTAGCTCGAGGGTCCGAGAGTTCGTACCACTAAGTCCCCCTCAATTCATAGGGATAGATCAGACCGAGGACCCTCAGGACTTCTTAGACTAGATGCAGAGGATTTTAGGGTGATGCATGCTACACCCACAGAGTCAGTTGAGTTGGTGGTATTCCGGCTATGGGACATCGCCGTGCTGTGGTATGAGTGTTAGGAAAGGTCTCGGGGGAGAGATGTTTCCCCTCCGACCTGGCCCAGCTTCTCAGAGGCTTTCTTGGATCATTACCTACAGCGGGAGATTCGATAGGACTGAGTTGATCAGTTCCTACACTTGGAGTAGGGTCGATGAGTGTTCGGGAATATGCCATGAATCATACCTACCGCAGGAGAATACCAGTGCATGATAGACCAGGGGTTAACTTGGGGTCACTTGTGACTTCAAGTACCGTGTCCCTTCCAGGGTGTAGACTCAGGCGTGACAAACTTAGTATCAAAGTATTAGGTTTAGAGTATCCTCGGAATGTCTGAAAGCCGCATCGAGTAGAGTCCTTTTCATGGGTGTGAAGCACGCCACACTTATGACGAGGAGTCTATGAGGTGTTATTAGGAAAACTCTCTTTTGTTCATACTCATTATCGTGCTTTAAAGTTCAATTCCAGAAACGTCCTTCTAACTCGTGCTCTGTTTCTTTCAGTGAATCATGCCTCCTAGACGACGTAACTGAAGAAGGGTCGGTAACGCCAACAAACCTGCCCTACCAGCCCTGACAACCCCTCAAGATGATTTGATATCTAATTCAGGGCGGCCATTCAACTGCTAGCCAAAACAGTCACCAACCAGGTGAACGAAAAAGGTGGTGCCGATGCACCAATGGGTCTGCAACAGTTGTGAGGGTGCGAGACTTCACCTGTATGAACCCTCCATCTTTTCAGGGACAAAAGTAGGGGAGGATCCCCAAGAGTTCGTGGATGAGGTCAAGAAGATTACCCGCATTATGGGTGTTGGCTCCTCTGAAAGTGCTGACCTGGATGCCTACCAACTAAAAGGGGTAACTCAGGTCTGGTATGAACAATGGAAAGAGGGGAGGCCAGCGGGAGCAGGACCAGTGGAGTGGGAAGAGTTCCACGCAGCTTTCTTAGACAGATTTTTCCCTCGGATTTGAGGGAGGCAAAGATGGAAAAGTTTATGAATTTTAGACAAGGAAACAGAACCTTGGAGAAGTATGTTCTAGAGTTTACTAGGCTATCTAAGTACGCTTCAGAGATGGTATCCGAGCCAAGGGCTCGCATATTGAAATTTATGAACGGGGTGTCGAATTTGGTTCTCAAGGAGTGCAAGACAGTGATGTTGATTAAAATATATGGACCTATCCAGCTTGATTGTCTATGCCCAGTAGATTGAGACCGATAACCTGAAAGATATGGAGTAAAAGAACAAACGGGCAAGGACTGGCCAGTCAGATTATGGCCTTCAGAGGTCTAATGGTAGTAGCCGCCCACAACAACAGTAATAGCAGCAGAGAGCCCTAGTACCCAGTTCAGCCAGCGCCCCAACCTTTTGGTCCCGCCAGGATCGGAGGGGTGGATCATCTAACACTCAGTCTCAGACCCACAGTACCGGGAACAGGTATCCAGCTTGTCCCTAGTGTGGCAAGAATTACTCGGGAGAGTGCCTTCAGGGTTGAGATGGTTGTTTTTTTGTGTACAACTCGGACATCGGCTCAGGGAGTGCCCATCAGCCGGGAGAGGGAGATCCCAATCCACCATATCATCAGCTCCAGTAGTTCGACTAGCCCAGCAGGCTAACACATCAGATACAGATACGATCAGCATTAAAACTGCTTCTGTGCTATGTCTTCTCGTCAGGATTAAGAGCTCACCTGACGTAGTCACAGGTATGTTATGTATCTTTCATCTGGACGTGTATGCCCGTCTAGATCCAGGAGCCACTCTTTCATTTATGAATCCCTACATAGCAGTCGAGTTCAATATCAGTATAGAGGTCCTCTCAGAACCATTCTCAGTCTCCACCCTAGTTGGGCAGTCAGTTAGAGCCAGCTGGGTGTATAGAAACAGCCTAGTCTCAGTTCTGAATAAAGTCATCCCAGCTGACCTCGTAGAGTTAGAAATGGTCGATTTTGACCTTATCCATGGCATGGATTGTTTACACTCCTTCTATGCCTCAATTGACTGCAGAACTAGGGTTGTCAAGTTCCAGTTTCCAAATGAACCAGCGTTAGAATGGAAGAGCAGCAGTTCAGTGCCTAAGGGTAGGTTTATTTCCTACCTTAAGGCCCATAAACTCATATCCAAAGGATGTATTTATCATCTAGTTCGGGTCAAGGATTCCAACTCTGAGACCCCAACTATCCAGTCAGTTTTAGTGGTCAGCGAGTTCCAAGATGTTTTTCCTGAGGATCTTCCCAGAGTTCCCCCTGAACTGGAAATAGACTTCGGAATAGACCTCCTCCCAGATACTCAGCCCATCTCCATCCCTCCTTATAGAATGGCTCCAGCTGAGCTTAAGGAGTTGAAGGAACAACTGAAAGATCTTCTTGACAAGGGTTTTATCAGACCCAACATCTCTCCCTGGGCTACTTCAATGCTATTCGTTCATAAGAAAGATGGCACCCTTAGAATGCGCATAGATTACCGTCAGCTGAACAAAGTCACAGTCAAGAACAAGTATCCCCTACCTAGAATTGACAACCTGTTTGACCAACTTCATGGAGCCAACTATTTCTCAAAAGTCAATCTCAGGTCAGGGTATCATCAGCTAAGTGTCAGAGAGTGTGACATACCGAAAATAGCATTCAGGACTTAGTATGGTCACTACGAGTTTGTGGTGATGTCCTTCAGGCTAACAAACTCCCCAGCAGCTTTCATGGATTTGATGAACAGGGTCTTCAAGCTGTATCTAGATATATTCGTCATTGTATTTATTGACGACATTCTAGTATACTCCAGAAATGAGGAAGAGCATGCAAATCACCTAAGATTAGTATTACAGACACTCAGGGACCGCCAATTATTCGCCAAGTTCAGCAAGTGCAAATTCTGGTTAAAGTATGTGACTTTCTTAGTTCATGTGGTCTCAGGTGAAGGAATACAAGTAGACCCTCAGAAGATAGCAGCAGTGAAAGATTGGCCCAATACCTACCTCTCCTACTGAAATCAGGAGTTTCATGGGCATAGCTGGATATTACCGACAGTTTGTGGAAGGCTTCTCCTCTATAGCATCTCCTCTGACTAAGTTAACTCAAAAAAAGGTGAAATTTTAGTGGTCGGATGAGTGTAAGAAGAGTTTCCAGGAGTTGAAGACTCGACTTACTGCTGCTCCAGTTCTAACCTTGCCAAAAGGAACAGATGGATTGGTTGTTTATTGTGATCCTTCCAGAGTTGGACTCGGATGCGTTCTAATACAGTGGGGCAAAGTAATAGCCTATGCCTCTAGACATCTTAAAGTTCATGAGAAGAACTATCCAACTCATGATTTGGAGTTGGCAGCGGTGGTGTTTGCGCTAAAAATATGGAGGCATTACTTATATAGAGCTTAAGTAGATGTGTTTACAGATCATAAGAGTCTTCAGTGCATGCTGAGTCAGAAGGATCTAAATCTGTGTCAGAGAAGGTGGTTGGAGTTGCTAAAGGACTATGACATGAGCGTGCTATATCACCCGGGTAAAGTCAATGTGGTGGCTGACACCCTAAGTAGACGGTCTATGGGGAGTGTGGCTCATATTGAGGAAGGCAAGAAGGAGTTAGCGAAGGGTGTTCACAGACTAGCATGGTTAGAGGTGCGGTTGGTGGATTCAGCTGAAGGTGGTGTGGTAATGCAAAGCGGGTCGGATTCGTCCTTGGTAGTTGAAGAAAAGTCCAGACAGGATGAGGATCCGATCTTACTTAAACTTAAGGGAGCAGTTCTCAAAAAAGAAATAAAAGCTTTCTCCCATGAGATGGGGTGCTCCTTTACCAGGGAAGGTTGTGTGTACTGGATGTTGGTGAGTTGAGACAGCAGATACTGGCTGAGGCACAAAGCTCGAGATACTTCATTCACCCTGGTGATACTAAAATGTACCATGATTTATGGGATATTTACTGGTAGAACGGCATGAAGAGAGACATTGCTGAATTCACAGCCAAGTGCCCAAACTGCCAGCAAGTCAAGGTGGAGCATCAAAGACCAGGAGGCATGACTGAAGATATTAGTATACCCACATGGAAGTGGGAAGAAGTAAATATGGACTTCATTATGAGTCTACCCCGGACTCGTCGGCAGCATGACTCAATCTGGGTGGTAGTTGACCGGATGACTAAGTCAGCACATTTCCTCCTAGTTAAAACCATAGACTCAACTGATGGTTATGCTAGACAATACATTCGAGAGTTAGTTAGACCCCATGGGGTGCCTTTATCTATCATTTCAGACAGAGGGACTCAGTTCACCTCACACTTCTGTAAATCCTTTCAAAAGGGACTAAGCACTCAGGTTAAGCTCAGCACTGCTTTTCACCCGCAGATCGATAGGCAAGCTGAGCAGACTATTCAGACCCTAGAAGATATGCTAAGAGCGTGCGCGATCGATTTTAATGGTAATTGGGATGACTATTTTCCTCTTATCGAGTTTGCGTACAACAACAACTACTACTCTAGCATTCAAATGGCCCCATTTGAAGCATTATATGGGAGAAGGTGTATATCTCCTATAGGGTGGTTTGAGGTTGGTGAAACTACCTTGATAAGGCCAGACTCAGTTCATGAGGCAATGCAGAAAGTTCAGCTCATCTGAGAAAGGTTGAAAACAGCTCAGAGCCATCAGAAATCTTATGCCGATGTGCGGAGGAGAGAGTTGGAGTTTGCAGTTGATGACTGGGTTTACCTAAAAATTTTGCCCATGAAAGGGGTGATGAGGTTTGGAAAGAAGGAAACGCTCAGTCTGAGGTATGTGGGACCTTATAGAATTTTGAGGCGTATCGGCAATGTAGCCTATGAGCTAGAATTACCTTCAGAACTAGCAGTTGTACACCCAGTTTTCCATGTGTCACTTTTGAAGAAGTGCATCAGAGATCCAACCTCAGTTGTGCCATTAGACAGTGTAGGAATAAAAGATAGTCTCTCATATGAGGAAGTACCAGTCCAGATCCTTGACCGTCAGGTTCGTAAGATGAGGAATAAGAAAGTAGCTTCAGTCAAAGTCTTATGGAGAAATCAGCAGGTTGAGGGAGCTACGTGGGATGCCGAAGCAGATATGATGGCCAAATATCCGCACTTGTTCTCTACCGACTTTGTTACAACTTAAAATGTTAGTTTTTCCTTAGAAACTAATCTAGTTGTTGGATCCAAATCATGTGTATAAGTTTCTTTTATGTTTTTGAATATATGTATGAAAGGTAAATTCACTTCGTTCATGTATTTTGAAACAGAGATAGTCATTCTGACAGTTTTAGAGTTAAATGAGCAGTACTTGAAAGTTATGATTGTTAGTGTCTGCTTTCCTATGTATTTCCTAACATTCAAGGACGAATATTTCCAAGGGGGAGATATTGTAATGCCCTGAAAACTCAAAGACTAGATCCGGGACTTAAATCAGAAAAGCTGGAAATATACAGAAATTATCACAGAACGACTCACCTAACGAGTCATTGAGAGACCCAACGACCCGTTAGGTCAGCCGTGGGAAGGAGGTTTGAGAATTTATAAGGGAGATACAATTTACCCAACAGAAGACCTCACAAGTCATGGCCAGTCACCACGACCTGTTAAGTCATTCGTGAACAGGCCGGGTCAAGAATTCAAAATAGTTGGGTAGTGTTCTTGACGGATGGTGACCATGAGTTGTGGTCACTAGTAACGACTTATTAGGTCCTCCGTTACCAGCCGCAGTCAATTGTTAGTCAGTGCACCTAACGAGTGTAACCATGAGTCGTGGTCATTGACCACGACCCATTAGGTCACCCGTTAGGGTCACCTGACAATTTTTTCCTGCGACTTTCAAAGGATTATTTAGTAACTTCCTATTCTCCTAAGCTTTAAACTACATCATTTTGGATGTAATATCAGACTTATTAGAGGGTTTGAATGGTTCCTCCCCTCATTCACACGTTTATTCTCAGAAAGATTATTGAAGAATTCCTCAAGAAACTCTCAAGCAAACTTAGGGTTGTGCTCCATTGCAGAAGTTCAAGTCTTCCCCTCAGAGGAATTTCTTAGCCAGGTATTTGAGAATTCAACAAGGGAAATTGTTCTTCCCTTGTGTCCCCCAAAACCCTCCCATAGTTTCTTTATCAGTTTTAGCCATGAGTTTCCGAATACAAAGAAATTGTATGTTATTATTTGTTAATTTCACATAGAATGATATCCTTGCTTATTATTGGTACGATCTCCATCAATTCTTACCTAAATTGTTGATGTTCTTGCCAAAGTGAATTTAAGCCTTAAATCTTTGAGTAAAGACTATTTGTGTATTACATTTCATCTAGTTTGTGAAGTGTGATTTTGGCTGAATTTTCTAGTATTTCTTATGGTTAACATGTCGAGTAAATACTCCATTGATAAGAATGATTTTAGCCTTGTTGGATAAAATCTCTTTAATTCTTGAAATTTTGCCATATTATGGAATTCCCGTGTTGTTGGAGTTAGTTGAGTTCTCTATTAACTACTTAGTAGTTCAGTTCAGTTAGAACATAGAACCTGTTCAAAACTATTCAAAACTTGTCAACTGATCAGTTTGGCTTCAGTCTTTTCCTGAGGTGTCAGTGGTGCCTCCCAATTATCAGAATCAGACTCAGAATCTAATTTATTGGTCCATTAGATGGTATATATAGCTCTAACTAGCCTCAGGACCCCAGTTCAGTTTACAATTTGTTCTCAAACGATTACGACACTTCCAGATAAGCAACTATGACCAGTCTAGAACCCAGATTCAGAATCTAATCCAACAAGACTCTCAGGGTACTTTCAGTTATATGTCCCTGACTAGTCTTGGATCCCAATTTTGAGCTATCAGCCTAGTAGTTCAGTATAGGTTTTTCAATGGGAGTAGCACTTAGCACCAAGCGGGCCGGGATTCCAGTGCACCCAGGTTCCCAGAACTACGTTGCCAGCATAGGTTACAGTATTACTTGGCCTGATTGGCCCCAGACTCTTGTGATCACCCAGTTCATGCCTTTATACCCTGGCAAGGTATATTGGGTCCTACCGGTGGGGTGTATACATCGGACTCCATGTCTAGCTCACGTGGTTATATGTCGGTTATAGACTCTCCCACTAGTCAGTCCAGTCCAGTTTCAAAATAAGCAACTCAATTCAATACGGTATCTCAGACTCAGAAGTTTCAGACTTAGGGCCCATGACCATCAGACAAGGTCATCTTGACCATTTCAGTTTACTTCAGTAGTTCAGTTCAGTATATTAGTTGGTCATTGCATGTCATTTCAATTTAGTTATTTATATTCATCTATGTCTTCTCTCACTTACTCAGTACATTCAAAGTACTGATGAATACTTTTATGCTATATCGTTTCATGATACAGTTACAGATTCTCAGACTCAGCACCGTTAGTCGCCGCGGTTTAGATCCTCCTCTTCAGCAGTTGAAGTGTGAGTCCTCATCATTCGAGGGCCTTATTTTATTTCTTTCAATTAGTTCATTATTTGTTTTTGCTAGACTTTGATTTAGCTGGGGGCTTGTCCCAGCAACTCATCAGTTAGAGGGCTTTCAGACACAGAATTAATTTCAGACTTCAAATATTTTTAAACTTTATACTTTAAGTTTTATTTTCGTAAATGCTTTTATGCAATTATTTCAAAGCTTCCGCTATATTTGTTTTACTCAGAATACCAGTGTATGATAGACCGGGGGTTGACTTGAGGTAACTTGTGACTTCAAGTACCGTGTCCCGTCTAGGGTGTAGACTCGGGGCGTGATAGATCATGAGACAAATCAATGAAGCTCAAGCAATTCACTCGCATGCATATAGGATCAACACTAAAATGTCAAAGTACGAAATCACTGAGCCTTTGAAAACTAACTTATCAAGACATATTTTTGGCCAACATGAATTACATGTAATTTAGAAATCAAGATTTACCAAAGTCTTACCATTGTGCCCCTAATAATTTGGAGGGATTCCTTTTCACAGACAAGATATAAGTCAATATAAATTTGGGCATAAATATAACAAAATCTGCTCACTCTCCCAAAGAACTCAACATACATGCAAAAGACGATCCATAGGCTTGCCCTTAGTATAATACTCCACTAATATAGAACTTTGAATCTAGTATCAATTAGGACTTAAATTTGGTTGTAATGTTCGCTAAGGGACAGGTAGGAACTATTTTTCCAAGATAGTGATTAAGCTTCCCTGAGCACTTTAATACATTAACAATACTTTGATTTTTTAGCACATCCTCAATTTTCTATATTGATCTCATTCACACATTTTTTTCATCATCATTCTTTTTTTTGCAAAGCTCTTTCTTCTTTATGTTTTCCCACTAACATCACCCTCCTTGCTTAGCAATTTTCACCCTATCCTTTTCTTCTAATTTCCACACTTTTTGGCTTTTCCTATCACTTCTCCACTTATGCTCCTTTCATGCAAATTTTTTCATAAAAGTGCTATAGGAGTCATTTGGATTAAATACAAGTCAATAGAACAAAAGGGATTAAGCTTGTAATATGGCTATCAAAAGAATAGGCTAAGGCTCAAAATGGCTAACTAGGATAATTACAATCAAGGTAGGTAAAATAGGATAAAAATAAGATTACCAAATAAATGCCTATATCACTTTCTAAATTCATCATTCTTATTTCTCTTTGCACACACACCGGGCAAGTTCTAGACATTAATTTACAAGCATGGAATATATCAAAAAATTCCTCACACATTGGCACAAAATGATTTAACAACGAAAATCAAAATCACTTAAACACATATATTCATATTGCATGCATAACATAATTAGGGCCATTTTTTTTCTTTTCAAGCACAAGAGTCAAGTTCCAAAAGACTAAGTGTTTCTATCTTTTTCATGCATTTTTGAGTGAACTTAATAAAGTCTCAATGATACCTAAATTGAAGCACCTAATATTCATAGGGTCCAAGTTCCTGTTCTTCCTAATGACTAATTTATCCTTAATACAGTCTTCATCCATCTATCATCAGGCAAAGTCACGACTCAATGAATAAAAAATAAAATATATAAAAAAATCTAGACTCTCTAGTAGGTTCTAAGGGACTATCTACCGGAAAATTATCAAAAATAAAAATCGGAGAAACCCAAAACAAAATAAAACAAAAAAATCTACTATAAACCAACAAGCATGCAAGATAAGCCATAAAACCCAACAAAAAAAACTAGGCCTACCATGTGCAAATTTCGCAATTAAGGCATGCATGGTAATATGAAGTTTACTTCTCTCACCCCACACTTAATTAGTAACACTGTCCCCAATGCTAAAATAATAAAACATAAAGTAAAAGAGTGAAAGAAGAACTCTCTGGGCCTCTACTCCTCGTCATCTGTGGTTGAAAGAGCAACTTCTTCCCATTTCCGATTCATCTCTGTCATTAACAATTGTGTTACAAATTATTTTTAAGGGCTATTTATAAGTGTATAAAAACACTACACAAAATAAAATAAATCCAAAATAAACTAAAATAATTTCGGATCTGAAATTGGCGCCTCCGCGTCGCACGGTTCAAAGCGCTGTCACTGCTCTGCGACGCGGACACTGTTTGCTGCTGCGGTTGAGCGCCGCGTTACTTGCTTGGGATGCATTAATTGTTGCTCACCTTGCTGCTGGGTCAGGTAGGTACATCTTTCCTTTCTTTTACTTTTCTTTTAGTAAATATAATTATTATATTGAATTCCATCCATTGAGCTGCCTGCTAATTTTTTTATACGATTTTTTATTTTTAATTTGTTTTTGCTCCAAATTTATTTCATAATTTATAATTTAATTTTGGCACACTTGCATAAACATATTAACTCTAAAAATAATCAAAAAATATTTTGGGTTGCTTCCCAAACAATGCCTGATTTAACGTCGCGGCATGACACAAGTATCTTGATTACTCAGACTTTATCAAGATACCTATTGAGACCGTGGTCGCATCTTGGCCGCTTGTTTCACGACGCTTCCCTATGACACGTCAAAAAATAAAAAAAAAATGAAAAATAAAAAAATAAAGACTAAAAGTTAAACACAACAATTAATCTAATCCTAAGCCGTATTCCCTGACAACGGCACCATTTTTTGATAATGCTCAAACTCATACCTCCTGCTGAAGTATGAAACGAACATTGTCAATAAAGAACCCAACTAGAGGTTGGGGTCGATCCCACAGGGAATATGGAAGGATATAGAAGAATGCTAGTATTTAAACTTTTAAATCAATTATCTCCTAAAGGGGGAGATTTGTAAGAGTAATAAATAACAATGTTGAAAAATTGAATGTTGATTCCAAATTAATGCAATTAACTAGGGTAAGTGTTTCCCATGGATTCTTAACTACTTTGGGTTTTACACTAGTGATCTATCTCAATACTTTACTTGTAGAACTGATAATTAGGGTTCATCCAAATGACTGGATTGTCTCTATTAGATGACTATACTCAATCATCGGGTCAGGTCATATGAGCGATTTCAATTTAACCGTTATCAATTTGTTCCAAATTTAACTACCCTGCGACCACAACTGAAGTTAATACAATGATCATAAAAATCAAGGCTTTGTTGTAATTCTCTTTTCCTAATCTCTACCTCTATAGGCTCAAGCAAGTAAAGAATTCAGGCATGTCCTAACGTTGCGCACCGTTAAGAAACGTTAAAGATGAAAAGAATACAATACAAGAGTTTAGTATAGTTTAGAATCACTTTGTGCAAACCCTAGTTTGTTAATTCATCATGGTTTCCACAACCCATGCTGTGGAGGTTTTAGCCTATCATGTTTATAAGTAAATGTTGCGCCCCGAGTTTATACACTGGATGGGACACGGTACTTGGAGTTACAAGTGAGCCCAAGTCAACTCCTGGTCTATCATGCAGAGGTATTTTGAGTAAAACATGCATAGCGGAAGCGTGAAATAATAATATAATAAAACATTCATGAAAGGTAAAACTGGAACATAAAGTTTAGAATATCTGACGTCTGAAATTAATTTTGTGTCTGAAATCCCTCTAACAGATGAGTTACTAGGACAAGCCCCCAACCAACTCTAAGTCTAGCTAAAAATAATGATCTAACTAAAAGAAAATGAGATAATGCCCTCGAATGATGAGGACTCTCACTTCAACTGTTGAGGAGAAGGATTTGAGCCGCGGCGACTAACGGTGCTGAGTCTGATAACCTGCAACTGTATCATGAAATGATACATCATAAAAGTATGTATCAGTACTTTAAATGTACTTAGTAAGTGTGAGAAGACATAGTTGAATATAAATAACTAAACTGAAATGACATGCAATGACCAACTAATATTCTGAACTGAACTACTGAAGTAAACTGAAATGGTCAAGATAACCCTGTCTAATGGTCATGGGCATGCCCTAAGTCTGAGATACTATACTGAATTCAGCTGCTTATTTTGAAACTGGACTGGACTGACTAGTGGGAGAGTCTATAATCGACATATAACCATGTGAGCTAGATGTGGAGTCCGATGTATACACCCCACCTGTAGGACCCAATATACCTTACCAGGGTATAAAGGCATGAGCTAGGTGATCACAAGAGTCTGGGGCCAATCAGGCCAAGTAATACTATAACCTACACTGCAACATAGTTTTGGGAACCTGGGTGCGCTGGAACCCCGGCCCACTCGGTGCTAAGTCCTACTCCCACTGGAAAACCTATACTGAACTATTAGGCTGATAGCTCAAAACTGGGGTTCAAGACTAGTCAGGGACATATAACTGAAAGTACCTTGAGAGTCTTGTTGGACCAGATTCTGAAACTGGGTTCTAGTCTGGTCAGGGTTGCTTATCTGGAAGCATCGTAACCATCTGACAACAAACTGTAAACTGAACTAGGGTCGTGAGACTAGTCAGAGCTATATATCTAAAATGTCATGACTGCCTAATGGACCAATAAACTAGATTCTAAGTCTGATTCTGATAACTGGGAGGCACTACTGACACCTCAGGAAAAGACTGAAGTCAAACTGATCAGTTGACAATTTCTGAATAGTTCTGAATAGGTTCTACGTTCTAACTGAACTGAACTACTAAGCAGCTAATAGAGAACCCAACTCATTCCAACAACACAGGAAATCCATAATATGGCAAAATTTCAAGAATTAAAAAAAATCTTATCTGACAAGGATAAAGTCCTTCTTATCAATGGAGTATTTTCTCAACATAAAAAATAAGAAATACTAAAAAAATTCAGCCCAAATCACACTTCACAAACTAGACGGAATTTAATACACAAATAGTCTTTACTAAAAAATTTAGGGCTTAAATTCACTTTGACAAGAACATCAATAATTCAGGTAAGAATTGATGGAGATCATATCAATAATAAGTAAGGATATCATTCTGTGTGAAATTAACAAATAATAACATATAATTTCTTCATATTCGAAAACTCACGGCTAAAACTTATATAGAAACTATGGGAGGGGTTTTGGAGGACACAAGAAAAGAAGAATTTCCCTTGTTGAATTCCCACATAACTGAGTTGAAGTTTCTTGAAGGAGAAATCTTGGACTGCTGCAATGGAGGAAAACCTTAGGCTTGCTTGAAAGGTTCTTGAGCGGAGAGCTTACGATGACTTTTCTGAAAACTTACAGTGGGAATGAGGAATGAATCATTTTTCCCACCTAATAGGTCTAAAACTATGACTAAAACGACGTAGTTTGAAGTTTAGGAGAGTAGGAAATTACTAGGTAGCCCTTAGAAAATCGCTGGAAAAACTGACAGGTGACCCTAACTAGTGACCTAACGGGTCGGGGTGACTGACCATGACTCGTGGTCAAACCCATTGTGTACACTACCCAGATTCCCCTGTAGGTCACCACGAAGGACCTAACGAGTCGTTACAGGTGACCATTACCATTAAAATCGATCGCGCACGCTCTTAGAATATCTTCTAGGGTCTGAATAGTTAGCTCAGCTTGCCCACCGGTCTGCTGGTGAAAAGCTATGCTGAGCTTGACCTGAGTGCCTAGTCCCTTCTGAAAGGACTTCCAGAAGTGTGAAGTGAACTGAGTTCCTCTGTCTAAAATAATAGCCAGAATCACTCCATAGTGTCTGACTAATTCTTGGATGTAAATTCTGGCATAGTCCTCAGCTGAGTCTGTGGTTTTGACTGGGAGGAAGTGTGTTGACTTAGTCATCCGGTCTACTACCACCCAGATCGAGTCATATTGCCAACGAGTTCGGGGTTGACGTTAATGAAGTCCATATTTACTTCTTCCCATTTTCATGTGGGTATACTGATATCTTGAGTCATGCCTCCTGGTCTTTGATGCTCCACCTTAACTAGGCAGTTTGGGCACTTGGCTATGAATTCGGCGATATCTCTCTTCATGTCATTCACCAGTAAATATCCCGTAGATCGCGGTACATTTTTGTAGTACACGGGTGAATGGAGTATCTCGAGCTGTGTGCTTCAGCCAGTATCTGCTGTATTAACTCACCAACATCCGGTACACACAACCTGCTCTTGTAACGAAGCACGCCATCTCCCCCTTTGGAGAAAGCTTCACGTCCTTCCTGAGGGCCGCTTCTTTAAGTTTAAGCATAATGGGATCTTCATCCTGTCTGGACTTAACTTCAACTACCAAGGATGAATCTGACCCACTTTGCATTACCACGCCACTTTCAGCTAAATCCACCAACTGCACCCCTAACCGAGCTAGTTTGTGAACATTCTTCACTAACTCCTTTTTGCCTTCCTCAACGTGAGCCACACTCCCCATAGACCGTCTGCTTAGGGAATCAGCCACCACATTGGCTTTACCTAGGCGATACAGCACGCTCAGGTCATAGTCCTTTAGTAGCTCAAACCACCTTCTCTGACGCAGATTTAGGTCCTTCTGACTTAACACATACTAAAGGCTTTTATGATCCATAAATACATCCACGTGAGCCCCATATAGGTAATGTCTCCATATTTTTAGCGCAAACACCATTGCTGCCAACTCCAAGTTATCAGTTGGATAGTTCTTCTCATGAACCTTAAGTTGTAATGAGGCGTAGGCTGTCACTTTGCCCCACTACAATAGAACGCATCCGAATCCAACTCTAGAAGCATCACAATAAACAACCAATCCATTTGTTCCTTCTGGCAAGATCAGAACTGGAGCAGTAGTGAGTCGAGTCTTCAACTCCTGGAAACTCTTCCCACACTCATCCGACCACTGAAATTTCACCTTCTTCTGAGTTAACTTAGTTAGAGGAGAAGCCTTCCACAAACCGTCGGTAATATCCAACTAAGCACAGGAAACTCCTAGTTTCAGTAGGAGAGGTGGGTCTGGGCCAATCTTTCACTGCTGCTATCTTCTGAGGGTCTACTTGTATTCCTTCACCTGAGACCACATGAACTAAGAAACTCATGTACTTTAACCAGAATTTGCACTTGCAAAACTTGGCGAATAACTGGCAGTCCCTGAATGTCTATAATGCTAATCTTAGGTGATTTGCATGCTCTTCCTCATTTCTGGAGTATACTAGAATGTCGTCAATAAATACAATGACGAATATATCCAGATACTGCTTGAAGACCCTGTTCATCAAATCCATGAAAGCTGTTGGGGCGTTTGTTAGCCCGAAAGACATCACCACAAACTCGTAGTGACCATACTAAGTCGTGAATGCTATTTTCGGTATGTCACACTCTCTGACACTTAGCTGATGATACCTTGACCTGAGATCGATTTTTGAGAAATAGCTGGCTCCATGAAGTTGGTCAAATAGGTCGTCAATTCTAGGTAGTGGATACTTGTTCTTGACTGTGACTTTGTTCAGCTGACGGTAATCTATGCACATTCTAAGGGTGTTATCTTTCTTACGCGCAAATAGCATTGGAGCACCCTAGGGAGAGATACTGGGATTGATAAAACCCTTGTCGAGAAGATCTTTAACACTCCTTCAACTCCTTAAGCTCAACTAGAGCCATTTTGTAAGGAGGGATGAAGATGAGTATCTAGGAGAAGGTCTATCCCGAAGTCTATTTCCCGTTCAGGGGGAACTCCGGGAAGATCCTCAGCAAATACATCTGGGAACTTACTGACTACTGCAACTGAATGGATAGTTGGGGTCTCAGAGTTGGAATCCTTGACCCAAACTAGATGATAGATACATACCTTGGAGATGAGTTTCTGGCCCTTAAGGTAGGAAATAAACCTACCCTTAGGCGCTGAACTGCTGCCCGTCCACTCTAACACTGGTTCATTTGAAAACTGGAACTTGACAACTCTAGTTCTGCAATCAATTGAGGCATAACAGGATTGTAACCAATCCATGCCAAGGATAAGGTCAAAATAGACCATATCTAACTCTACGAGGTCAGTTGGGATGACTTTATTTAGGACTGAGACTGGGAAGTTTCTATACACCCGGCTAGCTCTAACTGACTCACCAACTGGGGTGGAGACTGAGAACGGTTCTGAGAGGACCTTTGGACTGATATTGAACTAGAATGCTATGTATGGAGTCACAAATGAAAGAGTGGCTCCTGGGTCTAGGAGGGCATACACGTCAAAATGAAAGAAAAGTTACATACCAGTGACTACGTCAGGTGAGCTCTCCTGATCCTGACAAGAAGACAGAGCATAGAAATAATTTTGGCGCTGACTGTTGTACCTGATGTGTTGGCTTGCTAGGCCGGTCGACCTGTTGGAGGTGATGAGGTGGTGGATTGTGATCTCCCTTGCTAGGCTGATGGGCACTCCCTGAGCTGATGTCTGAGCTGTCCACAACCCAAACAGCCCTCTCGACCCTGAAGGCACTCTCCCGGGTGGTTCTTGCCACACCTGGGGCAAGATGGATACCTCTTTATAGTACTATAGGTTTGAGACTAAGTGCCAGATGATCTACCCCTCCAATCCTGTCGAGACCGAAAGGTTGGGGCGCTGGCTGAACTGGGTGCTGGGGCTCTCTACTGCTGCTGCTGTGGGAGGCTACTACCGCTATACCTCTGATGGCCACAATCTGACTAGGCAGTCCTTGCACGTTTGTTCTTCCACTTCATATCCTTCAGCTTTTCGGCCTCAATCTACTGGGCATAGACAATCAAGCTGGAGTCCTTAATCAACACCATTGTCTTGCACTCCTTGAGGACCAGGTTCAACACCCCGTTCACAAATTTCAACATGCAAGCCCTTGGCTCGGCTACCATCTCTAGAGAGTACTTAGACAGCATGGTAAACTCCAGAGCATACTCCACTATTCTATTGCCCTGTCTCAAGTTTGTAAACTCTGCCATCTTTGCCTCCCTCAGCTCCCGAGGGAAAAATCTATCCAGGAAAGTTGTGTGGAACCCCTTCCACTCTACTGGCCCTGCTCCCGCTGGCTGGCCCTCTTTCCACTATTCATACTAGACCTGAGCAACCTCTTTGAGCTAGTAGGCAGCCAGATTCGCACTCTCCGAGGAGCTGACACCCATAATGCGGGTAATCTTCTTGATCTCATCCACGAAACTCTTGGGATCCTCCCCTACTTTGGATCCCTGAAAAGATGGAGGGTTCATACGGGTGAAGTGTCGTACCCTTACAGCTGCTACAGATCCATTGGTGTTCATCGGCACCACCTGTCGGTTCACCTGGTTGGTGACTGTTTGGGCCAGCAGTTGAATGGCCACCCGGAATTCAGCGGTAGATACCGAATCATCTTGAGGAATTTCCAGGGCTGGTGGGTAGGTCTATTGGCATTACCGGCCCTTCTTCTGATACCGTGTCTAGGAGGCATGATTCAATAAAATAAAATAGAGCCCGAGTTAGAAGGATATTTCTAGAATTGAACTTTAATGCATCATAAAGAGTATGAGCAAAAAAGAGTTTTCCTAATAACATCTCGTAGCCTCCTTGTCATAAGTGTGGCGCGCTTCACACCCATGAAAAGGACTCTACTAGATGCGGCTTTCAAACATTATGAGGATACTCTAAACCTAGCTCTGATACTAAGTTTGTCACGCCCCGAGTCTATACCCTGGACAGAACACGGTACTTGGAGTCACAAGTGAGCCCAAGTCAATCCCTGGTCTATCATGCACTGCTTTTCTGAGTAAAACATGCATAGCGGAAACTTTGATATAATAATATTAAAAAAAACAATCATGAAAAGTAAAATTGGAACATAAAGTTTAGAATATCTGAAGTCTGAAATTAATTATGTGTTTGAAAGCCCTCTAACTAATGAGTTACTGGGGCAAGCCCCCAGCTAACTCTAAGTATAGCTGAAAATAATGATCTAACTGAAAGAAAATGAGATAATGCCCTCGAATGATGAGGACTCACACTTCAACTGCTGAGGAGGAGGATCTGAACTGCGGCGACTAGGTTCTGAGTCTGAGAACCTGCAACTGTATCATGAAACAATACAACACAAAACTATGCATCAGTATTTTAAATGTACTGAGTAAGTGAGAGAAGACATAGCTGAATATAAATAACTAAACTGAAAAGACATGTAATGACAAACTAATATACTGAACTGAAATACTGAAGTAAACTGAAATGATCAAGATGACCCTGTCTAATTGTCATGGGCATGCCCTAAGTCTGAAAGTTCTGAGTCTGAGATACTGTACTGTACTGAGATGCTTATTCTGAAACTGGACTGAATTGACTAGTGGGAGAGTCTATAACTGACATATAACCACGTGAGCTAGACGTAGAGTCCGATGCATACACCCCACCGGTAGGACCCAATATACCTTGCCACGGTATAAAGGCATGAGCTGGGAGATCACAAGAATCTGGGGCCAATCAGGCTAAGTAATACAGTAACCTACGCTGACAGCGTAGATTTGGGAACTTGGGTGCGCTGGAACCCCGGTCGGCTAGGTACTAAGTCCTACTCCCACCAGAAAACCTATACTGAACTACTAGGCTAATAGCTCAAAACTGGAGTCCAAGACTAGTCAGGGACATATAACTGAAAGTACCCAGAGAGTCTTGTTGGACCAGATCCTGAAACTGGGTTCTAGACTGGTCAGAGATGCTTATCTGGAAGCGTCGTAACCGTATGAGAACAAACTGTAAACTGAACTGGGGTCGTGAGGCTAGTCAGAATTATATATCTAAAATGTCATGACTGCCTAATGGACCAATAAACTAGATTTTGAGTCTGATTTTGATAACTGGGAGGCACCACTGACACCTCAAGAAAAGACTAAAGTCAAACTGATCAATTGATAATTTTTGAATAGTTCTGAACAGGTTCTACGTTCTAACCGAAATGAACTACTAAGAAGCTAATAGAGAACCCAACTCATTCCAACAACATGGGAATTCCATAATATGGAAAAAATTCAAGAATTAAAAAAAATCTTATCCGACAAGGCTAAAATCCTACATATCAATGGAGTATTTACTCAACATATAAACAATAAGAAATACCAGAAAATTCAACCCAAATCACATTTCACCAGCTAGACGGAATTTAATACACAAATAGTCTTTACTAAAAAATTTAGGGCTTAAATTCACTTTGGCAAGAACATCAATAATAAGGACATGCATTATTACAAGTTCAACTGGAGAAAAAAAGTATTGATCTTATGACACAAAAATGCAAAGTCATGACTGATATATAAAGGGTCCCCGACTGTCCAAGGGAAACATTCTCACTTGTGAAAATCCCTAGCCATCGAAGAAAGGGAAATCTTTGATATAAGAAGTCACTGACTAACTAGGGATGTACGAAATACTCTTGCTAACGAGAACTCCCGACTGACTAGGGAAATACTCTTGCTAATGAGAAATCCCGACTGACTAGGAAAATACTCTTGCTAACGAGAAATCCCAACTGACTAGCGAAATACTCTTGCTAACGAGAAATCCCGACTGACTAGGAAAATACTCTTGCTAACGAGAAATCCTGACCGACTAGGGAAATACTCTTGCTAACGAGGAATCCCAACTGACTAACGCTAATCCGAATCACAACAGCTAATCAGAGACAAAAGCACAGTTATTGATTTTCATCGTACAACATTCTTATCAACAGGGTGGGGCTACTTTGTAATAACTTCAACCCAACAGTTGCAATATCATTCTCATGCGTTATGATCATGGTATTCAATTTATAGCTATCTCAAGCATCTCTTGCTAACGAGCATTCTACAGGGTCACACTATGCATATACTATCATGACACTCCAACTCCAAGTTCACCTCATTCACATGTAATAGGAGATCATGCATGGTTAATAAATACAATTCATACTCTATCAAGTTATATGACTTCACTTATTTAAGTCTACAACATTCCATACACTTGTCACAATCACCCCTTTGTGAACTCTTTAGCCATGGGCATTTTAGATTCCAAGAATTTTATAAAAACAATTTAAATGAGGAAAACAATATAGAATCCGCCCAGGCTTCGTAGTTCAATAATGGAGGTGAAATCTTCTTATGCCAAATCAATTAAATCTAAAGCAGGGTAAGGACACCTAACTTATTTCAATTACTCAAGCCCATAACTTCTACTCAATCCCATATAATCATCAACATTATACTCAAGTCATTAGAGTTAATTATGCAATATTTTCACACTTCTGTCGTGGTCATGAGTTTCTACGATAATCATGGGAGGAATGTACAATTCCCAATCAATACTAGAATCAATTTATGAAGAACATACTACATGCATACATACTCACCTAATCTTCACAATTTTATCATATTCATGTATGACTACGACAATCAAGTGAACAATAAGCAGACCCCATTTATTACTCAAGTCAATTGATGAAGAACATGCTACCATCATAAAATCCCAACATATAACCCATAATCCAAAGCGACCCATTAATTAACATTTCAATTCATCCCATAATCGCAGTAAATATTAGCATTTAGAAAAGGATGAGGAAGAAATTACCCATTATTCAAAATCCTAGATCATGATATTCTAAATAATTAAAACCGAGTTCTTATCAAAAATATTTTGGGGCACAAGGATTAAAAGATATCCTTGCTAAAGTCACATATACCTGGTAGACGAAAATCCCATTTGATTATCTTCCTTGAAGCTTGAAGAACACCTTGGGAAAATTCCTAAAATCTTTGGAGAAGAGGCGAGGAAGAAGGGGATTGAGAGAATGAGAGTTTAGGCTTAGGAAAACCCTTAAAAACATCCCCCAAACATACCCAAAATGACCTCACTTTAAATCTGGGAGCATGGGATTTTACCAACCTTCCCCTGAGAAAAACTAAAAAGTTACTCGAACTGATACCATGACTCACCTGACGGGTCATTGCCACACCCGACGACTCGTTAGGTGCACTTGTTAAGTCTACAGGAAATTCTCAACCTCCAGGCCACGACCAACGTGACGACTTGTCACTAGACCCAACGACCCGTCATGCCATTTCGTTAAGTTCACTGGCAAATTTCCTTACAACCAAAGCTTCTCCCTCCTAACGACAAACTAGTAGAGTCGTTGCCACTCCTAACGACTCATCAGGTCATTCGTCTCCACTGCCTCCTGAACTCTACCCACGACTGCACACGACGACTCGTGGTATCCTACCACGAGTCGTTAAGTCTCCCATCCTGAGATATTTTTGCCAGTTTTTCTGCACTTTTCCAATTACACTTCCTGTGTCTATTCTTAGTCCCTTCCGGGGTATTACAATATCTCCCCCTTGGGAACATCCGACCTCGAATGTTGGCTGAACATACTGAAAAGATAGAGACGAAGTCGATACCTAGATATCAATCAATTACAGCTAAACATCAATGGAGTATCTGAATCCGAACTAACCCTACACACCAAATCTGAATATCTGCATCTAACATGCATACCATGGATCAAGGGAAGCCAAAGAACATGAAACCAACATAGAACTAGACAAAACACTGAAACGAATTGTTCCCCCTTTTTATCCGGTACAGAACTGATACATACTGATTATTTATTCTCAAATCACTCCCTGATACTAAGCTAGGATTCAGAATATCTAATTTGACTAAGGTTAAGGAGTTCATAAGCACGAGTCATTCCTGACATCTGACACTGAGCAAATACATGCGCTGGTCTAGTTCTACTGAACTTACTAAGCAATTTCTATAAACTGAGTTTGAGCTGACTACAGTGGAAAAAATGAATTAACACACATAACTGATTCATAACATGCAAATAAGCATAAAGGACTCATAGAACAAGACTGACATCACTGTCTGAAAAGGTTATCTCTAAACCTCAGAAATCTACATATAGGAAATGGAAACACTTTAACTTCAACTGAAATACAAGGAAAATTATCTAAACCTCGAAGGGTTCGACATAATGCAACTGCTAGAGCTGGAACTTCTTATGAGTATTCTCAAGGTCTAACTTGTCCCACATATTCACTATCTCCCCCTTAGCTTAAATTCATCACCCTAAATCTCCCGAATCTTACTCAAGTTACGCTGAATTTCAAATTCTTAACTCCTCTTTCACCTCTAACCTTCACCACAAGCCTTATGCTAACAACTACTCACATTACACATCAAAAACCTCTTCCCACAATCACAACTGAACTTCTTACTCGTTATAGAGGTCAACATCACAAAAATAGTACAAGATTCATAACATACCTGTGGCCACTACTGGCGCTTTGCCCTTATCCTGATGGGCTTCTACTGCATAAGAGCGATTTTGACGATGTCCGCCTCTTGGGTTAGAGGATGTATTCTGCTGAAACGGATGGGCTATAGGAGCTACTGAAGAGGTGGTTGAGGATCTGTTCTCACCTCGCTTAGCCGCCGTGCAATCTCGGTGCATATGGACCGCCTCACCGCACCAGAAACATACATTTGTACCGGCCATGCAAACTCCCAAGTGGTGCTTTCCACAACTCGTACACAAGGGGTACGTGATTTCCCTTACTCTAGGCTTATACGGAGTACTGGCTATCGAAGGTGCTGGGGCTACTGATCTCTGACGGTGGTGTGAGTGATATCTGGTATCCGACCTTTGATGGGAGGACTCTAAGTCTCTAGTCCTGGCCTTCTTGGTCTTTCTCTCTTTTTCTTTCACCTGTTCTGCTTCCATTTATTGAGAAAATATTACCAAATGTGGGAAGTTTATGTCCCGGTGCAACATGGAAGTCCTGCATTCTTTGACTAAGGAGTCTGACACTCCATTCACCAACCTACTCACTCGGGCCCGCTAGTCGGCTACCATTTATAGCGCATACTTAGACAACCGAGTGAACTCCAACGCATACTCCTGGACAGTCATGCCATTTTATTTCAAGTTAATGAACTCTGCCACCTTTGCCTCCCTCAACTCCCGAGGGAAAACTGTCCAAGAACGCGGCCATAAATTCATCCCAACCTATGGGACCCGCTTCGATTCCCCGACTATCTCTCCACTGAAAATATGAGATGTAAGCCACTCCCTTTAGCTGGTAGGAGGCTAAGTCCGTGCTCTCTTGTCCTGTCACTCCCATAATGTGAGTAATCTTCTGTATCTCATCTAAGAACTCATATGGGTCTTCATCCACCTTTGACCCCAAGAATTCGGGTGGATTCATCTGAAGGAAGTCTCTTATCCTTGCCGCTGCTTCATTCCCATGCTTTGGTGCACGAGCTACCGTCTGCTGATTGATCTAAGCTGTCATGGCCTGTGCCAACATGTGGATGGCTGCTCGAAACTCAGCATGAGCAACGTGATCCTCCATATGGTCTTCCTGGGCTAGAGGTACCTGCTGGAGGCCGTTAACACGACCTCTTCCATTCACTCATCGGGGAGGCATTATCTGCGAGCGTGTAAAGCACAAGTTAGGGGAGGAACCGTTTAGAGCTTCACAACCTACGCACGATAAGAATCATAAAGAAAGGGGAACATTCCTAAAACGTCTCATAGCCTCTTCGTCATAAGTGTGGCGCACTTCACACCCATGAAGAAGACTCTACGTAATGTGACTTTCAGACACCCTAGGAAACTCTAAACCTATTGCTCTGATACCAAGTTTGTCATGACCCGAGGGTACACCCAGATTGTAGACACAGTACAAGGAACCCCGAGAGGCTCCAAGTTGATCCATGGCGATCCTCGCATACACTTAACATAAGAAATGTCAAACATCATGAACAAACGGAAAAACTGACTAGAAACGGATATAAATCAAAACGACAACTTAATAACATTTAAGTACAATGTTGATCCTGTCTAACAAGTCGGAAAGCCTTCTAATAAACTGATGAGTTGCTAGGACAAGCCCCTAGCTAACTCCAAAAGTCTGAAAACTAAAACAAGATAAAATGAGAATATAAACCACGTCCTCGGAAGATGAGAACTCACAGCGAGCAACTGGAAGAGAGAGAGAGAAGCGTATCTAGTCACGCGGATGAACCTGGAGACCTGAATCTATATCACAAATCGATATAGCACAAGATACGTGTGGTCAGTACTTGGAATGTACTGAGTATACAGGAATATAAACAAACAACTCATAAGCATCAATATACAAAATAGGGAGTACCGTAAATCACCGGGTTAGTAACGTAACCGAAAAGTGATACAACAATCTGTATGATATCCTCACATTCATATAAACATAATCACATCATAAGGACATGCATTATTACAAGTTCAACTAGAGAAAAAAAGTATTGATCTTATGACACAAAAATGCAAAGTCATGACTGATATATAAAGGGTCCCCGACTGTCCAAGGAAAACATTCTCACTCGCGAAAATCCCTAACCGTTGAAGAAAGGGAAAACATTGATATAAGAAGTCACTGACTAACTAGGGATGTACGGAATACTCTTGATAACGAGAAATCCCTACTGACTAGGGAAATACTCTTTCTAATGAGAAATCCCATCTGAATAGAAAAATACTCTTGCTAACGAGAAATCCCGACTGACTAGGAAAATACTCTTGCTAACTAGAAATCCCGGTTGACTAGGAAAATACTCTTGCTAACGAGAAATCCTGACCGACTAGAGAAATACTCTTGCTAACGAGGAATCCCAACTGACTAACGCTAATCCAAATCGCACAGCTAAGCAAAGACAAAAGCACAGTTACTGATTTTCATCATACAACATTCTTATCAATAGGGTGGGGCTACTTTCTAATAACTTCAACCCAACAGTTGCAATATCATTCTCATGCGTTATGCTCATGGTATTCAAATTATAGCTATCTCAAGCATCTCTTGCTAACGAGCATTCTACAAGATCACACTATGCATATACTATCATGACACTCCAACTCCAAGTTCACCTCATTCACATCTAATAGGAGATCATGCATGGTTAATAAATACAATTCATACTCTATCAAGATATATGACTTCACTTATTTAAGTCTACAACATTCCACACACTTGTCACAATCACACCTTTGTGAACTCTTTAGTCATGGGCATTTTAGATTCCAAGGATTTTATAAAAACAATTTAAATGAGGAAAACAATATAGAATCCGCCCAGGCTTTGTAGTTCAATAATGGAGGTGAAATCTTCTTATGCCAAATCAATTAAATCTAAAGCAGGATAAGGACACCTAACTTATTTCAATTACTCAAGCCCATAACTTCTACTCAATCCCATATGATCATCAACATCATACTCAAGTAATTAGAGTTAATTATGCGATATTTTCACACTTCCGTTGTGGTCATGAGTTTCTACGATAATCATGGGAGGAATGTAAAATTTCCAATCAATACTAGAATCAATTTAGGAAGACCATACTACATGCATACATACTTACCTAATCTTCATAATTTTATCATAGTCATGCATGACTACGACAATCAAGTGAACAATAAGCACAACTCATTTATTACTCAAGTCAATTCATGAAGAACATGCTACCATCATACAATCCCAACATATAACCCATAATCCAAAGAGACCCATTAATTAACATTCCAATTCATCCCATAATTGCAATAAATATTAGCATTTAGAAAAGGTTGAGGAAGAAATTACCTATTATTTAAAACCCTAGATCATGATATTCTAAATAATTAAAATTGGGTTCTTATCGAAAATATTTTAGGACGCAAGGATGCAAAGATATCCTTATTGAAGTCCCACATACCTGTAGATGAAAACCCCACTTGATTATCTTCCTTGAAGCTTGAAGAACACCTTGGGAAAATTCCCTAAAATCTTTGGAAATGAGGGGAGGAAGAAGGGGATTGAGAGAATGAGGGTTTATGTTTAGGATAACCCTTAAAAACGTCCCCGAAACATACCCAAAACAAGATCACTTTAAATCTGGGAGCATGGGATTTTACCAACCTGCCCCTGAGAAAATTTGAAAAATTACTCGAACTGATGTCACGACTCACCTGATGGGTGCACTCATCAAGTCTACTGGAAATTCTCAACCTCCAGGCCACGGCCAACATGACGACTCATCACTAGACCCGACGACCCGTCATGCCATTTCGTTAAGTTCACTAGAAATTTCCTTAGAACCAAAGCTTCCCCTCCTAACGACTGACTAGACGAGTCATTGCCACTCCTAACGACTTGTCAGGTCATCCGTCTCCACTGCCTCCTGACCTCCACCCACGACTGCACACGACGACTCGTGATATCCCACCATGAGTTGTTAAGTCTCCCATCCTGAGATATTTTTACCGGTTTTTCTGCACTTCTCCAATTATATTTCCTGTTTTTATTCTTAGTCTCTTACGGGGTATTACAGTCACCACGAGGGTCCTAACGAGTCGTTGCAAGTGATCACAACTCATGGTCACCACCCGTCAAGTACACTACCCAACTCCTAAAATTCTTGACACCGGCCTAACCACGAGTGACCTCACGAGTCGTGGAACCTGACAACGACTCGTGAGGTATTCTGTAGGGTACACTGCCTCTCCCTTATCATTTCCTAGACCTCCTTCCCACAACTGACCTAATGAGTCGTTAGGTCTCTCAACGACTCATTAGGTGAGTTGTTCTGTGACAATTGCAGCAAATTTCCAAATTCTATGACTTAAGTCTCGGATCTAGTCTTTGATTTTCTGAGGCATTACAGTAAATTAATAGCATATATAGGTAAAAGCACAAATTATACTTACAACGATGATAGGAAGAAACTTACTTGATTATTGCAAAAATAAGAAAGAAAAATTCAAAAATTGTCTCAAAGTAAGTCGTGAACTAAAACTTATAATTCCAAGACATGTTGTATCTAGCACTATATGACTTTCCTAAAACTTGGCTATTACATAAAAATAAAAGGTTATTTATAGTAGTAGATTGATGCTTTTCTTGTTCCTTCTCAAATTTGATTTGGACTTGTAGATCCTTTTCCAAGTTGAAGTGGGATAACTTGTTGGCAACCGTTTGAATACTCTTGCCACGTCGCCCATGCCATCGCGCAGGTAGTAAGGGTGCCTCGCTTCTACTGTAGCGCTGGGAGGGTTGTGCTTCGCGCATTCCATCACACAGGAGGCTGTGCCGCGTCGCACACCATGTAGCGCCGAGATGATGACGCCTCGCACCTCTCAGTACGCTGCAACACTGACGCCTCGCACCTCTCATGGCACATTGCTTCATGCCTTGATCTTGCCTTGTTCATTCCAATTTCTTCACATGCGATCCAAAAACTTCAAATCCATCACTTTTGACCTTGAAAACATCTAATAATGTGCGTTAGCTAATTTCACAAATATATAACATAAACACATGCGAACACACATAATTTTTTCTCAAAACATAGTAAAGTATGGTCAAAATATGTCTAAGAAGTGCATAAGTACGCCCTTCATCAACACCCACACTTAAACTATTACTCGTCCTCGAACAATCTACTACTTCCCTTCTCACTTCATCCTATGAATAGGTCTACTTGCACTTAGGATCATGAGACAAATCAATGAAGCTCAAGCAATTCACTCCCATGCATATAGGATCAACACTAAAATGTCAAAGCTCGAAATCACTTAGCTTTTGAGAACTAACTCATCAAGACATATTTTGGGCCAACATGAATTATATGTAATTTAGCAATCAAGATTTTTCAAAGTCTTACCATTGTGCCCCTCACAATTTGGAGAGCTTCCTTTTCACACAAAGATATAATTCAATATAAATTTGGGCATAAATATAACAAAATCTGCTCACTCTCCCAAAGAACCCAACATACATGCAAAAGACGACCCATAGGCTTGCCCTTAGTGTAATACTCCGCTAATATAGAATTTTGAATCTAGGACCAATTAGGACTTAAATTTGGTTGTAATGTTGGCTAAAGGACGGGTAGGAACTATTTGGCCAAGATAGTGACTAAGCTTCCCTAAGCACTTTAATACTTTAACAACATTTTGATTTTTTTTAGCACATTCCTCAATTTTTTATCCTTATACTTCCTTTTATTTTTCAATTTACAACTTAGATGACTAGTTGGGATTTTTTCAATATTGAGCTCACAGTTCTTCATCATCATTCTTTTTTTTTTTTTTTTGCAAAGCTCTTTCTTCTTATTGTTTTCCCACTAACATCACCATCTTTGCTTAGCAATTTTCACCCTGTTCTTTTCTTCTATTTTTCACACTTTTTGGCTTTTCCCTTCACTTCTCCACTTATGCTCCTTTCATGTAAAATTTTTCATTACAGTGCTCTAGGATTCATTTGGATTAAATACAAGTCAATAGAACAAAAAGGGATTAAGCTTGTAATATGGCTATCAAAAGAATAGGCTAAGGCTCAAAATGGCTAACTAGGATATTTACAATCAAGGTAGGTAAAATAGGATAAAAATAAGGTTACCAAAGAAACGCCTATATCACTTTCTAAATTCACCATTCTTATTTCGCTTTGCACACACACCAAGCAAGTTCTAGACATCAATTTACAAGCATGGAGTATATCAAAAATTCCTCACACATTGGCACAAAATGGTTTAACAATGAAAATCAAAATCACATAAACACATATATTCATATTGCATGCATAACATAATTAAGCCCATTTTTTTTCAAGCACAAGTGTCAAGTTCCAAAAGACTAAGTGTTTCTACCTTTTTCATGCATTTTTGAGTGAATTTAGTAAAGTCTCAATGATACCTAAAGTGAAGCACCTAGCGTTCATAGGGTCCAAGTTCTTGTTTTTTCCTAATGACTAATTTACCGTTAAGACGGTCGTCATCCATCCATCATCGGGCAAAGTCATGACTCAATGACTAAAAATAAAATATAAAAAAAATAGACTCTCTAGTCTGTTCTAAGGGACATCCACCGGAAAAGTACCAAAAATAAAAATTGGAGAAACCTAAAAAAAGTAAAACAAAACAAAATACTATAAACCAACAAGCATGCAAGATAAGTCATAAAACCCGGCAAACAAAACTAGGTCTACCATGTGCAAATTTAGCAATTAAGGCATGCATGGTAATATGAAGTTTACTTCTCCCACCCCACACTTAATTAGTAATATTGTCCCCAGTGCTAAAATAATAAAGCATAAAGTAAAACAGTGAAAGAAGAAATCTCGGGGCCTCTACTCCTCGTCATTTGCGGTTGCAAGAGAAACTTCTTCTCATTTTCAATTCATCTCCGTCATTAGCAATTATGTTTCAAATTATTTTTAAGGACCATTTATAAGTGTAGAAAAATACTACACAAAATAAAATAAGTCCAAAATAAATGAGAAAATAATTTCGGTTCTGAAATTGACGCCTCCGCGTCGCACAGTTCAAAGCGCTGTCACTGCTCTGCGACGCGGACACTATTTATTTCTGCTTGGTTGAGCGTCGCGTTACTTGCTTGGGATGCATTAATTGTTGCTCACCTTGCTGCTGGGTCAGGTAGGTACATCTTTCCTTTCCTTTACTTTTCTTTTAGTAAATATTATTATTATATTGAATTTCATCTATTGAGCTGGCTGCTTAATTTTCTTATATGATTTTCTTATTTTTAATTTGTTTTTTCTTTAAATTTATTTCACAATTTATGACTTAATTTCTTCACACTTCAATAAACATATTAACTCTAAAAATAATCAAAAAATATTTTGGGTTGCTTTCCAAGTAGTGTCTGATTTAATGTCGCGACACGATACAGGTATCTTGATTACTCACACTTTATCAAGATACCTATTGAAACCGTGGTCACATCTTGGCCACTTGTTTCACCACGCTGTCCTGTGACACGTCAGAAATTTAAAAAATATGAAAAATAGAAAATAAAGACTAAAAGTTAAACACAAGAAATTAACCTAATCCTAAGCCATATTCCCCAAAAACGGCGTCATTTTCTGATAATGCTCAAACTCACACCTCCTGCTGAAGTGTAAAGCTAACGTTGAGAGGTTGGGGTCGATCCCACAGGGAATATGGAAAGATATAGAAGAATGCTAGTATTTAAACTTTTAGTCAATTATCTCCTAAAGAGGGAGATTTTTAAAAGTAATAATAACAATGTTGAAAAATTGAATGTTGATTCCAAATTAATGCAATTAACTAGGGTAAGTGTTCCTCGTGGATTCTTAACAATTTCGGGTTTGACACTAGTGATCTATCCCAATACTTTACTTGTAGAACTGATAACAAGTTAATAGAATAAAAAGGGATTAAGCTTGTAATATGGCTATCGAAAGAATAGACTAAGGCTCAAGATGGCTAACTAAGATAAATACGATCAAGGTAGGTAAAATAGGATAAAAATAAGGTTACCAAAGAAACGCCTATATCACTTTCTAAATTCATAATTCTTATTTCTCTTTGCACATACACACCAGGCAAGTTCTAGACATCAATTTACAAGCATGGAGTATATCAAAAAATTCGTCACACGTTGGCACAAAATGGTTTAACAATGAAAATCAAAATCACATAAACACATATATTCATATTGCATGCATAATATAATTAAGCCCATCTTTTTCTTTTCAAGCACAAAGAGTCAAGTTCCAAAAGACTAAGTGTTTCTACCTTTTTCATGCATTTTTGAGTGAATTTAATAAAGTCTTAATGATACCTAAAGTGAAGCACCTAGAATTCATAGGGTCCAAGTTCTTGTTCTTCCTAATGACTAATTTACCCTTAGACGGTCGTCATCCATCCATCATCGGGCAACTGAATCACCCACTGGAGTAGAGATTGAGAAGGATTCTGAAAAGATTTTTGGACTGACTCCAAAACTACTAGCAACATAGGGTGTCACAAAAGACAAAGTAACCCCTGGATCTAACAAAGCATATACATCAAGGTGGAAAACTTGTAACATACCAGTGACTACATCTGGGGAGACCTCCTACTCCTGGCGAGATGTCAGGACCTAGAATCTGTTTTGGCACTGACCGCCACCTGTGCTAGTAGATGCTCCCTGTTGGGCTGGGCTTGTTGGTGGAGCTGTTGAACTGAAAGCTGGGCCTCGACCCCTATTCTGACCCTGTCTAGCTGTTGGGAAATGTCTGAGCATATGTCAGGACTTTCCACACCCGAAGCAAGCACCTGTACCCGCCAAATACTGACCTGTATGTCTCTGGCCACATCTACGGCACTCTGGGGTACTGAAATTATCGGGTTTGCTACTCTGAACTCTAGAGCCTGATGCTCGTCCTCTCTGGTCATGCCTAGATCTGGATGGCACACTCATAGCCGATGATGCCAGGGTTGACAATCTCTGGTGGGACTGTTGACGGTACCCACTAGGCCTCGACTGGGATAACCCGTAACTATCTATCCTGGCCCTCTTGGCCTCTCTCTCCCTCACATGCACTGCCTCCATCTGTTGGGCATACAAGACTATCTGAGCAAAATCTATATCCTAATGAAGCATCTTAGTCTAACAATCCTTGTCTAGATAATCTGCCACACCATGAACAAACTTGCTCACTCGAGCCCTCTGATCAACCACAAACTCTGGATCGTACTTGGACAGACGTGTGAACGCTAAGGCATACTCCTGGACTGTCATCTTTCCCTGTTTTAGATTCACGAACTCGGCCGCCTTCAGCTTCCTCTTCTTACGAGGGAAGAACCGATCTAGGAAAGCGGCATGAAACTCGTCCCAACTGATAGTGCCTGCTTCAACTAACCTACTATCCTTTCACTGTTTGAACCAAATATGTGCGACCTCCTTTAACTGATATGAGGCCAAATCAGCATACTCCAATCCAGTCACCCTCATGACCTGGGTGATCTTCAGAATCTCGTCAATAAACTCATGTGGATCCTCATCCACCTTTGACCCAAGAAATTCTGGAGGGTTCATCCTTAGGAAATCTCTGACTCGTGCTGCCGCTGCATTTCCATTCTGAGGGACATGCACTACCGCTTGTTGGTTGACCTGGGTGGTCAAGGCCTGTGCTAGCATTGAATGGCTGCCCTGAATTCAGCGTGGTCAATCGGCTCCGGTGCATGGTACTCATGGGCTGGTGGAGCCTGTTGGTGCCTGTCTCCATTTCCATCCTCGTGGTCATTTCTATTTCCATTTCTTTTGATGTTAACTCTGTGGGGAGGCATAATTCTGCAATCACGAATAGCACGAGTTAGAATGATAAGGAGACATTTTACCGCACGACATAGATCATGAAAGAAGGAAATATTTCCTAAATGTCTCGTAGCCTCTTCGTCATAAGTGTGACGCTCTTCACACCCATGAAAAAGACTCTATTTAACACGGCTTTCAGACACCCTAGGACACTTTAAAACCTATCGTTCTGATACCTAGTTTTTCATGACCCCAACATAGGCCCGGATTGAGACATGGGACAAGGAACCCCGAGAGACTCCAAGTCGACCCATGGCATGAATATACATCTAGCTCAATTAATAAAAGAGAAAGAATTAACATAATAAATATAATGGAAGTCTAAACATAATGATCACGGGCAAAAATAGCATGCCGAGATACGCTTTGTGACTTAAATTAGTCTTGTTTATCTAAGTAATTGTATACATTTTCATGTAATTTTTTATGAATGTGAGGATAAGTGCTAACCAACATGATTAGCCTTTGTTTTGTAGGTTTTGATGACTTTTGAGCAACTAATCCATGAGTTGGTGAAGTAGAGGCTTGGAAATGGAATTAACCCGCGAACGTCGACAAAGAGGAGGCACAAAACAGCCCACCTGCGCATCGGCAACGTGCCACGGCAGGCAGGCTGATCACAACAGCCCACCTGCATGTTGGCAACGTGCCACGGCAGGTTGGCTGCGCGACAATGACGTGTCAACGCACTACCCAAGCAGCGTGACACGCTGCCAACCGGCAGGGTGCTGCCGAGGCCAATTTCGGGTGATTTCCAGAGAGCTTCCGCGTCGGTGGCGTGTCACGGAGGCAGTGCTCCGCGATGCACTCCGTGACACGTTGCTTGTTATTCCGGGAAAAATTCACACCAGTATAAATAGAACACTTAGGTTCATTTTTAAAATTCTGACTTGGTGGAGCAAGAACGTGGGTTACACGCAGTTGAGGGGACGAAATTATTAGGATTTTTCTCTCTTTCCTTCTCCTTGAATTTAATTGCTTGTATGTTTAACACTTATTTAACGATGTTTAATCCACAAATGAGTGGCTAATTCATCTTCTTGCTGAGGTTATGAACACTTGTAATGAAATGTGATCATTGATTCTTTGGTTTTTCATCTTTTCTTCCATGGTTGTTCTATTAATTCTTGTTCTTACTGCATTAATGTGTGGCCTACGTTAATGTACATCTAAAAAGTCCGATTTCACTCGAGAAAGCAAGAAATTGGAAAGTTGTGAATTAATAGGATATGATCTTTTCTTAGTTTGGGAAAATTGATAATTGATTTACCTTCAGGATAGAAATATACCTGAAAGTTATATTAGTCAATTTAGGAACCGGGTTTGTATGGCTAGAACATGAATTGCATTAAATCACAGAAATGTAGGTGGATGGTTCATGATTCTTAAGTGGGATTAAATACGAGAGTTTTAATCCCTTGGCAATAGTTCTTGACTAGAAACCGGAGGAAAAGACTAACCAAATTATGTCGATAATTAATTTCATTACATGTCCGTTTAACCTCAGCATGCTCTCATTCATAGTTCAGACTCACATTAGATAGTTGTTTTAGATTTAGCATAAAAATTATAAATCAAAATATCAAACTTTTGGTTACGTTGTTGTCTGCATTTTTAGAATTAAAATACAGTACACTTGAGTAGATTGCACTTCATCCCAGTCCCTATGGGATCGATACTTGGCTTACTTAAGCCACTTTACTATTTGTTCGACCACGTGCACTTGCGTGTAGTTATATACCCATATAACGCGAGCCGAACAAGTTTTTGGCGCCATTGCCGGGGACTGGCAATTGGTGAATTTTTCTTAAGTGTAAATTTACTATATTTTTTTTCTTAGTGCTGACAACTTGGTCTTAGTGTTTGTTTTAATTCTTTTTCATTTTATTTTTTTCTTTTTCGGATACCCTTATTGACATGACATCGTGGAATACAAATGGTATAAATGGTGGATACTCATATTTTAGCGAATCTTGTCTGAATTGCGGAGGACAACACTCGTGGAAACACTGTAACACGTGCAATATATGTGGTGGTCAAGATGGCCATTGGGATGGCTGTCCGAATGCATATTCCCCTCTCCCAAGCCCCTACTATGATCCTTCTATTGTTTTTGCTGAATATAGGCATGCTGAAAATAAGGACTTGGGACGCCAAGCTCAAATAGAAGACATGTTGAAACAACTCCTGGAGCAATCAGAAGCAATGAAGGAGGCGATGGCAGTATTGAGAATTCAGCAAGGAGAATGCAGAGGCTCTAGAAAGGATGAGCGTCAAACTCACGGAGATGATTGTTGAGGCTGAAGCTTGTGATAAATTGCAGGTGACAGTTTTAGCCGATATTCAAGAGGAACTACAAGAGGAATACAAGGGTGAATTTTTGGATGAAGCCCAACAATTAGAATCTCTTGAGTGTCCCTGTGATGGGGCTCACACTTATGGAAAAGCCATTCATGGAAGAAGAGATAGAGTATCCCCCAGTTGACATTAATGGAGAGATAGATGTCGATGCTGAGAAGGTGTATACAAGTAAGGAGGTCAAGCACAATGCAGTTTCAGAGTTGAGGTTTATTGGACCACACTCGAAGCATTTCTCGACATTAAGTTTGGTTGACAACCGATAAATAGAGTCTTCCGAGCTTATAGAGAAATGTCTAGAGGAGGACCAAACCCCGTATATTTTGAAATTTGCTAACTCGGAGAGACAAAATGACTTCGCTTACTTAAGGGCCAATAAGTTCAAAAGGCAACATCTACTGCTTGGTCCTTACAATTTTTCACCACCACCCCTGGGGCATAAGAGGAAATTAGAGAAGAAATTAGGGGTGAGATTCATATCCTCAAGGTGGAGGAAAAAGCGGTGAAACTTGATACGTCATGCCGCGACGTAAAATTAGGCGCTGCTTGGGAGGCAACCCAAGGGTACCATGGGTACCATTTTAATATCTTGCATTTAAGTTGATTTTATTTATTTTTTATCTTGTATTGTTTTGGTGGAAAGTTAAGCACGGATGGAGGGGAAGTCTGAGTACCCGTGGAGGAGGAAGCTAACAAGCATGGAAGAGAAAAAGTGTGGGGTCGAACACCCACTTGTGCAAAGTTGAAGAAAGGCATGTTGTTAGCTAGGCCTAAAGGCCTCAGGGAGTATTTCTCACCCTCTTTAAATGTTAAGTAGATGCTATGGGGACATAGCATGATTCAAGTGTGGGGTGAGGAAAATTTTAAAATTTTTGTGCTTAACGATTTTTGGTGAATGTAATGCTTGTGAGAAAATTTGGAAAAAAAAATTTTTTTGTGTGAGTCAAGCATGCCTTCATCACCCGTTGGTTTTTCTTTTCGGTTCTTTTCCGACGGGGGGTCTTTGAAGCGAAGAATAAAAAATTTTCTTTGTCTGTATATAATATTTTTAGTCATAGTTAGAGACTGTTTTCGACGATGGATGGATGACGACCGTCTTGAGGAATGTTAGTCAATAGGTTTTGGGTTTTGAACCCGTAGCTAATTGATGGCTTGATATTCTTGTTATGTGCTATAAATGATTGTAAGATGCAAGTATGTTTAGTGTTGAAGCATGCAAGTGGTATACCTATGTTTGAGACACCTAAGCTCTTGAATTTGACTTGATATGATTGAAGCTTAATGTTTGAAGTCTTGTGGTTAGCTGAGTTAAAAAAAAAATCTGCTGAGTATGTCTTGAATTAAGCATGTGCCATGAGTGTAAGGTTTTTGATTATTCCATGCTATTGTGGAGTGTCTAGAACTTGCCTGGTGTGTATATAAAATAAAATGAAGGATGTGGACTGTAGGAGATGATTTAGGCATTGAATGAACCTAATTTTTGTCCCTCACTTTACCTACCTTGAATGTTGAATCCTAGTGAGCCCCATTGTGCCTTAAGCCTATTCTTTTATAGCTACAACAGAAGCTTAATCCTTTTTCTTTCATTAGCCTTGAATTTAATCCAAAACTCCTAAGCGCTTAAGTGAAAAAATTCCAAAGAATGAGGGAGTGAGAAGCGTGAAAAAGAAGGAAAAGTAGAAGTTGTGAAAGTTGAGAAAGGACAAAGGTGCACTTGTGTAAAAATGGTTGATTATTAGTAGGGAGTAAGAAAATAAATGAATGAAAAAAGGTTTTGCTTAAGTACTCCTTACTACTAAGTTGAGTGTGCTTAAAGAAATGGGAACAAGAAGAGAAAATTCAGGATTGAAAAGAATGAGGGTGAAGTAAGGGAAGAGATATCCTTAATGAAGGTTGAAGTTATTAAAAGCGCTTGGGGGAAGATAGTCACTATTACTGGCCAGAATAGTACCTACTTGTCCCTTAGCTTACATTACAACCCATTAAGTCCTCTTGATCTTACATTCACACATCCTTAAATTAGTGGAATAAAACACTAAGGGCAAGCTTATGGGTCATTACATGATGCATGTGAATTCTTTGTGAGAGTGAGTGTAATTCTATTCATGTACCCACACATGTTGCGATTTGAAAAATTATTTCTGCGTGTGAAAATGGGTAACTCTGTTTCCGTGAGGGCACATGTGGAATGAAGGATATAATTCATGTGGGATTTCTTAATCAGTTGATTAGCATGAGTTTTCTAAGATTGAGAGTCGATTCTTGAGGTTAAGAAGTCTTAACATAGTTGTACTTCATTTCAACGATCAAATCATGCATGCTCTATTTGTAGCTTGTTATCTTACGTAATCATTATAGCCGTAACTTGAATTATCTCGCTAAACTAGTTAAGCGGGAGTCTCCATATGCATGATATGTAAAAGGTTGTTCGAGGACGAACAAGGCTTTAAGTGTGGGGTTGTGATCACGGGCAAAAATAGCATGCCCGAGATACGCTTTGTGACTTAAATTAGTCTTGTTTATCTAAGTAATTGTATACATTTTCATGTAATTTTATATGAATGTGAGGATAAGTGCTAACCAACATGATTAGCCTTTGTTTTGTAGGTTTTGATGACTTTTGAGCAACTAATCCATGAGTTGGTGAAGTAGAGGCTTGGAAACGGAATTAACCCACGAACGTCGGCAAAGAGGAGGCACAAAACAGCCCACCTGCACGTCGGCAACGTGCCACGGCAGGCAGGCTGATCACAACAGCCCACCTGCACGTTGGCAACATGCCACGGCAGGTTGGCTGCGCGATAATGAGGTGTCAACGCGCTACCCAAGCAGCGTGACACGCTGCCAACGTGGCAGGGTGCTGCCGAGGCCAATTTCGGGTGATTTCCAGAGAGCTTCCGCGTCGGTGGCGTGTCACGGAGGCAGTGCTCCGTGATGCACTCCGTGACACGTTGCTTGTTATTCCGGGAAAAATTCCCACCAGTATAAATAGAACACTTAGGTTCATTTTTAAAATTCTGACTTGGTGGAGCAAGAACGTGGGTTACAGGCAGTTGAGGGGACAAAATTATCAGGGTTTTTCTCTCTTTCCTTCTCCTTGAATTCAATTGCTTGTATGTTTAACACTCATTTAACGATGTTTAATCCACAAATGAGTGGCTAATTCATCTTCTTGTTGAGGCTATGAACACTTGTAATGAAATGTGATAATTGATTCTTTGGTTTTTCATCTTTTCTTCCATGGTTGTTCTATTAATTCTTGTTCTTACTGCATTAATGTGTGGCCTACGTTAATGTATATCTAAAAAGTCCGGTTTCACTCGAGAGAGCAAGAAATTGGAAAGTTGTGAATTAATAGGATATGATCTTTTCTTAGTTTGAGAAAATTGAGAATTGATTTACCTTCAGGATAGAAATATACCTGAAAGTCGTATTAGTCTATTTAGGAACCGGGTTTGTATGGGTAGAACATGAATTGCATTTAATCACAGAAATGTAGGTGGATGATTCATGATTCTTAAGTGGGATTAAATACGAGAGTTTTAATCCCTTGGCAATAGTTCTTGACTAGCAACCGGAGGAAAAGACTAACCAAATTATGTCGATAATTAATTTCATTACATGTTCGTTTAACCTTAGCATGCTCTCATTCATAGTTCAGACTCACATTAGATAGTTGTTTTAGATTTAGCATAAAACATATAAATCAAAATATCAAACTTTTGGTTACATTGTTGTCTGCATTTTTAGAATTAAAATATAGTACACTTGAGCAGATTGCACTTCATCCCAGTCCCTATGGGATCGATACTTGGCTTACTTAAGCCACTTTACTACTTGTTCGACCACGTGCACTTGCGTGTAGTTATATACCCATATAACGCGAGCCGAACACATAACATAACATTAGAACTATAATTTACATCATACACGACAAGCTAATTACTACGCAAAGTCTGAAAACCTCCAACATATCTGATGGGTTGATGAGACAACATCCCCAACTAACTCAACAAGTTTGAAAACTGAAAATACAAAGATAACTGGTAAAAAATGGTCCTCGGGAGATGAGGACTCACCCACTCAGACTAGATGCTAACACCGAAGAACTGGCTAGTGACGGGGCTGAGTCTAAATATCGGAGCCTGTATCATAAAATGATACAACATAGAGTATGCGGTCAGTACGTGAAATGTACCTAGTATTCAAAGCAAGTAAAACAGCTTAAGTAAGTAAAATCATTAAAACATGCATAATATAGAGCATAATCAAGATAAGAATCTGAGAATAGGTCTTGCATGATAGTTTCTAAAATCATGTTCTGAACATAATTGAACGTCATAATTGAATTGAATGACCCAAAGCTGAAAAATTATAAGTAAAACTGAACATTGAGTCAAACCTAGTTTAGAACATATATATATATATCATGAATAATAAACATGCATAACTGAAATCATGAGGAACAATGGGAGACTCGTCATATAACTGACATTACCACAATAGAGCTTACATGGTCCAACTATTACACTCAAGTGGGTAGAGCCGTCCAAAGCCCTGCCAGGGATAAGGATGATACCACGATATGGACATCAAACTCAAGGCCCCTTAGGGCGAGGGATATCTCCAAAGGAGGTCCCAAAGTATATAAGTAAACCTACGTTGGCGCATAGTTCTAAGGCATCGGGTCGACTGACCCTTAGCCTACTCGGTGCTAGACACTACTCCCAAAAATATGCATATGCTCTCCATCATTTTCAACGAAGCTGACTATCGTCTAGTGACGAAGCTTAATAATAATATACATGCATAATCGAAAATCATAACATGAGGGGACTTGGCTCAAATCATACAACAAGTTGAATAAAATTGGGAGTCTAGACTCCAAAATCATGTGGTAAGCTAATTGACATGAACTATAAATCATACTTGAACATATGGTCTTTTCCAATACTTAAACATGCTTGAAAATACTTGATTAACTTGAAAACATGATTATAGACATGGGTAACTTGAAAATATGTTTTTCTCAAAAATATCTCAACATACTTGAACATACATCATAGATCTCAACTTTCATGAACTAGTCATGGATGGGCATTATAATTTATAAAACTTAAAAAATATGATCATAATTGAAAACATTGTAAAACTTGCCCATGAAACATAGTTCAATAATAGAAACATGCTTAGATCATACCCATGGTAGAAACTTAGAAAATTCATGCATTGGGTTAAAACCCCATAAGATCAACATATAGATTTTCATGAATTAGAGAGGGATTGGGTACAAGTGTGAACAAACTTACACATTCATAACCCTACATGCCTGAAAGAATATGATTTTATAACTCCTCTGATTGCCCAAGGAAGAATTGAGAAGAATTTGGAAGAAATTGAGCTTGTTCACCTCTCTAGACTTCTACACTTGCATGCATAAATAGGAATAGCTCAGAATGAACTTACCCCTCTTAAAACTCACTATTCATAGCTCAAAACAATGTAGTTTAAGCCTTAGGATCATAGGAATTACGGAAAAGCCCTTAATAAACTCGCAGAGAAAAATAGACTGTCAGTCCCAACAGGGGATTGGATGAGTCGTTTCCATGGACCACGACTTGTGGTTAGGAGTCATTACGTACACTGCCAGTTTTCCTCAAAGGGTCCCCACGAGGGACCTAACAATTTGCCACATTCATGGTCACCTCTTGTTACCTCCACTGCCCAAAACATTAATTCCTTAACCAACTGCTGACCACGACTCACCTAACGAATCGTGGCATTGACCATGACTTGTGGTGTCCAGTCGTAGGGTACACTATCGACTCTTCCTTTATCCTTCAACTGCCCTTGACCACAGTTAACCTAACGACTCATGGGGCTGACCACGACTTATGGTCACACCCGTGGTCACCCTAACTTGAAAATTTTCAAACAAGTCAAAAGCTCCTCACCACGAGTTACCTAACGACTCGTGGTCATCCTAACGGGTCACAGGACGACTCGTTCTGTGACATAGTGCAGAAAATTTTATTTTCTTTGTTTCAACTACGGGGTCTGATCTTAGGGCTTTCGGGGTATAACAGAACCCATATTTGCGGATACTATAGGAGGAAGAGAAGCAAGAGTATATTATTTGTTGTCGAAGATGGATCGAGGTGACACCTCTGATTAAGAGGATATCGGTAAATATTGTAACAAAAATATGGTTGTGAGAATAAGCACAAACAAATACGACTGTTCATATGACTCAATGTAGGACGATGAATAAGGAAATCGCAGACAAGCAAGTATATTCTAATCTTAGAAATATTTGTGAATCTACTCCATCTTTAATAGCAGCAAAAGATGTATCAATTAAGTGAGAATTGGGGAAAAATCACTGAACAAAATAAGGGGAAGGGAATAGTTGAAGAAGCTAAAGGAAGTTGGTAACGTAAGGTTGGAGTAAATAATGTAAAGGTGCTTTAAAAATTATGGAACTAGGTGGTGTAGATGATGACCTAGTTGATGTTATTATTACTGAGCTGCGCCATGAAACTACTGGGGAAAAACAGAAATCTACCGACATTAAGACTAATGATATAGGAATAAAAAATAAAAAAATATGGTGAATCTGGAGGCCAGTCCTAATTGGCTTCCCTATTCTCAAGGAAGACCTTAGTGTGGAATTATCGATGACTTGGGGGGGGGGGGGGGAGGGATTCCTTGACAGTTTCCTTTTTGAAGGAGACAAAATGTCTACACTCTCTGAGCATAATTTTCTTAAGTGAAACGAAGAATCGATAAAGAACGATATTGAGAGTTCAGAGACATCTATAAGTAGAGCATGTGGTTACTGTGGATCCAATGGTATTAACTAGTGGATTATGCTTATTTTGAAATGACGATGTGTAGGTGTGACAACATAATTTATCCTCTATTTATATTGAATCTCATATATATGATATGGTAATTGATTGTAAATATTGGTATGTATTGGTGTATCTAAGTACTGATAAAGTTACTCATAGAGCTCAATTGCAAGAACTTATTGTTAAATCATATTGTTGGAGTTCCCTTTGAATAATGGCTGGAGATTATAATGATATTATTGATAATTCAAAAAATCTGGAGATTTAGGGAGATATCTTCTTTTAGAGATTTTGGAGATTTTCTATGGGATGTAGGAGCTATAAATCTAAGATTTAATGAAAAATCGTGCACTTGGTGGTGCTCTCGAGAAAATAATAAAATTATTCAAGAAAGACTTGATAGATTCATAAGTTCCTCGAGATGGAGGTTAGAGTTCAACCGAGAAAATATCTTCATATACAAATCGAGTTTCTGATCATATAGCTTTACTAATAAATCCGGAACCTAGTCCTATAAGAAAGAAAAGATTTTATTTTGACAAAATATGGAGCGAAAAGAAAGAAGTAAATGTGACATTAGCAAGAACATGGAATAGACAGGTGAGATGATCTGAGCAGTTTAGAGTTTGCTTTAAATTAAAGAAGTGTCGTCTTTCTTTACTAGCCTGGTTGTGAGGGAGAAAGGAAAATTCCAAGAAAAAAATTCAGGGGATCAAGAATAAAATTGTCGAGTTTTATTTCCCTAAACTACAACATAATTTTAGAGACTGATTCCCTCAGTCTTAAAAATATGTTGTTAAAGGTATGGAAAATACCTTGGGAGGTAGCTGACAAGATGGATAGCATATGGGTGATGTTGAGTCAGCTAAATGCAGAAATGAAACATACATTCAAAGAGGCGAATAATTTAGCAGACTCACTGGTTAATTATGCACTGGAAAATGAAGGCAAGCACATATATACAACTTTTACGGATCTACCAACAACATGCAAGAGGATTATAAACACTGATAAGTCACAAATCCCATACTTGAGGATCAAAACACAGAGAATAAGGGAATCAGAGTCCAATTACATTCATTTCACAGCCACAGAATAAACTATTTATATAGTGTCTTGTAATATTACAAGGATTCTGTGGCATTTTCCTAGTCTAGTCTAGGAAAGCAAACCAAAAAGATTTTTTCTAGAAAAAAGCCATCTAGGTCAGATCTACAAGTGAATATTCATACCCAGCGAACACAGATCTCTGAAGGTGAACAGGGCGACCTGGATTTCCCCATCTGAGCTTCAGCGGAGTCTTCAGCTAAGGATATGTGACCGATGTCGTACCAGTCAGTCACCTGCAAAAGAGAAAAGATTAAAACAAAAGAGAAAAAGAAGAAGCAAAGATGAGATGTATACCTTCACGAGTTGCTCGATTCAACATCAATGGTGGGAAATTTATCACCCATAGGAGAAGACGAACGAATTGGGTATTGAGGGAAGGAGGCGGCATGATTAGGAAACCCTTCAAGATTTTTTTTGTTGTTGTTTTGTGTTTAATCCGGGATCTGTCCAGATAACATATTGTACTAGTGGGCCTGGTTTTGGGCTAATTATTAATAAAATGGGCTTGACCCAAATTAGTTTTTAAGAAAAAATTGCCGAGTTTAAAAATGATCCAAGGAGTTTTGATCTAAATAAGTTGAAGTTACTTAGAAAAGAGTTAGGTTAGACGTATAAGGATGAAGAAGCTTATTGGAAGCAAAAATCTAGAACTTTATGGCTTCAAGAAGGAGATAAAAATATTTTTTCTCCACATGAAAATTATTCAGAGGTGAAAGTATAATATCAAAGGTTTCAATTAGACGATGGCAGGTGGATTTTCGAATATAGTGAAATTGTGAATTGAAGAGATTTTATAAAAATTTATTCACTATCTCTCAACTTAGTCACTTTGATCCTATTTTGAATTTAATTCCTTCTTTAATAGATAACTCGGAGAATCATAGGCTTATAAGAAATGTCACAAATAATGAAATTAGAAAAGTTGTGTTTGATATGCATTCCCTAAAAGCTCCGGAAGTGGATGATATGACTCTTTTTTTCTTTCAAACTATTGGAATCTCTTATCTAATAATATCTGTGATGCTGTTAACTTTTTTTTTAATGTAGGTTATTTTCTACCTTTATTGAATCAAACTCTAATAACTTTGATACCTAAAGTAAAAAATCCTAGTGGTAATAGTCAGTTTAGACCCATAAGCCTATATTCTATCATTTATAATATTATTGATAAGGTTATTACTGCGAGACTTAAATCTCATATGCCAAATATTATTTCTCCTAATCAATCTACTTTTACTTAAAAAAGACAAATTATGGATAATATAGTCATTCCTCATGAATTTATCCATTTTTGAAAAAATAAATGACGAGAAAAATAAAAATATATGGCTTTAATACTAGACATGTCCAAAGCATATGACCGAGTTGAGTGATTTTATATCCAAAAATTACTCCTTAAAATGGGCTTTTATGAGAAGTTTTTCACTTGAATTTTGTAATGTATTACTACTCCGACTTATAGATGTCACATTAATGGGGATATAGTAGGGGAAGTGACACCTACTAAATGATTGAGGCAAGAAAATCCTCTATCTCCATATTTATTTATATTATGTGTTGAAGGCCTTTCGAGACTTCTAAATCAAGTCGAATCACAAGGGGATATATAAGACGTAAGTTTGGTCAGAGGTAGGCCCACAGTAAATTATTTATTTTTTGTTGATGATTTCTCTATTTTTTTGTAATGCTATTGTCTAGAATGCTGCTAAAATATCTGAATTATTAAATATTTATGAAGAGTGTTCGGTTCAAAAAGTAAATTATGCAAAATATGCTATTTTCTTTTGTAAGAATACGTATGAACTTGATAAATATGGTATCATTGTGGTGATAGAACAAGTAGAGAAATAATTTAGGATTGTGTATGAGTTTACCGGCAGTAGTAGAAAAGCAAGAGCAAAACGTTAGAATTTATTAAAGTTATAGTGAAGACTAAAATAAAAAAATAAAAAAGATAATTTTTTAAGTCATGTTGAAAAAGAAGTGATGCTTAAATTTATCTTATCTGTTATTCCTTCATATGCTTTATCATGTTTTCAATTTCTAGATAAATAATGTAAAGAAATCGCATCTATTTTTTTAAATTTCTGGTGGGCCATGATGAAGAAAGAAGAAAAATGCATTTTAAGTGGGAAAACCTTTGTGTCATAAAATCTAAAGAGGGAATAGGCTTTAGACAGCTAAAATCGATTAATCAAGCTTTGTTGGCTAAACTTGATTAATTTTGACACAAAAAGATTGTCTTTTTTTTAGAATTCTCAAAAATAAATATTACCCTCACACGTCTTTTCTTAAAGTACCATATTCTTCTGCTAGCTCTTAGATATGGAAGAGTATTGTTTATGTTAGAACATGCGCAGCGGAAGCAAGTATGAATTGGATCAACAACCTTACATGAATCACTAGATAACAACAACAAGTTAGATTACGAAATACTAACCTCTTGAAGCTTTCACATAACGCGTCCAACTCGTTCTCCAGGTCTGCAATCTTCTACTATGTCCTCAATAATCTCCGAGTGGAAAATACTTGTGTGGACAAGTACTGCTTCTCAGAAAAGGTCGTCATTTTTCAAGAAGGAAAAAACCCTATTTATAATCATGTTTTTAGGACTTAAAACCCTAATCCCGAAATGTATATGATTCCTTCTTTCCTTGTTAATCCGCACGTTTTTAAGGGTATAAAACTCAAGCGTGTACTACTTACCTTTTATGAAGTTGTCCAAAATCTTGTAGGATTTTACTACTTCAAGAAAAAAGGTTTTTTTTCTTTTTCAAGTTCTTTAATTAATTAGGCATATCAGGGACCACAGATTTAATTAGTGAGGCTTTCAATTATGGTATTAATTTGAAATAATGAATGAATTAACCTACCACAATAAATCACATATTATTCCACTAAAAATTCATAATTTCACTCCTCGGCATAATTTCAAAATCAATCATTAAATTTTTATTTAACTCCCCATGTTAAGATTAAGATACCAACCAATCGAATTAAATTTCTGACTATTTAATTCATTGATCAATTTAATCCTTTATTCAAATGTTTAACTTATTTCATGTGACAGATACAGAATCCACCTGCAGGGTTTTTCACATGAAAACTTCTAAGCAATTATAAAGTGGTAGCATCAATCTCAAGGTCAAGATATGGATTCCATCAACTAACTATCATTTCACAAATATCATTTGTCATCATCACAAATATCCTTTGCTTGCGATCTCGCATGAGCTTGATCCCAAGAATATGAGTCGCTTCACCCAAGTCTTTCATATTGAAACACGAGGACAACCACTGTTTTGACTTATTTCAACATGCTCACATTATTTCCTATGAGCAAAATGTCATCCACGTACAGTATCAAAAACGCTGTTTTATCTCTCTCCCACTTTTTATATATGCATGACTCGTTCTCATATTGACCAAAACCAAAAGTCTTAATCAAATTGTCAAAACAAGTGTTCCATGCCCTAGATGCTTGTTTCAACCCATAAATGGATCTTTTCATCTTACACAACATGTGCTCATTGCCACTTTTCACGAAACCCTCTGGTTGTGCCATATATATGCACTCCTCAGGACTTCCATTAAGAAAAGTCGTCTTGACATCCATCTGCCAGATCTCATAATCATAATGAGCAGCAATGGATAAGAGAACTCTGATGGATTTAAGCATGGCCACCGGCGAAAACGTTTCCTCATAATCAATTCCTTCTTTTTGAGTAAACCTTTTTGCAAAAAGCCTAGCTTTAAAAGTATGCACTTCTCCATCCACCCCTCTCTTTTTCTTATAGATCCATCTACAGCCAATGGGTTTTACTTTTGCAGGTGGTTCTACAAGATCCAGACTTGATTGGAGTAACTAGACTCCATTTCAGATTTCATAACGACCATCCATTTTCCAGCATCTATATCTTGTAGTGTTTCAGCGTAACTAAGGGGTTATGTATTAGGCTCTTTAGGGATTCTATCATAAGATTCTCCCAAGAGCACAAACCGAATGGGTTTTCTAATAACTCTCCCACTACGCAACTCACTACAAGATCATTAATCTGATCTTGCGGTGGAACCACAACATCACTTTTGGGAACTAAATCCTGATTATCACGAACTTCTTCCCCAAGCACAGGCTGCTCGACAAGTGCAGGATGGTCAACATTGCTCCCACTATCTTGAGGTAGTGAGATGTCTGACCTTTACACTTGCGCTGCCCGTTGCCTATTGAATCTCTCCCACTACGATAATGGAGTGGTATGTCAATACTTGCTTGTGGGATTTGTTCTTGAGATACATCATTTGTTATTCCATTGTTCAATTCCTGTTAAGCGAGTACTTCTCGGAACATGGTTTATTAAATAGTCATCTTCCAAAAACTTGGCATTTGTTGTAGTAATGACCTTCTTTTCTTTAGGACAATAAAACAAACCACCTTTCGTCCCTTTTGGATATCCAACGAGAACACATACTTCTGTCCTTGATTCCAACTTATCAGTTTTTCCCTTTATCACGTGGGTTGGACAATTCCATACTCGAATGTGTCTTAAACTAGGATTTCGTCCAGTCCACAGTTCTATTGGAGTTAAAGGTACTGATTTAGAAGGAACCAAGTTCAACAGGTATTTTGCCGTGTCTAATGCATATCCAAAAGGAAGAAGGAAAATCCGAATAACTCAACATTGATCTTACTATTTCCAAAAGAGTTCTGTTTCTTCTCTTCGCCACACCATTTTGTTGTGGTGTTTCTGGAGCAGATAATTGAGATGTAATTTCATAATCTGATAAGTATTTAATAAATTCAGCAGAAAGATATTCACCACCACGATCATATTGTAATGATTTAATATGTTTATCATGTCGCTTTTCCATTTCTGCTTTAAATTCTTTGAACTTGTCAAAGCATTCAGATTTACGGCGCAACTGGTAAACATATCCATATTTAGATTAGTCATCTGTGAAGGTCACAAAATACTCAAAACCACCTCTTGCTTGTATATTCATAGGACCACACAAATCAGAGTGAATTAATTCCAACTTATCTTTAGCTCTATTTCCTTTAGAAGGAAAAGGTCTCTTAGTCATTTTTCCTTCTAAACAGGATTCACAGGTTGAAGTGCCTCCACTTTCAATGAACTTAAAGGTCCATCAGAGACCAACCTTAAAATCCTATTTAGATTTATTTGACCTAGACGCAAGTGCCATAAATACGTTTGACTCAATTCAGAAACACATTTTCTTTTATTTGGCAGATTAATGTTATTTAGTTCCTTTGGTTGCAGCAAGTTAGGAGGTGTTTCAAGCACAAATATATCATTCACTCTAGCAACAGTATAGATAAATGCTTGTTAAATTTGATAACAGCAGAATTATTATCAAAATATATATTATAACCAGTGTCCATCAATTTTGAAACTGAAAGCAAATTCCTTCTAATAGAAGGTACATTGAGAACATCTTTTAAATCTAAAACTCTATAACTACTAAAAGAAATACTGATATCTCCTAAAGCTAAGGCCAGTGTTGGTTCGCAATTGGCCTGAAATATGCAAATTTCATTCTCACTTAGCCATCGTGTTTCCCGAAACCCCTGCAAAGAAGTACAGACATTATTAGTGGCTCCAGATCTACAACCCACAGCATCGTAGAAACAACCGCTAAACAAGCTTCATTGATATTTAAGTAAGAAGAATTACCTTATTTGTTCAATTTAGCCAGGTAGTCAGAACGTTGCTTCTTGTGATGCCCAGATTTCTTGCAATGATAGCACTTGCCTTTTGGCTTAGCCACACCACCATTTGCAATTCTAGATGCCTTGCGAGGTCTCTTCTTTTTCTGTCCGCCTTTTGGCTTAGAAGAAGAAGGAGTTCTCTCAACATTCAATTCCACAACAGGAGTTTGTTGTTTGATAATGGACTCAGCCGCTTGCAGCTCATTCAATAATTTCTGTAGAGACAAATCCATCTTGTGCATGTTATATTTCAAGCGAAATTGTTGAAAACTATCAAGCAAAGTCTGCAGGATCATCTCAACTTGAGATTCCTTATCAATCTTAGCTCCAAGGACTTTCAGTTCATTAAAAAGACCAATCATTTTAAGAACGTGGTCCCTCACGGACGATCCTTCAGCCATCTTAGTGTTCAAAAGGGTTTTCATGGTTGTCTTCTTTGCAGCACGATTATGCTCATCGAACATCTCTTTGAGACTTTCAAGCATATCGTAAGAAGATTCCATAGACTGATGTTGATCTTGCAAAACATTCGATATTGAGGCAAGAATGTAACACCGCGTCATCTCATCAGCCCTAACCCATTTTCATAGGCTTTGATTTGGTCCATGGTGGCGTTATTAGGTTTTTCAGGACATTCCTCAACCAACACAAAATTATACCCTTCAACAGTTAGGAGAATATCCATATTTCTTTTCCGGTCAACCTAATTCGGGCCCTCTAACTTGTTTTCTTTTAAAATAGAGCCGAGAGGATTGAACGAAGTCATTATTAATCTGGGAGGAAAAAAATTTAAATAGATCATTAAGCATGCGACAAGAATATTTAAATTCATGTAAACACATAACACATACAACCATGCATATTGAATAGCTAGATTCGATAGGGAAACTTAACCATTCATGCAAACTATATGAGTTATGACAGATGTTTAACCCATAAATCAAAACAGAACTAACTCAGTTGGAGAGTAAACTGTGGGTTTAAGACAGGTAAATATCCAATTATGTAAATCTTTGTTCCAATGAACCAACATGTAACTCAGTTGGAGAGTTAATACAAGTTTTCAACAACAAGAGACAAGCAAACACAGTAATCCCGTAATGAATCTATCCGATGGGGAAAGAAGACCAATGTCAACATGTAAACTCATTACATTACTGTTAAGTACCAATGGAGACCATAAGGATTGAACCCTAACAACACTGGTTGTAAGAAACTAATTTTTTCTTTATTTTTAATTGTTCAGAAAATAGAAAAATGCCTAAAAACCCATCAAAACGACTCCGAATAGCCAAAAAATGACATTAGTCACGGTCTAAATAGCTTTACCCCATAAATTTATAGGTTCACTTGGCTAAATAAGCATGAGATTAGTCAACTCAACCAAAGTTTTCTTTTTTTTCGCTACATCATTAGATGCAGGAGAATAAGGTGAAGTAGTTTCATGAATTATTACCAATGATCTAATAACAGAATTAAACTCATTAGACTCATATTCATGGTCTCTATCACTTCTAATTTTTTTTATTCTTCCACCGAACTGATTTCAACCTCTGTAGATAGATTTTAAAATTTTCAAATGCATCACTTTTATTTTTCATCAAGTAAACATATGTATACTTAGAGAAATTATCAATAAAAATGATAAAATATCTATTTTCTCCACAAGTTAAAATTTCTCTAAGTCCACAAATATCAGTGTGAATAATTCTAACAAATCATTTTTTTTTAACTTGAAAATGAGGTCTTTTAGTGATTTTAACTTTACTACAAGCCTCACATTTTTTAAAATTCTTTTTAATCATTGGTACCGATTCTAAACTACTCATGATTCCCACATAACGATCATTAATATGACACAAACGAGCAAAAATTAGTAGAAGAGAACATGTAAATAAAAGTAGAAATTTTATTCATTTCAACATTCAATTTGGACATCCGATCGCAGGCATACTCCTTTTCCACAAAGATATCCTTTTTCACTATTATATATTGAAACTCAATAATTTGTTTAAGCCTGATTTTTTAATAAGAAAATTAGATCAATTTTTTTCTCATGGATTTGGAGTAAACAGTACATATTTCGATATTAATACCCTTCCATAGGTGAAACTCAATTCGGCATCTCTCTTTTCAAGCATTTGAGTGGTGTGAGAATCACCAAGCACAATGATTTTGAGATCCTAAAAAAGAGTATATATTTTGAACCAATCTTTGTCATAGCATACATGATGGTTCGCACCATAATCAGCTATGTCCATCAACATTTTCAACCACGTTTATATATGTTATCAACGTCACAAAAGACTCTTCGCTAATGTTTGCCTGAGATGTAGGACTACGTTTTTGAAACTTGCAAAATCGAGCAACATACCCACTCTTGCCACAAATAAAATATGGTCTTGCATCTTGAACTTATTGATTTTGTGCTTGGTAATTAACACCATTATTTTTCTTGAAGTTTTTCTTCTTAGGCTTCATAGAAGTATTTTACTAAGTATCAGGAGCAACATTATTTAAAGTAATTAAATTTACCTTCGTTGTGAGATTGATATCTTTTGATAGTAAAAGTGCATCTTGGCCCCTTCTCTCCTCTTCCGTGCGGATTCGCATTATCAGCATCTCAAGTGAAATTATCTTTTTTTTGTAGCACATAGCTTTTTGAAATTTCTTCCAAGAAGGTGAAAGTTTATCTATTATGCCACAAACAATAAGATTATCTCCAATTTTTATCTCCTAGGACCTGAGCTCTCCAACAACCATTATTAAGTCTTGAACTTGGTCTACTACTGATTTGTTGCCCACTATTTGAAAATGAAAAAATCTGCTAGCAGCATATTTTTTTACTCCAGCCTCCTCGGTATTATACTTACTCTGCCAATGCTTTTCAAATTTTCTTTGTCCTAGAGTAAGTATCATAATAATCATAAATATTATCAGATAAATAATTAAGAAGATAATACCGACATTTGTGAGAATCATCTTTGTACTTTTGAACTTTCTCTCAAAGAGAAATAAGTTCATCATTATTTGGAGAAGAATTATATACTTTATTTGGATTCGTTTCAGTTAACACATAAGAAATATTGAGAAGACTTAAGTAGAAAGTACTTTACCTTTTCATATCTTGAAATGAGTATCGTTGAATTGAAATGGCTTGTTAAGGTCTCCCATCTTGACATCCGCAGATTTTTCAATTATAGCCAATGAATCTCCTCAAAATTATTGGTGAAATTACAATTTCAATTGAAAAAATAAAATGAAGAAATAAAATATTTTCAGGCTGAGATACTGATATCTTGCTCTCTTTAAGGAGATTCAAGCCCACTTCAGTAAAAATTTACCCGGTTCAACAGTAATCTTTTGACTTGTCCCCTCCAGGATACAACTACCCAACAACACTGTATGACTCAACAAATTCTGGACAAGGATTGAGTCTAAAGCTCCACGAAAAGAATGTTTTCCTTCATCTAAATAAACTCTCTTTTCTACTCATTTTTATGCACTCTATATTTTTCATCTACTACAACACAACACAAGATCACCACTATTTATAGGTGAATAATTCTTTCTTGTAATGAATTAATAGAATGTGGGGTATTAATATGGGTAAATTATGGGAGAATTATGACTTAAAGGTTACATAAGTTATAAGGCATAACGAAGTAGAATAATGAGATAAATATTATGAGAAAAGTAATGGTCACATTCATTACAATGAATGTGAGAAATAAATATTACTAAACACTACAACTTTTTATAATATTAAAACGTCTACAAATTCCAACAAAAGACGCTTTAAAAAATTACTTTTCAAAATAAATTAATTTTAAAAACTTAACCAAACAAATTATTAATCTATCAAATCACAATCGAAAAAAGTAAAACAAATTAATGTAGTGATAAAAATAACAATTGCAGGATTTTATGATACTGTTTAAACATGACTTATCATGAGAATCAAATTATTTGTAATTAGCGACTTAGAGACGAGAGCCATCAAATTATTGAGTTTCTGAATCACAAAGATCCAAAAACTTGTGTGAAGTCACAAATAGCAGTACAATTATTTGTGTTTTTGAGCACATGAATCTGTGAGCACCTATCATGTTTTTGGATCCCTTAATTTGTTTTTCTATCAACTTCCATCCATTTGGCATCACTCAACAATAAAGCTGTCTAGTTTTCGCCGAGCAGTTTAAATTTTAATGGACAGAATCATTCGATACATCTGTTAGAGAAAAATAACAAAATTTTAACGAAATAGTAAAAGTGTACTATGATAGAGATATGAAATAATTGAAGTGAACCAAGATAGAAAATTAATGAAATAATTAAAGTATACGTAAATAAAAAATGTGTACCCAGCTTATGACCTCCATATATAAACCTATTTACATGCCCCACCGTGCTCAGTCTCTTTCCAACAAGTAACATCAGAAGCAACACAATGGTCCCAAGTTTTATAGTTTTCCACTTAATAGACATGTTATCTGCCTAAAAAAAGAATAATTATATATTATTTTATGAATTAAACAATTTCGCTTCAAAATGTTTTTTATCGCATAAATTTATTATTTTCTAACTTTTTCTAATGTAATTTTTAGATGTGAAAATTCTATTTCAAGAAAATGAATACCAACTCAGTGTCTTGAATTAACACTAATCCAGGACGGAGCTAGGGTTATAACATGCGTGTTTAACCAAATTCAATAATTTTAATTTAAACTTTATATTTATTTTAAAATTCATTGAATATGTACAGATTATTACTTTGGAACATAATAACTTGAAAAGATTAATAATCTAGAATGAATGAATTTCAAATTTTTACTCTCCCCTCTGATGTTATTATATAGATTGCAGGGAGCACCCTATTGTTTGTTATTGTCCTTTTGGAGGGAAAGGAGGTGTTAAACTAGACCTGAAAATTTTGTACAATTCAAAAGTGTTTATTAAGATGAAAAATGACCAGCCAGCTGGCCTACAAGGGTAGGAACATACATATAATTCAACTGAATGCAGTACTAATGTAGCTCTCAACAACATTACTAGACAATATTTTCAGCACAGAGAGATTCATTGGGCCGACGCATCTCGGGGTTTTGAACTGGCTAACTGCTGCTCCTAATCCTACAAAATGATCTAAAATCTTATGGAAAGTCCCTCTCTTCACAATCCGGAGCTCAAGTGCTCCGATGGCATTGACCTTCCGAGAGCTGACATAGCCAGCATCGACGAATGATTTGTCCAAACAATTGCAGCATTCTTTCAAGATTTCCTCACTGGCCTCACCATTCAGTTCCCAGAAGATAACGTAGTGCCCTGGATCAGCTGAGGCGTTCACGTGGCTAGAGAAATCGACTACTTCTAACTTCTCGTTTAATAAGAGCTGTGCTGCTGCTTCCACGGCTAGTTGTAAATCTTTCTCGGTGTTCTTGTCGATGTTAATGCTCAGCAAGAGATTCCTACGGCAAATAAACTGGAGTTCTGGAGTGCTATTGTGGAATCCTTTAATCTTGACCATATCACCGAGTCTGTAACGATACAAACCTGCATTTACATGTGTATACTCCATTATTTTTGGTGAAAATTGGGAAAAAACGGATAACAAAACTCACTTAGCACCAAGAAAATCGTACCAGCAAAGTTGGTGACAACAATTTCGTACTCTTCACCGAGTTTAACTTCAGTTAAACCCACAGGCATAGCCTCCAAGCCATCTAAATTTTCCTCAAGAGGAATGAATTCGAAATAACCAATATTAGGAAGTACTGCATAAGTAACTAGCTCAGGAGGCAATTGGGGATTGACATTTGCTCCAATCCATCCTTCAGAAGATCCGTAATCAGCACTTAGCAGAGGTAACTCCCCTGCATAATGCCTCAGTTTCTTCAAGTAAGGTTCCATTGATCCGGTCATGATACCGTATATGTACCTTGTGTTAGGGAAGAGTTCAGGTATCAATCCGTACCAATTGCTTAACCGGATGCACTTTTTATAAATAGTATCAGCTAGTTCTGGATCAGGCTTGAGTAATTTCGACATTGCTGCTCTTATAGAAGGGACAGTGACACGGGTAGAAAGGACTCCTTCCCTTATGTTGGTAACAAGTTCTTGCCATACTTGCTCGAATTTTCGAAAAGCATGGACGATACTATGAGCAAATGTAGAGGAGACAACTTGAACCTCATTATGAAAAATGAGCCCACACAAGAGATGACAGTACAGAGATTGGTGGAAATCAGGGCCAAATATTACTTCGTCAGGGCTGCAACACGGGGTCTGCATTGCTTTCATTGTCTTCTTAAATTGTGAATTTCGGTACACATTCGTGGTTGCAGTTCCAGCTGCCAAACCTCCCTTCGTCTTGAACTGCTTGCTGCCATAAATGAACTGCAATGCTTTCCCATTTGCGACTGGGAATTCTCTGCAAAATAACATACATCTCTACATCAATAATTTGATAAGCCAATGGGTTTTCCCCTGTTTCATAGTATAGTTAACCGACGTATTAACTAATAAATTACAATATATTGGATCGGATTGTAATGCCTTTAGCCTACTTACTCACAGTGTAGGGTGAATCTCGAAATATGAAAGATAAAAGAAGAAATTCTTTTTTTTTTTTAGATATTAAATGCTATGTTGCTCGTCTCTTTAAAAATGTCAGCAAATCCTCCAAAATAATACATTTTTGTAGGATCAAGGAAAAGATACGACAATATTTTTGAAAAGTCTCAAGTGGCGGGGAATTACCCGTATTCAGTACGAGCAGAGTGGAAACTGCTCATACCTTTCGGACTTAGGCATTCGCCTGTCACCCGTAATCCGAAAAGACTGACCTCAATAAGACATCATAGGTGAAATGTGATTAACATTGGGATGTTCAATAAAAGAAAAGAAGAAAATTTTCCACTACACATAGCTGTTTGGGAAAAAAAAATGATCAAAATTAGGAAATAAACAACTATTGGTGTCTTTCTCAATAGGACTAACTTTTCCACAGATAAAACAAAAAGGGATTAGCCAAAAATGCTGTGGAGTTGAAAAAAATGGCTATGACCAACTATCTATTAATATGTAGTGACTTTAAGTGAAAAACAAAAAGGGAAGTAAAAAACAAAAACTAATAACACCCCATTTTTCCAATACTCATCAAAGAGAGACTGTCTGACAGAAAAAACCAAAAAGAAAAAAAAAAAGAAACAGTGTAAAGCATAATTTACCTGTTCCTAAAGGCAAAAGATGTTTTGAATATCTGCATGGTGGATTCCATCAATTCTTCATTGAAAGGTACAAACTTTGGCTTTCCCTGAGTTGTACCAGAACTGCAATCAACCATTACCGTAAAATTTTCTTCTTCAACTTCTAAAAATAGTAAAATAAGTATCAAACTGATTAATGACCCGTTTATTTAATAATTCAACTCATTTTGACTCGTTCGAATTTAATACAACCGGTTCATAATCATGACTCTAGAGGGAAAGAAGATTTTAGAGTACCTCAAGGAGATAGTGGTAATAGGCTTTCCAGTAAGAATTGGGGTAAGATCACCATCAGCAATTCTGTGAATGTAAGGCTCCAAATCCTTGTGAGTGACAAGGGGGACACAATTCTTGAAAGACACAGGGTCTGTTTTCCCATTCAGACCCCATTGCTGCAAATACTCTGTATTTCCATTCTGTTCAAGAATCTTCTGTAGGGTCTCTTCTTGAATTCTCCCAGCATCTTTGCTCAACATCTCAAATTCCTCAATCACTTCTTGTGGGTCAAACTTCTTCTCATCACTTCCCTCCACCATCTTCATTTATCTTCTTCCTGTAACAAATATAGAGGCCAAAGCAAGATTTAAAGGAGTTCATAATTAAATATTTACATTTATTTAATATAAATATAGGATTTAACGCTCCAAGTGGGTTTGTCTGAAACGTTCTAACCTATTTAGAGATTTCTTTTTATGATTTTGACTTTAAAATAAAATAATTCAAACACGTAATTCAGCCCGTGCATAAATATAAGTATTTTTAAAGATATAAAAAAATCAAAAATATCTTTGAATTATTAAAAGTAAAGTGTTATGCAACCTATTTGTTTTTTGGCACAACATTACTCTTACCATTAATCAAGTTAAGCAGATATATATATCCCTAAACCATCGAAAATGAAATAATTAAGCCCTTCATTTGTTTTTTGGCATATCTATACTACTTAGCTAATGATAAAAGAGTATTTTTATACTAAAAGAATAAAAATAAAAGAAGAATATAATTATACTATTTTCAATAATTGAGGAATATTTTTGAACTTTTCCGAAAAAGCAATCTGTCAAGTGGATAGTATCAATCATAGTGCTTGCTTGAGAGGTTAATTTACTATTACAAAGAAAAAAAGGGACAAAAGTTACTAGAAGAAAAACAAGGTCAAAATTCCAAGGAATCCCCCCTTTATGAAAGCAGTTGTTTGAATCTACTCTCAAATTCCAACCACGATTCATGTATGATAAGCATCACATCTTTTATCACAGGTCCACTTACACTTGAACATTTTGGCAAAAAGACAGAGAAATAGTAGCACATTAATTTTAATATTTTTGTATATATAAAGCAGATTAAATTTTTAATTGTTAGTTCCAATTAAATAATTATTAAATATATAAAAATTAACTTGCAAAAAATGCGTCACTGCATAAATTAGGAGTGAGAAAATATCAAAGAAGCCATGGAGCCTAGCCATCTGTGCACCAAAATAGACAGAACAAAGATGTAGAAGAAGATGCATAAAATGTATGATTCAGTGAACCTAAACAAAAGCAAATTAATGACCACATACTAGTGGTGGTCCCTAGTACAAATAATAAATTCAAATGGATGACAAAGTACACAAAAACACCAACCACTGCCTATGAAGTTATTATCAGCTAATAACCTATGGCCTATAGGTGCTGTGCAAAATTACCTTCTTCCCTCTCAAATTATGTGACTTTTAATTTTTTTTTTTTCAAAATAATTACATTAAATTATTTATTATTTAAAAAGTTTAAATAAAATTAAAATATAATTGATATCAAATTATTTATCATTTTAAAATTTAAAAATAAAACTAATTATTTTTTTCTATTTTGTCATTAGTACTAATTATTTTTGAAGATTATAAACACCTTATAGGTAGATAAGGTATAAATCAAGTAAATATTTAATAAAAAATATTTTAAAAATAAATAAAAATAAAATTATCAAAAATCTCTCTCTAATGTATTTTTCTTAAAGGCATATAAAAAAAGTTACAAGAGATAATTTGAGACCGAAAAAGAACACAACTATGTAAAATTCAAGAAAAAGGAATTACTCCTTTCATTAAAATTTATTGAAGAGAGTGTCCAACCTTCTAAATTCCCATCTCAGTTCACATTTTTTTGTTTAATTAAACAAAAAAATTAAATAAACATATAAATTACTCCTACAAATTACAAAATTACAAGTTTATTGATTATAAATATTCTACAAATTTATGAAAAACGATATTCTAGTCAGGTAAAATTGAAATAGAATAGATTGTAAACTATCAGTACATGGAGATTCGCTACCAAGCTATTAAATGAACTATTTAATACGTAAATAGAATTTGAATCAAATTTAGTGAATTTTGCCGAACTGATAACTATAACAGTGGCAAAATTTGTCAAAGGAAAAGTCAAATAAGAAAAGATGTAGAAATTGAAAGAGAATAGAAAAGGAAAATGAAAATATCTAAAATAGAGAAGTAGAAAATTTGCGAAAACAAATCAAAAAATATAAATATATGGGTAATTAATATGTATAGTATATACATGACTTGTGTAGTACCTGTATTGTAAAGGGCAAAAATATGTCGGCCTGGATTTCAGTGAGCCAGAAAAAACACATACACACTCTGAGAAATAAATAGAGAGAGAGAAGAAGAAGAAGAAGACGACGACGACTGTGAAACAATGGAAGAAAATGGCAGCATGGAAATATATTTATAGGTGGCATGAGTTAAGAGTAAACACCGTCCACTGTGGGGCCCAAATATATGAAAAACTTGTAAATTAGCGGCGAAATTACAAATTTTTTTTATTAAAATAAAATTGTAAACACATAGAGAAGTTAAAAGAAAATTCAAACACACACACATATATGAGTAGTATAATTTTTTAATCAAAGCGGATGCAGATTAACCTTTTGTTATTTTGCCGTATTCAAAATAATATATTAGAAATTCCGAAATAAATTGAAAACAGTAAAATAAAAATTTCTAGACTATAGAAATTATTATGTATTATTTTCTTTCAAGATAAAATAGATATACTTGTTATATAACAGTACCTTAAATAGCAATAATTTCATCGAACTCAAAGTGTTTTAATAAATCAATAAAGGAAGCAAATGTTTGGTTTTGGAAACAGAAAAGTTTTGAACTCGAGTTTTAGACAGGAAATGTTTGGTTTTGGGAACAGAAAAGTTTTGAGAATATTTTTTTCCCTTTAATATATTGTCGAATTTAGATCGATCGGATTGCTAATATTAAATGGTTATGAAATTAAAAAAAAATGAAGGGATGATTTTTCGAATAAGCACTAAATTTTTATCTTATTGCATAATGTTAATAAATTATTTTTATTGTAAAATAGTTATTCAAGTTTAACCATATATAATAAAAAGTCTTTAAATTATATTTTATAATTAAAAAAGTAACTTATTTTTGTGATAAAAAATAATTTACTAATTTTAACGAAATAAATTAAAAATTGAGCTACCGTCCATTAAATAAATATGCCGTAATTTGAAAAGAAACTCCAGTCTATATCAGCTTTTTATTAAAATTATTTCCTTCACTTGAATTAGTGGGCCTTTTACTAGCGAAGAAAGGAGCTGGTGTGATCAGTACAAATTTATATCAAACTCTCTTTCTTTCTGTCTAATATTGGATATTTTTTGATTAAATTAAATTCGTATTGCGGAAATAATTTTTTTAAAAGAAATTTATTAATTAAAGATAAAAGAATTTTAATCCATCTCATCTTAATCCACTGTAAATTTCCTTTCCTTTTATGTGACGGCAAAATATTAAACACTCCTAAGCTCTTTAGTATTAATTAGGTGTGTAGTGTTTCATTTGAATTTATTTTTAGCTGAAAAAGGTTAAATGAATTGTGTCCATGAATATCAAACAAAGTTGCAGAGAAAATGAAGCCCTACCCCTTCAACAATGCTATTTGACTTTGAGAGTGATTGTCTAAGAAAAAAGCAAAAAGGAGAAAAGATAAAATAAAACGAAAGCAAAGTAGCGACGAAAAAAAGGGCTGCACAGCCAGCCATATTAATAAAGAAAATCTTAATATATTTTTATACAAGATAAATATATTATTAATATATCACAGCCAGCCATATTAATAAAGAAAATCTTAATATATTTTTATACAAGATAAATATATTATTAATATATTTTTATAAATATATTACTCCCTCCGTTTTAAAATAAGTGATGCTTTCAGTTTGAGCATACCTCTTAAAAGAATTATTCATTCTTAGACAGAAAAATATAATTTTTCTCAGTTACCTTTAATAAATATCTTGAAAAAGATGTAACTCTTTAATATTTTCTTAATTATGTAAAAAATCTCTCCACTTAAATAAGAGTAAAATTGAAAAAATATTATTAATATCTTGAAATAAAATCAAAAAAATAAAACACTACTTACTTTAAAACATTGAGAATAGTACATATATAAGTGTAGTGTTGGGTTTTAAGAAATTTGAAAGTTATTTGGTAAATATTTAAACTGATTTAGGATAAAAATTGCAATTGAAAATCTGAATCTTCTATTCATCGCCAATTCCTTGATAATTTTTACTAGCATAAATTTCATTTTTTTATAGGAGCAACATAAGAGATATGTCATTATACTGTTATATTATATATTTTTTTTATACATTATTATAAATATTATATAAGATTGATATATTTTCATGTACTATTATAACTAGTTTTTCTTGAAATTGAGGACTAATTTTTTTCTCGATATTTAATATTTATATTAAAATTTAATTAATTTAAATTCAAATACAATAGAATCTACTTTTGACACGCTGTTTTTAGTGAGTTTTTCTTATTTTAATTTTAAAATTTTAAATTCACAATTTTTAGTTATAAACAGAAAAATTTTAATCATCTTATCGCAATTCGAATGATTTTTGATCAATAATTCCGATGGATATTCTTTGTAAAAAATGTATGACTTTCAGATTTTTTTTTTCTGTCTTTTTCTACGCAAGAGGACCCCATGATATCAAATTATTATCAAGCCACTTTGTCCATATGAAATTTTTTAAATTATTATATAAAAATAAATTTAATAAAATTTAAAAATAATATTAAAATAAATATTATATTTAAAATAATAATACGATACAATACAGATAACAATCACCCAAATAAACTGTGACCAAAAAAAAAAAGGAGCTTAGTTTGATTTTTCAAATCCAAATCTAAATTGGTCATAACTTCACATGGTTTTAAGTAATCATATTCCTTAGTTTCATATATTAAATTTTTTTTTTTTTTAAGATGAAACAACGAAATTTGTTTTGATAAGAGTTAATTTTCTTTGGAGCTCTTGATGTTGTAATTTGAATTGTAATAAGATTCTCTGTTTAATCTGATGCACCAGTGAGCATGTTCAAATCATAACTTGAAGAAACTTCTACTATTTTTGGTCTTTTTTGGTGCTTTTATGTATATTTTTTTGAGTTGCAGTTTTTAGAATTTGATAGAAATTATTGTTGGTGTTTCTTGTTAAATCTTTTTTTTATAATTTCGCCGAATTTTAACGGACAGAGTTTGTTAAAATATTCGATGGAAATTTAAAGATGCTCACTGTTAATTGCATATAAATATATTTAAGGAACTAATTTTCTTTCTATTCCAAATCTTTCAAATATACGTCAGTTTATTTGAATATGTAATTTGAATTTTAAAATTAAAATTTAATTTTGAAATTTGTATTTATTAATGACATTTTGATTAAAACTTCAATTTCAATTGAAATTTTGATTCCAAATTTACTTTAAAGTTAGAATTTCAATGTCAAATTTATTGAATTTAATTTTTTTTAAAAAATTAAAACTTGATTCATAATTTCAACTTTTGGAAAAAAAAAAATTCTATAATATTAAATTATGCATAAAAGATTCATACTCAACGTGAAGAGATTGTTTGTCATGCTCGATCAATGGATCTTTCTAAGATTATGTGTACGTAAAAGTTTGTAATAACATGCAATCACAAATATTTATTTATAAGAGACACATGAAGATGTGTAATTTATAAATGCGGCGCCCTCTTTACTCGCTATGATTTGCTCATTTGATAAAATTGTATAAGAGTTTTTTGACTTCAACTCAGTCTCTACTCAAATCAATAAGTTCAAATCTTGATTTCAAGTTCATCTCCAGATACTTACGCAACATCTCACACAATTTTTTAAATAAAAATAATAGCTTGAATTTCAAATTTTAGTGTATATTTTCTTGTAAAAGTTAAGTTGTTCTGTCGTCCAACAATTCAACATATCATCTTCAAAAAACGGATTCAATTCATCCTTTTTTTCAATAGTTTAAGAATCCGCTAATAAATTAAATTTCATAAGTTGATAAAAATTATTTGAAAGGTCTTTATCGAAATTTTAAATTGGATCGCTATCGTGTGAAAATGTTGGATACAATACAAAATAGTCATATTATTTATTGTAGAGTTTATCTTTTTATTTGAATAATTTTGATTATTTATTGTAAGATTCATCTTTTTATTCATATTGTTTATTATAGGATTCATCTTTTAAATTGAATCGCCATCATGTGAAAAATGTTGAATATAATACAAAACATTCATATTATTTATCATAGAGTTCATCTTTTTACTCGAATAATTTTGATTAATTCTGAATTACTCAGTCTATTTGCTAGTAAACTCCACCAGAATCAAAATTCATCAATTTAATCATTAAATATGTATCTTAAATTCTCTGTCCTTCAAAAAAAGATGTATTGATAGTGAATACAGAGCATCTATAGAAAGGATGATAATTAAGTCACTATATGTATTCTTTTAGTCTCACACGTAATGATTTGAGTTTTTTCACTCTTGTGAGTAGAGTTTTAGGTCTTAGATAATTTATTAGAAAATTATATTATATAGTCATTTATTAAAATAATATTTTAATATATATATATATATATATATTATTTTTAATATAAAATAATATGTATATAAATTTATATATATTTAATCAACAAATCTAATTATTTTAATATTTTATTTTTCTTAAATTGTAAATTATGATTCGTCGAAAAGTTCCCGTTAACATCCTCCGATTTAATTGATAGAAATACTTGGATCACTAAATTCATACTGGAAAATAAATCATAATTACGGTTTCATGCATAATTAATTCAATATACAGGACAGGATTTGAATTTGTAGCCTTTTACAAATGTTTAGTTTTATATTTTTTTAAATAAGAGATTTAAAATAATTATTTTCTTATATTCAATTTATAAATAATCATAAAAAATTATTTTCATGAAAAAATATATAATTAACGAAATCCCAAAGAAAGAAAACAAGAGATTTTGTTTTTTTCAGAATTTATAATTGGATTGAGTTATTTAAATAAATAAATAATTAAAAAATGCTTTAATTTCTATCAATGATTAAACAGGACGATGTCAACTGGAATTTTCCAGCTAATCTAATTAGTTTACAATCCGGCAATGGTAAATTTTAAGATATAAAGTGATTTTACTCCATAGTTTTTTTTGTTTTTTTTTTAAAAAGGAGTGATCATTTGAGAAATATATTCTCAATATTTACAAAGTCATCGTTTTAAAGATCTCAGATAAATTCTCTTGAACCAAATATTTTTTATTTAAAATTATATATATAAAAAGAAATTTACTAAATATTTATAACTATTTAAGTTTACATTGAGTTTTTATTGTATATTAACATAAAATTATTATAAAAATTTATGTATTTTAAATTCTGAATTTATGCATATATGAATTTCCTAATTCTCTCTCCACAACATATATGGTTTCCTTAAACTTAGACGTTATTTTATTTTGTGGGAGGAGACCAACTTGTAGGTGGTTGGTGTGGAGATTTTGGGCATCAAAGGTTGACCAATTTCTTATATTGATATTTGAAATTGTAAATTTATTAAGTTTTATATGTTTAATAATTTGTGTTGGATTAAATTAATCACACTTTTAATTACAAGTTGATCCAATAAGTTAAAGCATATAAATATTCATTTCCACTTTGTCATTTATAATTTTACTGACTTATAAATCTCAGCAGAGAGTGAGCAAAACAACCTACAAGAGGATGGATGGATGGATGGATAAATGTTAGAGGAAAGACATAATGAAGTCTATCAGGCTCTAAAGGATATACGTGATCGTAAAGCCCCAGATTGTGATGGCTTTAACTTCTATTTCTTCAAGTAAGCCTGATCATGTATTGGACAGCAGCAGGTAACAAATGCTATTTTGTAGTTTTTCAGTCTAGTAATTAATGTTTAAAGCTATTAACTACATAAATGGACAATATGAGATATAAGGAGTAACACCTTAGAAGATTGCACATTATCAATCTCAGATCTGTATTTTTCTATCCTAATAAAGGAGAATATATATTTCTTGAACATAAATTTTTTTTAGATCAAAAAGCACCAAAAAGAAAAAAAGAAGAGTGAAAAGGATAGTGCATTAAAATCAATTGCATTCCTTTTTTTATTTTATTTTATTTAAATCAATTGCATTTCTTAAATCGAGATATCGCTATTTTTTCACTTAATTCACGAATTGACTTTTTTACTTCTCAATTATTACTACTTTATTAGTATTAATTAACTTTTTTGGTAAAATCTTGAATATGATAATTTTATAGAGAAATGTTATAAAAAAAAATGTATATAAAGAGGAACATATTATCTCGAGTAGAAGTATCAATTGAAATTGATTTTGTTAAATAGCAGCTTTAAGTCTAGCTTAACAAAGGACAAATTAGTCTTTTCTCTAGGTAGTTAAGTTAGTTACAAAATAGTCAATTAGCTGTTAATTCTCATTGAATTAGTTATACTAAGTACTAACCTACAATGTGTGTGTGTGTGTGTATATATATCACATATACACAAATCAGAGAATAAGTATTGAAATAATATTCTCACTATTCTCTGAAAATTCTCTTCTTCTCTTTTCTGCATTGTTAACTGTTCATGTCCATTCTTGAAGTTCATATTACATATTAGTTCATGGTATCAGATCTATTTATAACAGTGAATTATTATAGCTGTAACTGGTTAATTCATCAAAACTTTCACACATTTAAGATCTGCAAAAAGAATAGTCTGAGTTTCATTCAAGATCTGGAAGATGGGAATCAATGGAGAACATGCAAGAGGTGATCCGAATCGAGGTCTAAATCTTGGAGGAGGTGATGGTGTGAATCATCAAATTCCCAACACTGGAGCGGATGATCCACAAATGTCGAATCAAAATCTTGGAAGTACTGGGAATCAAAGTTCAACAGGATCATTCTCTAATGGAATTCAAGATATGGACTATAATCATCCTCTCTTTTTAAGTCCAACAAATATGAGTGGGATTAGTGTAATTTCCTTTCAACTTACTGGAACTGAAAATTACTCCTTGTGAAGTCGTTCAATGAAGATTGCTCTGTTGGGAAGAAACAAAATAGGGATGATAGATGGTTCTTGTAAAAAAAGAAAGGTTTAGGGAAGATCTTTGGTATCAATGGGAAAGGTTAAATGCAATTGTACTCTCATGGTTGATGAATTCTATTTTTCAGTCTTTATTGGGGAGTGTTGCATTTGCATCTAGTGTTCGTGAAGTGTGGGAAGATCTTCGAAAAAGGTTTGATAGGATTGATGGGTCAAGAACTTTTAATCTGCACAAAGAGATTGATTCCTTGAATCAAGGAACCGATACAGTGTTTACATATTTTACTAAACTCAAATCTCTTCGGGTTGAGTTTGAGGCATTGGTACCTTCATCAGGGTGTGATTGTGAAAAGTCAAGAGGTTTTGTAAAATTTCTAGAAAGGCAGAAGCTATTTCAATTTTTAATGGGCCTGAATGAATCCTACCTATAAGCAAGAAGCCAAATCTTGTTAATGAATCCCTTGCCAACTATCAATCAAGCTTATGCAATGATGATAGGTGATGAAGGACAAAAGTCTATGGTTAATCATCCTACAAGTTTAGGTATGAATTTTGTAGCTACTAACAGTCTTGAGTCAGTTGTCATATATTCTAGAACAAATGAAGTAAAAAATTCAAGAAGAACTTTACTGTGATCTATGAATTTTGCAAATGCAAAGGACATAGTAAAGATTCTTTCTACAAACTTGTGGGATATCCCTCTGATTTCAAATCAAAAAAGAAAGGATACAATGTTGGCAATGTCAAAGGAATAAACAACAATAACAGTAAAGCATATAATGTGTCTTATAACTGTGATTTTAGCTATGGTATGAACACCAGTGTTCCTTGTAGCAGTACAAATCCTCAAGCATCATATTCTGGTAGTCTGAATCGATTAGATGAGGATTCTACTCAGCTGAGGTCTTGTACTTTTACCAAGATTCAGTATGAACAGATTCTACAAATGTTACAACAAGGATCATGAGCTTCAACAAGTCTAGACTCAGCTAATGCAACAGGTAAAGCTTTATTAGTAACTGATAGTAATGAAGTATGGATCATAGACACTGATGCTACTAATTACATGGTGTCTAAGATTGGAATACTAACTAAAGAGTCATTGGTTGAGACTCTTAATCCCAAGTAGGTGTATCTACCTAATGGAGATATATCTTTAGTGAAACATACTGGGTCTTGTTATATATCTCCTAATAGAATTATAACAAATGTATTCCATGTTCCTCAGTTTAAGTATCATCTACTGTCATCAGCAAGGTAACTAAGGAATTGGCCTGCTCAGTTACCTTTTTTCCTCATTTATGTGTTTTCAAGGAACTCTACACTGAAAAATGAGGGAGATTGGTAAGGAAGAAGGAGGGTTGTACTTGCTATTGAACTAGTTGAAAAGAGAGGTGGAATGTAACTCATCTTGTGTGACAACAAAAAAGGAGGAAGTACAAAGTGCTGCACATCTGGTGGATATGGAGTTGTGACATAGAAGACTTGGTCATGTATCTCCTTTAGTACTAAATAAGTTATTCTTAGTCAATATACAACTTGTAGTTAGCGAATTAGAAAAATGTGTAGTATGTCCATATGCCAAACAGACAAGGTTGCCTTTTCCTAGTAGTAGCATAAAGAGTAGAGATCCTTTTGATTTGATTCATGTGGATTTTGGGGGTCCTTACAAGACTCCTACAATTGAGGGGAATAAGTATTTTTTGACTATTGTGGATGATTTTAGTAGAATAACATGAATTTTCTTTGCCGAAATTTAAATTTGATGTATGTTTCTCATTACAACATTTCTTCAACTGTATAAGAAATCAGTTCACCAAGTCACTAAAGGCATTCGGGTCTGATAATGGGGCAGAGTTTGTAAATTCTGCATGTAGTTTGATGTTCCAAAACTTGGGGATTGTTCATCAAAGGACTTGTGCATATACCCTTCGCGAAATGGTGTGGCTGAGAGGAAACATAGGTACATATTGGAAGTTACAAGGGCTATCAGGTTTCAAGGCAGTATCCCAATCAGATTTTGAAGTCATTGTGCTTTAGCATCTGTTTACTTAATAAATAGGATGCCTAGTACTTTTATTAACAATCAATCTCCATATGAAAGATTGTTTAAGAGAAAATCATTTATCAGCCATCTAAGGGTATTGGGATGCTTGTATTTTGCTAAGATAGTATCAAGTCATGACAAGCTTCAGCTAAGGTCCAAGGATGCCATTCGTATGAGATATTCACAGGTCCAAAAAGGGTACGTTCTATATGACATATCTAACAAAGATTTCTTCATTAGTAGAGATGTCATCTTTAGGGAAAATGTTTTTCCCTTCTCTACTGCACAACCTATTATTCAGCCTATAATTAAGGATATCTCACAGGGTTAAAGATATTATGTGAGGATCAAAATATCTATCGATCACAGGAATCTCAGTCTGATTTATCTTCTAACATGGATCCTGTTACTAATAATGAAAATCAAGAGGTTGGAATCTTATCTAGTTCAACTCAATCTGCTTCTCCTCAATCAGTGTCTCAACCTAGCTCAAAGAATATTATTCCATCAGTCACTTCAACCATGTTTATCAACAACTCAGAAGCTCTTAGGAAGTCTGGTAGGAGCACTTAACCTCCAATTTGGATGAAGAATTTTGTTATTTTGAATGTGCATGATGGGGTAACTTATCCCTTATCTCAATAAATAATATATGAGAATATTTCTAATTCATATCAAGCAACATTGCAGCTACTTCTACATTGTATGAGCCAAAGTCTTATAAAGAGGTTGTATTAGATCCTAAATGGATTGAGGCAATGCAATAAGAGATTCAAGCACTGGAAAGTAACAATACTTGGGAAATTGTTACATTGCCTCCTGGAAAGGTTCCTATAGATTGTACATGGATTTATAAGATTAAATATAAAGCATCAGGGAAAGTGGAAAGGTACAAAGCATGGTTGGTAGCAAAAAGTTATAGTCAAAAGGAAGGGATAGATTATCAAGAGACTTTCTCCCCAGTAGTTAAAATGGTAACTATGAGGTCTGTGTTGGCTGTTGCAATATCAAAACAATGGCACATACACCAAATGTATAATGCCTTCCTTTAAGGGGATCTATTTGATGAAATATATATGACTTTACCAAAAGGGTTTGACAGTCAGGGGGAGAACAAAGTATGTAGAGTTGTCAAATCCTTATATGGTCTCAAACAAGCTCCAAGACAGTGGAATGTCAAGCTCATAGAAGCATTGATTAAACTACAATTCAATCAAAGTCAATATGACAGTTCTTTGTTCACCTGGAAAACTTCTAAAGATATGGTCATTATCTTGGTATATGTTGATGATATGTTAATTATAGAAAGTAGTCTAGATTTGATTGAAGAAACCAAGTCTTCTCTAAAGAAAGTCTTTAAAATAAAAGACTTGGGAGAGTTAAAATACTTCTTTGGTATTGAGTTTGCAAGGTCCAAATCTGGAGTTATGATGCGCCAAAAAAATATGCTTTCGAATTAATTTCAGAAGCGGGATTGGCTACTGCAAAACCAGCACATACACCTGTAGATACTAATATCAAACTTACTTCTAGGAAATATGATCAACATCTTGAGAAAACTACAGAAATAGAAGATGATCCTCTAGTTGATCAAGCAACATATCAGAGATTGATTGGTAAACTATTGTATTTAACAATGACTAGGCCAGATATCTTTTTTGGGGTACAAACTTTGAGTCGGTTTCTTCAAGAACCTAAGAAATCATGTATGCAAGCTACTCTTGGGATTGTAAGGTATGTGAAGAAACAACCAGGTCAAGGAGTGTTGCTTTCAAGCAATTACAATACAACTGTTACTGCCTCTTGTGATTCTGACTGGCAGCATGCCCCATTTCAAGAAGGTCGGTTACTGATTTTATGATCAAGTTGGGAGATTCACTCATTTTATGGAAAGCCAAGAAACAAACAATCATATCTAAAAGCTCTGCAGAAGCAGAATACAAAAGCTTGGCTACAACAGTATCTGAGTTGTTTTGGTTACAAGGATTACTTAAGGAAGTGGATGCACACATTAAGCTGCCTATAGACATTTATAATGATAGCAAAGCAGCTCTTCAAATAGCTGCTAATCCTGTGTTTCACGAACGAACTAATAGCTGCTAATCCTGTGTTTCACGAGCGAACTAAACACATTGAAATCGATTGTCACTTTACAAGAGAGAAACTACAACAAGGAATCATCTCAACAAAGTACATCTCAATCAAAGACCAGCCAACTGACATGCTTACAAAGGGACTAAATAAAGTTAAACATGAACTTTTACTATCCAAATTAGGAATGTTGAACATCTTCCCTCCTCCTAGCTTGAGGGGGAGTGTTAAATAGCAACTTTAAGTCTAGCTTAACAAAGGACAAATTAGTCTTTTCTCTAGATAGTTAAGTTAGTTACAAAACAACCAATTAACTGTTAATTCTCATTGAGTTAGTTATACTAAGTACTAACTACAGTGTGTGTCTATATATATATATATATATATATATATATATATATATATATATATATATATATTAGGCCTGAGCAAAGAGCCGAGAAGGCTCGGAGCTCGGCTCGACTTGGCTCGATAAAAACTCGATCAAGCTCGGCTCGGTCAAAGCTCGGGCTCGATTGAGCTGGCTCAGCTTGGCTCGGGTGGCTCGATTTAAGAAATAATATCCTTTCATTAAGCTAAATTATAAAGTACATTAGAAATTTAACTTAACATATTATATTAATTTAACATTATATAATTAATATTTATTCAATGTTAGTGAATTTTTAACCACAATGTAACTTAAGCCTACTATATCAGTATGGGTGTTCATAGTTCGGTTTCGATCAATTTTTTATTATTGTCAAAATCAAATCAATTTTTTAATTATTAAAATAAAGTCAAATTAAACATAGTACATATTCATCGATGTGGTTGTTGTCGGATGCGGTTATATTTTTTTTCATTTTTAAAAAAATCTAATATTATTCGTCTCTTTATTTTTCTTCCTACAATTACAAAAAAAATCATTATTTGTCAACTTATAATCCTTTGATATCCTTTTATTATGGTAGGTATGATTTCTTCGAATTATTGAGAAAATGTCTTGAGATCTATAAGTATTAATTAGGAAAATAAAATTTTAAAAAATTATTAAAAAATCTAGATAAGAAAGAGCCGACTCAGCTCGGTTCGGGCTCGTTCAAAATGTAGAAAAGCTCGATCGAGCTCGGCTCGGCTCAGTACTATTTAAAGCTCGGTAAGGCTCAGCTCGAGCTTGGCTCAGCTCGGTACACACTCGGCTTGGTTAGGCTCGGCTCGCTCGGCTCTATGCCCAGGCCTATATATCACATTACACAAATCATAGAATAAGTATTGAAATAATATTCTCACTATTCTCTGAAATTTCTCTTTTTCTCCTTTCTGCATCGTTAACTGTTCATGTCCATTCTTAAAGTTCATATTGCAGATTAGTTCAGATTTTTACTTTTTTGCCGTAATATTATGTTATCAGTTATCACAATGTCGGTGATGAAAAACGTTTTGAGAATATATGATAATCCTAGAGGGAGAATCAATTTATAGAAGTTGTGACTTAATTTGGTACGTCTATCAAGTAATTACATTGATTGAGCTATACACTAAAACTAATAAAAGCCTGAAGTTCTTCCACTCGACCCAATAACCATATAACATAAATATTATATTTAATGGCATAAATATTAATTGCCTATAAAATAAATCTCATTTGTAAATGTCCATCATACACACCATAATATGACAAACTACTAACGCAAATTGTGACGGTTATAAATACTTTGTGTTACCTACTCCCTTACATATACTATAACAATAGTAACTTATCATGTCAAGTCCATAAGCTATAAAACATTCCGAAAATAATCAAAAATACTATTAACCTATGAAAAATAGCTCATAGATACCCTCCTTCCACCTTTTGGTCTAAAAATACCTTCCATTTTAAAATTTTAATATTTAAATGTTTGAAATTTTATTTTCTTTACTTTTTATTTTAAGAATTAACAAAATCGATATAGTTTACACATACATAAAAAAAATTTAAAATCTAAAGAAAAATTAAAAATTAATAAAAAAATGTTATTATAATGAGTACCTTTCTAGCTAGATCACCCTGATTAGAAATTGAGAAATTATTTTTATTTTTTATTTTAATTTTAAATATTAACTTTGTCAAACTTAATAAATACCCGGTATGCTTGCTCGCAAAATAAAAATGTATGATTAAATAATAAATTTTTAATACATTAAACACTCACATTTTAATATGCAAAACAACCTTTGATTTTTATATTTTTGATTGTATGTGCAAATAATATCTATTTTTAAAATAAAAAGTAAGAAAATAAAATTTTAAATCTCTAAATATTAAAATTTTCGAAGTTGACGGTATTTCTAGACACTTTATATGTAAAAATAACGATATCTTATATGTAAAAATGAGAATTTTTTATTATTAAGATTTGAAACTTTCTTTGTTTTGATATTAAATAATTAGCTATAAATACCCTCAACCTTGAAAATTTTAATATTTAGAAAAATTTAATTTTATTTACTTTTTATTTTAGAAATAAATAAAACTGATATAGTTTACACATACAACCAAAAATATAAAATCTAAAGGTTGTTTTGCATATTAAAATATGAATGTTTAATGTATTAATAATTTATTATTCAATCTTATATTTTTATTTTGCGGACAAGCATACTTGGTATTTGTTAAGTTTGGCAAAATTAATATTTAAAATTAAAAAAAAAATTCTTATTTTCTAATCAAGGTGATCTAGAAAGGTACTCATTATAATTTTTTTTAAATTTTAAATTTTTGATTGTATGAGTAAATCATATCAAATTTACTAATTTCTATATCCAAAACTCAAAAAAAAAAATTCAAATTTTTAAATATTAAATTTTCAAGGTTAAGGTTATTTTTAGTCCAAAAGGTGGAAGGCGAAGAGTATTCTTGAGTCAAAAATGAAGGTTGATGTATTTTTAGATCAAAAGGTGAAAAAGAGTATTTATGAGTCATTTCTCATAGGTTAGAGATATTTTTTGCCCTTTTCCCTAAAATATTTAACATTGATTTGGCAAACTACTAATGCAAGTTATGAAGGTCGTATATATTTTGTATTACCTATTCCCTTTCTTATATTATAACAATAGCAACTTATTATGTCAAATTAATAAAACTATAAAACATTTAACATTATAGTCTACAATAAAATCTCATTGACACTTATCCTGTAATATTTTAAAAAGAATAATTACAATATGTACACCATTATGAAAAACAACAAATTCATCAATATATATCAAATATGTAATTGAACTTAAAATGTCAAAATATCATAAATACATCAATCATAAATATAATCAAGACTCATTATATATAATTTGCAGCGATTTAGTAATGACACTGGCAATCCCAATTTCTGAAATAAAGCTACTGCAATATAAGCTTAAATAGTAACTTCAAAACATAATGTCACAAATTTTGCTTTCATAATATAAAGATAGTTTACTTAAAATTATTTTCCACCACTGTTTTTTCACATAATAAGGACAAATTTAAATGTGATTTTTTTTTTTAAAAAAGAAATTGTTGAAATTTGAATTTTAGAAACTTTCATTATATTGGATTTAACATACATAAATATTTATCAATGGTTCTCTTTAGGTACCACAACAGGTTATTTATCTTTTTAGTGATAAATTATAGATGAATAATTATGTATATTCAATTTCTATTGAGTTTTAAGAGACAATATTTGAGACAATTCATTAATTAGTATAAAATATTTTATTCATATCAAAAATAATGTCTCACTTGTATTTTTCATCCAAAAATTTCTTTAACTTTTCATGTATAATTATCCAAACATTAACAAAAAATTATAGATTATCAATATATGGAATAAAATATAAACATACTCTATATATTCACCGATCAACAATATTTTTTTTAAAATTAAAAAAATATACTATAATATCATCATTAAACATAATATACCATAATTGTTAAGCCCATATATTAACTTTTTTCATTTACACAATATTTGGCCTTTCTTTTTTAATTTTAAAAATCTCTGAATGGTTCAATAAACTTTCTTATCGAGGTATTCATTAAAAAAAAATATTTTTCATATTTATTTGGTATATTTGTAAATCATAATAAATCATCATGAGTCTTTCTTTGAAACTAGTGGAATGACTTCTTTACATTAATCAATGCCTCCATCTCGAGTAATCCTTAACAAGTCCGGTATTATATTATTTAATATTTTTATTTGATTTTTGCATTTAATCTTAAAGACCCATCTAAACTCTATTCTTTTAAAACTTTCTGGCAATTCGCTGAGATCTCAGATTTTGTTGTATTACATGGATTATAACTCTCATTTCGTGGCATCAATTCATTTGTCAAATTTAGTACCTTCTATGGCTTGTGAATATAAAATCATATCTTGATTATGTCCAATTTAAAAAGTTTGACTCTTATGAATAAAGCACTTAATCATCTAGAATAATTAATCTTATTTCTCTTTAAGATTTTCTTAATAACATTCGTGGTGGTTCATTTGTGTCAAATGTTTGTGACTTAGTTTCTTTATGAAGTGTTTCATTCAAATATTGTTCGGTATTATCAAAGTGTTCTTCGACAATAAGAATAATATTTTGTTATTGGTTTGGAAGTAGTCACATTCATAGTTAATGGAATATTTATCCGTACCTCATTTATTTTAACACTTTATCATTCATCATTACCACTAATTTCATCATTTTCAATGAATATTGCATTAGTAATTTCAATAATTCTCAAACTATGATTTGGATAGTAAAATCTATACCTTTTAGAATTCTCTAGATAACCAACAAAGTAACCACTTATCTTTTAAGAAACTAATTTATTTTCATGTAGATTATAAATTTTAGCTTCCGCTGGGTAACTCCATACATACAGGTCTAGTAAACTAGCTTTTCTTCTAGTTTGCAATTCAAAAGGAATTTTTGAAACCGACTTACTTTAAGTGTTGTTTAATAAATATACAACATTTTTAAGAGCATATATTCTCAAAATTTTGGATAATGAGAAATTACTCATCATACTCCTAACCATATTTATAAATATCTGAATATGTTTTTTGTAATACCATTTTGTTAAGGTGTCTTTGGCATGATATATTGTGGACATACGTCAATGTTCCTTGAAGAACTTTGCAAATGGATCTGGATATTATCTTGATTCATTATATTTCTCATAATATTCATTATCTCTATCTGGCCTTATGATTATCACCTTTTCATCTAATTGCCTTTCGACTTTATTGACACACACTTTGGGATTATTAGTGTTTGAGATTTTTCTTTCAATAAAAATATAGATGAATTCATAACATGAAAAGTCATCGAGAAAAGTGATAAAATATTTTTTTTCACTAAAAAAGTAAAATATCAAAGGGTCCACAAATATCGGAATGTGTAATTTTAAGAAGTTGGATGCTTTTTGTCACACCTTTCTAATTATAAAGTCTGGGTATCAATTCTCAAAGATTTAGTTTGCTTTTTCTTTTCCTGTTCATCCTTAGCATGCATTTCTAGCTTTTCAATTTTCTTTGCTAATTCCCATTGTTCTTCTTTTAGCCTTTTGTTATCAAATTTTAGAGAAGTACAATCATTCATGATTTGTTCCTTCTCAATAGCTAGAGAATTATACTCATCAATAAGTATGAAAGAAAGAGAAACCAATTATCTTATGAGAATAGGATATGATGTTAGCTTTTAAGTTAAGAAAGCTTACCTCGGTCTTTTCATCTTCGTTATCTGAGTCGGAGATTGCCATGAGCGCCAAAATATCCTTATCATCTGATTCATCTATTGCCATGAGTGATTGGTCTTCGTGCTCAGTTGCAGGTTCTGACCCATCACTTGAAGATCAACCATGGTCACCAAAGCTCTCTTCACGACACTATCTGCCTATTTTGAAGTAAGTGTCTTGTTAGGGATTAGTGATTGATCCCTCTTTTCTTCCTTGAATTTTTCACCAAGATTATATTTGTGCTCAATTTTTTCATTATGGGCATTCTTTCATGAAATAATCTGGTTCACCACACTTGTGAAAGGTTTTCTCACGAGGTCCCTTATCCACGATCATGGAGGAGTTTTTTCTCTGAGAGTTAAATCCTTATCTCACAATACACTGAAATCTTTGAGTGAGAAGAGCCATGTTGTTTTCCTCAATTGTTGTGGCCTTTAGAACTAGATTCTTATCCTTTCGTGAATTAATCATCTCACAATCCTGGTGATTTCCTGATCTCATACATCTTGAGATTTCCAATGAGGTCATCCATAGTTAAAGTGTCCAAATCCGTTGTTTCAGGAATGACTTCTACCTTGCTTTTTCATGATTTAGGAAGAATACTCAGCAATTTCCTCACAACTTTGCTTGTAGGAACTATTTCCCCCAGAGAGTACATTTCATTAAGAATTGAAGAGAACCTGGTATACATATCATAAATGAATTAACCGTCCTTCATCCTGAAAAGTTCATACTATTGTTGAGCATATCAATCTTAGATTTTTTAACTTGATTAATTCCCTCATGAGCAGTTTGCAATGTGTCCTAGATTTCCTTTGCACTTGTGCATTGTTGGAGCTAAATGTTGAGTGTGAATTGGGAAATGGAGAGAAATAAATTGGAGGGAAGAGAAAGTTGAAAAGTTTCTTTCTCAATGGTAGCCATTCCGAACAGACACCATTTGAACATGTGTCTTCACACCCCCTTCACTTCACATCTTTGACTATAAATAAAGGCCTTTTGTCTTCATTTTTGGATAGAGAATTTTTGAATATTCTGCATATTTTCAAACAAACAAAATCGAGTCTGTTGTGTGATTTGTTATTGATCTTAGAGTTCAATGAAGCTATTGGTGTTTGAGGTACTGCTACACCATTAACAGGTATATTCATTTTATCCTGGGAGGAAGTAATTCAAAACCTCGAGTACATAGAGGGGATTAAATTACTTAGGACACACAATGAATTCTGCGGACTCGGATATTATTCATTTTCTTTGCTTCGCATATCTGAACACAAGAAAATAATAAGATTAAGGAATTTAGTTTATTTTTCTTGTGTTCATCTATTTTCTGATTTTGGAGACTAAAACCTATTTGGTTTTCTACTCCATTGTTGGAGATTAAAATCTTTGAATTTTCTACTCCCATTGAGATTAAAATCCTTGTGATTTTCTACTCACTGTGATTGCTGGTTTGAAGAATTAGAAACTTCGCCAAGCAATCTGATTGTTGATAATTCAATTTGAAGATATAGAAACTTCACCGATTACTCACTTTAGTTCTGTCAAAAGTTTTTGGGTTTGAAGAAATAGAATCTTCATCGATTGCTAACTCTTGTCGTTATTGTTCAACATATATGACAGGAACAACTAACCCCATGCTTGCCTTTACAAGTAATGGAATCTTCTGCACCCGTGTTGTGCAAGCATCGCTCTAGCAAAAAAGCCCGAATTTTTTTTTGGCATAGACTTCAAAAGCTGGCAGCAGAAGATGTTCTTCTATCTGACCACATTGTGTCTGCATAAGTTCATTAAGGAGAATAAACTGGTTCTGCCGGAATCAACTCCCGAAAATGAATGGTTCTTGGTGATTGAGGCTTGGAAGCACTCAAATTTTTTGTGCAAGAACTATATCCTTAGTGGATTGGAAGATGATCTGTATAATGTATACAACAATATGGAGATTTCTAAAGAACTCAGGGATGCGCTAGAGAAGAAGTACAAAACGAAAGTTGTCGGTTTAAAGAAATTTATTGTAACCAAGTTTCTGGACAACAAAATGATAGACAGCAAGCCTGTTATTACACAAGTCCAAGAGCTGCAAGTGATAATTCACGATCTCCTTATTAAAGGTATAATTCATACTAATGCTTTTATCAAAAATATTAATTATGGTGCTAATAATGAGTTGTTCATTGAAGGTTTGGTCATCAATGAAGCTTTCAAGTTGCATCCATGATTGAAAAGCTACCTCCTTCATGGAGGGACTTTAAAAATTATTTAAAGCACAGGCGCAAGGAGATGAAATTTGAAGATCTTATATTGAGAATTGAAGAAGATAACAAAGTTGTTGAAAGGAAGGTAAGGGGAAACTCAACAATTATGGGGGCAAATATGGTTGAGACCGCTCCATCTAATACCAAAAAGAGGAAGAAACCTTCTGGACAAAAGAATTTTTCTAGTAAGAAGAAATTCAAAGGAAACTGCCACAATTGTGGAAAGATTGGACACAAGGCTACTGAATGTCATGCTCCAAAGAAAAGAAAGAAAAAGGGACAAGCTAACATGGTTGAAAGAACCATGGAGATTGATGACTTGTGCGCTATGGTGTTTGAATGCAACCTAGTGGGAAGCCCCATAGATTAGTGGCTTGATTCTGGAGCCACTCGACATATTTGTGTTGTCAGAGAAGCATTTGCTTCCTATGCCCCTACTGGGCCCCACGAGACCATGTATATGAGAACTTTTTAACAGCCAAGATTGAAGGCTATGGAAAAATATTTCTGAGAATGACATCTGGCAAGGTGATGTCTCTCAATAATGTCTGTCATGTTCCAAATGAGGAAGAACTTAGTTTCTACTGGTCTTCTCATCAAGAACGGATTTAATACATTCTTGTTTCAAATTATACTATAATAAGTAAGAATGATGTATACGTAGCAAAAAGTTGCCTAAGTGAGGGCCTTTTCAAACTGAATATAATTGTTGTTGAAAGCAATAAAATTACAACTTCTTCTTACTTGATTGAGTCAAATGATTTATGGCATTCCTGTTTGGGACATATCAATTATAAAACCTTGTTTAAAATGATCAATTTGGAATTATTGCCAAAGTTTGAATACAATCAATCAAAATGTCAAATCTGTGTTGAATTTAAGTTTGTTAAATATCCTTATAGGTTAGTTGAAAGGAATTCAAGTCCCTTAGACTTAATTCACACAGACATTTGTGACTTGAAGTCAATACCATCTCGTGGAGGAAAGAAGTATTTCATAACTTTTATTGACGATAGTACGCGAAATTGCTATATTTACTTACTCAAAAGTAAAGACGAAGCAATTGAAGCATTCAGGAAATATAAAAGAGAAGTTGAAACACAACTTAACAAAAAAGATCAAAATGATAAGGAGTGATAGGGGCGGCGAATATGAATCTCCTTTTGAAGAAATATATTTGAAATATGGCATTATTCATCAAACAACTGCCCCTTACTCACCACAATCTAATGAGATTGCGGAAAGGAAAAAAGAACATTAAAAGAGATGATGAATATTATGTTGATAAGTTCTGGTTTACCCCAGAACTTGTGGGGGGAAGCTATCCTTACGGCTAACAAAATATTCAATCAAGTGCCCCATAACATAATACAATTGATTCCATACGAAAAATGAAAAGGAAGAAAGCCTAACCTTGAATACATGAAAGTGTAGGGGTGTTTGGCTAAAGTACAAGTTCCTAAATCCAAAAGGGTTAAGATAGGACCTAAAACCATTGATTGTATTTTCATAGGATATGCTACAAATAGTAAAGCATATCGATTTCTGGTTCATAAATCAGAAAATCCAGACATTCATGTTAATACGTTAATGGAATCATACAATGCTGAATTCTTTGAAAATATATATCCATATAAACAGAATTGTGAGTCATCTAGCGAAGAATCTAAACGATCTCGGGAAGAGACAAAGGAAATTGTTCCTAATGAGGAGAATCCAAGACGTAAAAAACATCAAAGGACTTCTACTTCCTTTGGACAAGATTTTCTAACATTCTTATTGGAAAATGAGCCTTAAACTTTTCAAGAAGCTGTGACTCCTTTGGAAGCTCAATATTGGAAAGAGACAGTCAATAGTGAATTGAATCCATAATGAATAACCATACATGAAAATTGGTTGACCTTTTCTCCAGGGAACAAACCATTAGGTTGTAAATGGATTTTCAAAAGGAAAGTTAAAGATGATGGGGCTATTGACAAATACAAAGAAAGACTTGTAGTCAAAGAGTTTAGACAAAAAGAAGGTCTTGATTACTTTGGTACGTACTTTCCGGTAACCAAAATTACATCCATCCGGGTGTTAATAGCATTAGCTGCTGTATACGATCTTGACATCCATCAAATAAATGTGAAAACAACCTTCTTAAATGAAGATTTGGAGGAAGAAATTTATATGGAACAACCTGAAGGGTTTGTAGTTCCTGGAAATTAAAAGAAAGTGTGCCGACTTGTAAAGTTCCTGTACAGACTAAAACAAGCACCTAAGCAATGGCATGAAAAATTTGACCAGACTATGTTGTCAAATAATTTCAAGATTCATGAGTGTGATAAATGTATTTACATTAAGAACACTCAAAATCAAGTCATCATTGTTTGCCTATATATGGATGACATATTGATAATGAGTAACGACATTGTGAACATAAATGCTACTAAGCGTATGCTTGCTCGTAAGTTTGAGATGAAAGATCTAGGAGTTACTGACTTGATATTGGTGATTAAGATCCACAAAACTCCTGAAGGTCTAGCATTGTCTCAGTCTCATTATATCCAAACAATACTTGAAAAATTTAAGTATTTGGATTTCAAAATTGCAAAGACACCAATTGATGTGAATCTTGCTCTTTCTAAGAACAAAGGTGAAAGTAAGTCCTAATTAGACTATGCAAGAGTATTGAGAAGTCTGATGTACATAATGAACTGTACACGACCAGATATAGCTGTTGCTATAAGTAAACTTAGTCGATACACAAGTAATCCCAATCAGAGTTATTGGATGGCTATGAAACGAGTTTTAGGATATTTTAAAACATACTCAAAACTTAGCTTTGTATTACAACAAGTATCTAGCGGTTGTTGAAGGATATTGTGATGCAAATTGGATGACCGGATCAACTGAAACCAAATCCACAAGTAGATATTTATTTACCATTGGTGGAGGAGCAGTGTCTTGGAAGTCATCCAAACAAACATGTATTGCTCACTTTACAATGGAGTCTGAATTCATAGCGTTAGATAAGGCTGGTGAAGAAGCTGAATGGCTCCAGAATTTTTTAGGACATCCCATTCTGGCACAAACCGCTGGCACCAATATGTATACATTACAATAGCCAAGCAGCAATCGACAGGGATGAAAGTGAATGTATAACAGAAAGTCTCATCATATACGATGAAGACATAACACCGTTAGACAACTACTCTCTAGTGGGATTATCACAATTGACTATGTAAAGTCAAGAGATAATGTGTCGGATCCACTTACAAAATGCCTAACTAGAGAGGTGGTTGAAAGATCATCGAAGGGAATGGGACTATGGACGAGGACAAGTCATCATGGTGATAACTCTACCTAGAAGACTGGAGATCTCAAGATCTAGGTTCAAGGAGATCAAACAAAGTTATTGATGAGGGTTCAACATTGTCAAAATATCTTTTGTTCCATTCTCATGATGAGACAATTTCAGTAACAAGGATAAAATATTAAAGATTTTTTAAAAATTTCTAAGTTTGACATGGGGTATGTCAAATGGTGTATATACAGAATAAAACATTTAGGAATCACCTATATAAGTGTGAAGTGTAAGTCGCTTCAAGGAGAATTGTGTAAGGCCAATTCTCTACGCGCTTATGAAACCAGACAGTGTTCAAGGCTGAAAAGAATAAAATAATGAGAACCTAAGACGGTTAAAGGATTAATTATGTGACTTATGTTGTCTAGGTATACATCAAAGTTCGACGGTTCAAAGATATCAAATCTATCGATTGACTGAGTATATATAATATATGTTCACTACGGAAAGTTCAAGGGAAAATCTACTTATCCAGATGCAATTAGCTCTTACTTACGAATCACACAGTTTTTCATGCATTAAAATTTTTTTGTATAGACATTCCCCATTCATGTGGGGGATTGTTGGAGTTAAGTGTTGGGTGTGAATTGGGAAATGGAGAGAAATAAATTGGAGGGAAGAGAAAGTTGAAAAGTTTCTTTCCTAATGGTAGCCATTCTGAACAAACACCATCTGAACAGGTGTCTTCACACCCCTTCACTTCAGATCTTTGACTATAAATAAAGGCCTTTTGCCTTCATTTTTGGATAGAGAATTTTTGAATATTCTGCATATTTTCAAACAAACAAAATTGAGTATGTTGTGTGATTTGTTACTGCTCTTAGAGTTCGACGAAGTTATTGGTATTTGAGGTACTACTACACCATTAATAGGTATATCTGTTTTATCTTGGAAGGAAGTAATCCAAAACCTCGAGTACAGTGAGGGGATTAAATTCTTTATGGACACATAGTGAATTTTGTGGACTCGGATATTATTATTATTTTTTGCTTTGCATATTTGAACATAAAACAACAACATGCATGATGATACCCTATTATACTCATCATGTCCAATTCCACATACAACTTTTTTTTTTTGCTTTGGCATTGATTTCAACAGTCAATTTTTCTTCTATCATGTGTTCTAATCTACCTTTAGGAGCTTGGGTTTTGCCATCTTTTACAAGCTTCATAGGGATAGTAGGGCTGTCTAAAATAACATTCCAGAGATTGTGACCTTCACCGATGAGAAAGTCCATCATCCTATTCTTCCACTATCCATAATAGTGCTCATTAAAGAGTGGAGGTCTGGTAGTTGATTGTCCCTCTTGTGCAGTTGGTGAAGCTACCATGTCGATCTTTCAAGGTATTAGCTTATGTTGAAAGTCCTGCTCTGATATCAATTGAAATAAATCCCTCCTACGCTATTTTCCCTATCTCTTAACCTTGTTCAATATGTTTGACTGAATGAATACAAAAAATAACGATAACACACAGATTTTACATGAAAAGCTTCATTGCTCAAGGAGTAGAGATCACTACCTATCAAATAAGATTTTGCTTCAAATCCACTAATGTGAAAGAGCAGTTTTAGATTACAACTCCATAATCAAAGGAACTAACCCTAGTACCTCACAACCACTGACTAACTCTAATCAATGAATTCAGTGTGAACTTCCCCAAGTTAGAACTTCACTACAATACTATAATAAATTTGAAAATTACAACTTAATTACTTAGACATAGAATAGCAATCACACAGCAACATAGTGAACTCCTACTTCCACAATCTTCAATCTCGAACTTCACCTTGCCTCTGCTCCGTAACAATTGCTAGAAGAGTAATGACTGCTTTCTTGCTTGTAATCGTCAACCTTGATGTGCTCATCCCTTGTGTATATATATGTATGTTGCCGCCTTGAAGACTCCTACTCCGACACCTCCTTTAGGTCTCTGTCTCCCGGAAGGAAAGTGAATCTTCAATTTTTCTTTTTCCACAGTTTGAATATTTTTTTACTTGTTTGGGCTTTGCCAATTTTCCTTATCTGAATATTAGTCCTCACTGCTTGTATTTGTTTGAATCTCCAATCTCCACACCAATATATACAGTGAACCTGATTCACTTCATCAGTTGGTTAGCAACTTTAAAGTTGTATACAAAAAGCTCTGTGTAGAACTCGTACAATGTGAACACCTACAGTGGACTTGATTCAGTAAGTCATCATAAGAACCTTCACATATTAATAACTTTGAAAGGTCAAGTGCATCACCACTTTATATCCTTTTATTTTGACGGAGGATTTGTAAAACTTATCACATTAAATCGCAGGATAACTGCGTGTCCAATAACCTTTCATACCATTGATGAGAAAAATTACCTTCACCTTTTAAAGGACCATTTTAAGAACCTATAATGTTTTTTCTTTTAATTACCACAATGATGATTAATGTTATTATGTCCTTTATATTATTTAGACTTATTATGCACTGCTACCACATTCCCTCATGAAATGGAGCATATCAAGTGGGGATGAGTTCCATAATTTTTCATTAAAAATATATTATTTTGCCTCAATCATTATTATATCATCAATATATCATGTTGAAACTTGAATTCAATGTCTTACTGATGTGTTAGACCAGAATTTGGTGGGACTTGAACCCAACATCTATTAACATGGTGCATCAGGACTTTAACCGATGTCTTATCTTCTTGATGCAATGAGACTTGAATCCATCTTTTTATCCTCAACTATTGACATAATAGGCCAAAGCGCAACATGACTCACCTTTGAGCCTTTAAAAGTATTATCATTTTCGTGATTATATACATAAATAAATTAAATTTTAAAAAAACATATAAAACATAATCATGTGACACAAACATAGATGAGGTTTCTAAGTTTTATTCAAATATACTCAAATCATCATAAATTAGAACCGAATATGAAAATCAAACTCTAAGCATTTCTTGTAAATTCTATCAGAATTAAACTGGCAGCATGAAAATAATTCGTGCCCATATTTTAGCAAAACTAAACCAGTGCAGTTTATTAGCACTAAAGATTCTACCCTCTTTTGGATCTCTAGTAAAAAGGTCTTACAATTTTGATCAATTAAAATACCCATAATATATGCCAAGAGAACTTTTGTACCATGTTAGTGTCACTAATTATGTAATATACACTAATTGTTCATATCAAAACGAGGACAATTAAATAATCGTTAGTGAAAAAGTAACTTTGAGTAGTGAAGGAAACAAAGCTCTTACCTTCCCATAAATTAAATTCGTGGACAAAGATAACATAACCAGTAGCATATACCTATGGTTTCTTTTGTAGCCGAATGAAAAAGAAAATTAACTCAACCCTTTAGGAAAAACTTAGATGTCAACTCGATTGGTTATAGACTCGTATTGATAGATTGTTATAAAATAAAGTAAAAAAAATAAGATAAGATACGTAAACGAAGCATGGCGAGAAAGACAAGAAAAGAGAGTGTAGAGATTTCTTATCCCTTTCAAGTGTCTACCAAATGTATTTCAAGTGTATACAATGGGATAATCAATATCACTATTTATATAATTATATTGAGGGATACAAAGATTTGCCATGAATATGACATTAACCATAGACATAATGGAAAGGTTATGAAGATGTATGGTCATAAAAATAATAATGATAAATAATGAAGGTTATCTTCGTAGTGGAGAAAAGGGATGAAAATAAGTAATAGAAGTTAATTATATTTATTTAGTAGACGTCTAAAATAAATACATATTTTACAATATCAATAACCTAATGACCCAAACCCCTCAAATAGCTGACAACTTATTACTTTATGGCCCCAGAAAATTAAATATGTCATACTGGAATTATGAAGCTAAATTTAGGGTGTGTTTAGTATGGTTGGACATAATATTTTTTAACTTTTTCATGTTTCTCAACTTGGTTAAAATATTTTTGATAGAAAATAAATTTTTTAAAATGAAATATATGACTTTCTTGATTGAATTAAAAAAAAAATTTAATAAGTAATATTTCCCATTCATTTGTCACCTATCCAATACCCCAATCGCATTTCTTGACCATTCCATCTCCGCAGCCCCATGAACCCCCGGTCCTCACTTCATCTTACACTAGAATGTTTTGCAAAAATATAGATATTTACAGAATAATATTTTCTTATTTACTTATTAAACACAAAATATACAAAATATTCATTTATTTAATTTTAAAAATATTTTAAATAAAAAATATTTTTCTTCGTACCAAATGCACCTTTACTGTGCGCTTAAGCCTACTTCTTAGGGCATCTTTAAACATTATTCCATTTTGAAGAGCAAAATAGAGATGAAGGTGACGGATAAATTCAATGTACTTATTACATAATCGATAATTGTCCCCCTAAAATATAATTACAAGACCATAATTAAATTTTTATTTTTCAAGGTTTAAAAAAGAATCAACTGGTCCATACATATTGTAGCTAATGGTGAAAAAGAACAAAACAAAGTATACTTCAAAACATGAGACCAGACAAGTGAATATTGCTGGAGTTGATTGGAAAATTTTCCCATGAAATTATTAGCCATCGCAAGTGATGCTTTGTCCAATAAACATAAAAGCCTACACACAAGATTAAATTTTTTGAAACACGTGAAGTTCTGATTTTATAAAGGCAACATTATTCGATGAATGTATTGAATTCAATCACAAAAGTTTTATAAAGTTAATAGAGTTATCACATATTTTTTACACTTTTTCATCACTGACAATTATAATAATATAATAAATCTCGTATGTTAGATTGATTACTTGACAGACGTATCAGATTAAGTCATATTGGTTCTCCCTCAATCCATTAATATTACCATATATATATATATATATATATATATATATTTGTTTTTTTATTTATTTTTATACATAATTTGAAACGTCTGTTAAGTGACCGATCTAACAGACGAGATTTATTACGTTACCACAACCGTCAGTAATGAAAAAAGTGTAGAGAATATATGGCAATCCTTCTGGATGGAGGAGGGGGAGTGCGGGACCAATTTACAGAACTTGTGGCTTAATTCGATACGTTCATCAAATAACTGATCTAGCACACGAGATTTTTTACGTTAACACAATCATTAGTGATGAAAAAAAAATATAAAATATGTGATAACCTTATTGAATGGAGGAATAATCAATTTATAGAACTTGTGATTTAATTCAATACATCCGTCAAATAATCAATCTAACAGACAAGGTTAATTTTTTATTAAATACTAATTATATGTTTTACATTAATTAGGACGGACATTAAATATAATAAAAGTATAACATGACAAACATTGAAAGTGAGCTGAATTAGTCCAGATATAAGTCTCTTTCCCCTTTTCATTCCCAAACAAAACCATAACTTTACTCGTCTATTAAGCAAAGACAATTGCACATGTTCTTTTATAGATTGCGTTTTGGAGATGTTTCTTGACAACTTGTTTGGATTGTTGTTACTGATGCATTGGATTATATAGTATTGTGTTGTTAGTTTAAATATAATATTTATTTAAATTATTATTTAAATTTTTATTAAATCGTATCATTATATTCATTACTATACAACCAAGAAAAGTCCCATTTTATGTAACGATCGATTTGGTGTGATCGCGTCGTTATCTTATTCTTTTTTTCTCATTTTGTCTTTACTTATTATTTAACACGAATCGTATTTTTTTTTCCTTTATTCTACCTTTATATTGTAGCTATACCCTGTATTCTACTTTTCATGTAGATTTATTATTCAAATTATTGATGTGTGATATTATGTAATGACAAAAAATAATACAATTTATTTAAATATTATATTCATTAAAGTAATATAGTAAATAATATAATATATTATGAAGTGTTGGGACAACGGAATAACAACAATAAACACACACACACAAATTAACTACGAGAAAATAGAGAAAAACGGAACACAAACGACACACAAGAATTTATGTGGTTCGGTCTCACGACCTAGTCCACAACTGCAACTAGGAGGAATTTTATTACTCTCTCTCTTGTGGTGTATAGATTACAAGTACAAGCTATCTATTTATAGAAATAGATTAGGAGGGTTATTAGGGTTTCTAACGGGCCTAATTAATCAGGCCTCCACAAGCCCAACAATCTCCCACTTGGAGGCATGATAATCTTCAACTGCCATCCACTGTGAGCACTTGGACGTCTAGTAATCTCCTCCTCATCTTCCTGGTTGCAGCGGCCTTTTCATCAGTTAACCTGAAGGCCCGTTGAAGCTTCCCCAAGCTCCAACATCAGTCACGGCTAAAACTGCCCCTGACTCGTCCTCTGTCCCTACCGACTCCCACTTGCACGAACTGCCGAATCCTGGGATACTCTGAGAACAAACAACACTCTCCATAGTTAGCAGGTAATCATCCGGAGAGACTTTGACAGCTGGAACACTGGTTCTCTTAACCCACTGTCTGGTAACTCTGGCTGAAGTTTTAACTGGCTGACTGCCGATGCTCCCACTGCCACGAGAACCCCTGACTGGTTTACCTGAACCTTTCCAAGCACGTTCAACCTGAATCTGACATGTGGCTCTGGGTTTATCTCCTGCAAAACGAACCTTCTTATGCCCACGAGACTCTGTGAACCGGATTTTGTTTCTCTTCTGATCTAGGACAGTCACTCCCTCAGATGGTAAATAGACCATATACAGCGAACTCCGTTTCTTTCCTCGAGCTATGACCAAGTTCCCCTTCATCACCTTCCACTGCCCGTTTCCGAACTTAACATCGTGTCCCTTATCATCCAACTGCCCAACAGAAATCAATCGTTTCTTCAAGCTTGGAATCACTCGGACATCCTTTAAAGTCCACGAACCGACTGAAGTTTTCAGAATCATGTCACCCATGCCCGTTACATCAAGAACTTTATTGTTTGCTAGTCTTACCTTTCCAAAATCCCCTTCTTTCAGATTCTGCAATGCTTCACTGCTGTGGGTAGCATGAAATGAAGCACCAGAATCCATGACCCAGGAATCCACACTGCTCTCCATGCTACATATCAAGAGATCATTATGAGCATAGTCTCCTGCAATGTTAACTTGTTTATTATTCGGGCATTGATTCCTGAAATGCCCCACCTCCTTGCACGTCCAACACGTTACATCTGAGCGATCCTGAGTCTTCGACTGACTCCTTCTTCTGTTCCTGCTCCTACTACCTCTGCTATTTCTCCTTCCTCTACTGACATTTAGCAATTCACTCGATGATTCCCCAGAACTCCTTCTTCTGACATCCTCGCCTAGAATGAGATCACGAATCTTCTCAAAAGTGAATCCATCGGGTCCCGCTGAACTGGTAAGTGCTGTAACCGTTCCGGACCAACTGTCAGGTAATGACGATAGCAGTAGTAAGGCTTGAACTTCATCATCGAACTTAATGCCCACTGACGTAAGTCTGGCTAAGATTGAATTCATTGTATTTATGTGCTCGGTAACTAAACTGCCTTCCTTCATTTTCGAGTTCACCAATTCTCTAATCAGAAAGACCTTGTTTGCTGCAGATGGCTTCTCGTACATGTTAGACAGCGCTTCCATGACACCTTTCGCTGTCTTCTCCTTCAGAATGTTAAACGCAACATTCTTGGTCAACGAGAGTCGGATAACCGCCATGGCTTTCCGATCCAAACCTGCCCACTTTGCATCAGACATCTTTTCTGGCTTGTCACCCATTACCCTGTCTAACTCCTTCTGAACCAGCAAATCCTCAATTTGCATTTTCCACCAACTGAAATCTGCACCATCAAACTTTTCAACTCGATACTTCCCATCTTCTGCCATCTCAAACGACTAGATGAGGTACCCGGTACAACTGATCTCAGATCTTGGTAACTTCGTCAGAAATTCAATGACAAAACCAATACGCACTAACAAAGCAACTCGGACCAACAACAACAAAAAAATAATTGAAAAATCAACTCGGACCACCACCAACAAAACCAATTGAAGACCTTTTGCCTGTGAATAAAAAACTTCTCTGGCGAAACAATACTTCTCCGGCGAAACAGTACCTGCCGGCGACTGCGAGTTTCTCTTTCTCCGGTGCTGCGCGCTCGAGGCTGTTCAGATCTGCTGCTTGTGACGGCGACGGTGCGACTGAACGGCTGAACGGAGACCTGCACGACTGGTTTCTGTTTTTTTTTCTTTGCTCGATCTGAAAAAAACTGTTTTTTTTTTCTTTCGGTCGGACTGGTTCGCAACTGGCAGCAGCGACGGCTGCTTGATCTGGGTTGCGCTGCTGCTGCTCTCTCCCTTTCTCCAATTTTTTTTTTTTTTTGGGTCTTCTCGCTAATTTTTTTCGTGTGTATAACCTCGCTCTGATACCAATTGTTGGGACAACGGAATAACAACAATAAACACACACACACAAATTAACTACGAGAAAATAGAGAAAAACGGAACACAAACGACGCACAAGAATTTACGTGGTTCGGTCTCACGACCTAGTCCACAACTGCAACTAGGAGGAATTTTATTACTCTCTCTCTTGTGGTGTATAGATTACAAGTACAAGCTATCTATTTATAGAAATAGATTAGGGTTATTAGGGTTTCTAACGGGCCTAATTAATCAGGCCTCCACAAGTCCAACATGAAGCAATATGGAATGTGAATCTAAACAATGTGCAAAAGAAAAAAACATGTCTAAATTGTCGTTTTGTTTTTGTCATAGGTCACAAAAACAGAATCAAACAATTATGTGTATTTTAATGAAAATCAGCAGACATTTCAAAAGAGTGAAACATTCAATCTCAAAGTAAATAAACCAATTGCATAGTGAATATTGAAAAAGACAAGAAAATGAGTCATTGATGGCTTTTTACCTTTTAATGTCACCAAATATATAGGGGAAATGGACATGAGTTCGTGGGGTTAGAATATTACCATTGTAGAAACAGGAGCAAACATGATATTAGAACACAAAAAATAAAATTTATATTAGCAAGTATAATTGCATACATGTTTTTCCAATTGATTAAGGAATAGTTCTTCTTCTTCTCAATTACTCATTTTTTTGGATTGAAATAATAATGTGTCTTGCGGTTTTGTTAAGAATGGTAAATTAAAGAAAGTATATTAAGAAATATATAAAAATATGATTTGATTAATTGACTTATACATAAAAAAAAAAGTTAATATAAAAGTATAAAATTATCGTGAGAATAGTCTCACCCTACACAAGACTCTTTAACCCCTAAAGGACTATATTCTATGAATATTATTGTGATTTATCTAAAAAAAGAAAAGATCTTCAATTTATAAAAGTTTAAATACACTCACTGTCACACTATGACGCACTAATCACATAAAATGCATGACTTGATAACTAGTTATAATACTTATAATCGAATCTATGTTACGAATTAATATCAAATCTGATCCAAAATATTTATAATATAAATAAAATATTTTTAATAATGTAAATCCTTTGGGTATGAAGTGTGACATGTTTAATTTTTTTCCATGTGATTTTTCTCTTCTTTTTTTTCTTTTTTTCTTTTTTTGGATGAAGCTTAATTTGATATGATAACATAGACTAAGTAATGGATATGTTAGTTCCTATTAGTTCCTGGTCACATATATTAATTTTTTCGACATTATTTTAATCAACTAGTGGTATTGTTAAAGAGAGGTAATATCTATAATTTCTTCCTCAACGTTGCCAGTCTTGGCGTACTGAATTCTTAATTAATATCTATCATTCAAAACCTACAAAGTCTAACTCTGAAGAATCGAATAAAATTCTTGCTTTGATAAAATTTTAATTTACTGTTGTCTAAGGATGGGTGTGTTTCATTTTTTGATTTTTGATTCTGAAAAAAATGTGTATTATACATTAAATTAAATTAGTTCTATTCAGTTCAATTTTTTAATTTTGGTTCGGTTCGATTCGGCATTTTTAAAACGATTTTTCGCTACAAGTAAGAAATAAAATGAGAATAAAATTGTTAAAATGTTTGACATGAAACAAATGCGTTCAATAATGTTATTTCGTATAACTTCTACAATAATCATTAACTTAGCACATTATATTAAACATTATCAATAAAATATATAATTGGAAGTAGCTACTAGGCTACTAGCACCAACTAGATTTTCTTAAAACCTAATATTTTCTTGATCTTTCATGAGAAATGAGACTCGGGAGTGAGATGTAGACATTTAGCCTTTAGGTTAAAATGTTGTGTTGGTTGGGTTAAATTTGAAATGCCAAAGGCCCGAATGAATTGGGTTTTAAAAAATGATTTGAGCCACATAAATTAAATATAAATATTATTTAAAATATTTAATAAAACTTCAGTTCTTTAGTGCACCGAAGAATCATGGCTCTTATACGCAAACTGATCGAAGAATTGAGCTTCCCAAAAAAAAAAATCAAACACCAAATCAAAAAATCGAAACTGAAAAATCAAATTAATTCGATTTAATTTAATTTTTTGATTCTTAAATATTTATACCTACCCTAACTTTTATCTTTTTAGTTGATATTATTAAATTTTATTATCGGATCGTAACCACATGTTAGTTAGATCAAAAACCCATTAATTAATTCTCCAGCTAAAATTATATTGCTAACCTATATAAATACCATGGCGGGCATTGAAATCTATGCTCTATTACTTTACAAAGGAAATGGCTAGGGTATTCAGTCAAACGGCGGATTCAGAATTTTCATTTAGAAAAATTTATAAAACAAAATATAGTTTTTAATGTTCGAACTTGAAAATTTAAGATGAATGTCGAATCTTCTAAATCAATAAATCAACTTCTACTTTAATATTTGAGGTATTCAAATACATACGTACATATATATAAATTACCTTATATATATATATATATATATATATATATATAATATCATTTTTAGCTTAAAATATTTAGATGAATACCCTTACGCTCCTACGCCTCTCCTGATTTGAGCATCAAAAATTAATCACAGCATGTAAGAGAATTTTTAGACATGCAAAAAGAAATTCGTCCGTGACCTACCTCCGTTATATAGAAATTCATAAATCTCATAAATTAGTATTTACGGTTAAACGCTTCAAACAAAGACTTCAATACTTCTCTGTCTCCATAATATAACCAAAGGACAGAGTCATATCTTTTTTACTTTATTATATATATATATATATATTTTGATTTTAACTTTTACTCTATATGTTAAAAGCAAACAATCATTAACATGGAGATTGATAAATGACCCATATACATCGTACAAACATCTTAGTAATTATCAGTCAATTTTAAGATTCTATCATGTAAATTCCAAAAGGGCTAAAAATAAGTTGTTGGTTTACTTTATATGGGGACAACAAAATATGGAAAATGAGCCGATTAGTCTAGTTACAATCTTTTACCACTTTTTATTATGATACTTTTCATTTCTATAACGTTCATTAATTTACTCGTGTAATAAGCAAAGACAAATGATTGCGATCGAACACCTAATAGCATAAGGAAAGAGAGCATGCTTTTTCTCTCGGCGCACTTTTAGCAAGGTACGCTAGCGTGCACCAAACAGATTAAAATATGCCACCGAGCTCTCATAGTGGAGGAAAAGCTAGCTCACTGGCTAAGATTGCAATGCCTACGGAAAGTACCAATAGTAGATTGTTGTAGTTAATGTTTGGGAGCTACATCCTTCCTTAGTATTGCTCTATTTCAAATCAGAGGATGGTGAAGGAAACCTCTCAGACTCGATTTCAGATGGTTTGATACACCTTAAGGACTAGGTGCTTCAGGAATCTCTCCGTCTGCTTGACACCTCTAGCTCTCTGAGGCGGTTATAATGACCCAGCCCACCCCATGGGAGAAGCCTATGCTCCAACAAAACAGACAAGCACAGAAAGGTAAAATCCTCAGCTATGTTCCCCCAAGCTCAAAACAGGATAAGATATAGTGAATACTGAGGAGGAGAACCTCAATCATAGGAGGAGTATTTGAACACTACTTTAGTAGGTTGTGTCGTGGGTGATACAACATACTTGAAGAGCATGGAGAATTATATCTCGTGTACTTGGAGTTTCTCTCAAAAGCCATAAATCCTTGTGCTTGATTTTGGGTATTTCATCTTCTGATTCAGTGCCTAAGAAGAGTGCGACAAGGTCTTGATGGGGGGTCTATATACCTTTCACAATAAACCATTCATGATTCAGCATTGAAAGATCGAGTTTGAATTTGACCGAAATTGTTTAACAATGATCCAATTGTGTGTTATCTTCCTAGGGCTTTCGATTAGGTATTGGTCGTGTGAAGCTCTAGCAAGATTGTAAGTGTCATTGGCCAGCCCCTCTACACCGAAAAAGTCACTATTGATATGAAACATATATCGTGTGCAAGGATACTTATCGAGACTAATGTATCACAACCTCTCCTAATCTCAATGGAAATTATTACTCCATCTGGTACTATACAACAAGTTATTGAATTACGATTGGAGGCCCTATTTCTACTCAAGCTGCATAAAGTTTGGTCACATAGAAGATGAATGCTGGAACAAGGAGAAGGAACTTGAACAAGGGGATGGTTTTCAGGAATTCCCAAGGAGAAGGAGAAGGAATATAAGGAGGAGAGATTAGGAAGGAAAGATTGGGTGGCTAAGGAGAAGGAGGAACACGATGGAAAGGCTAAGGAGATTACAATCCCACTTGACCTTGTCCTTGCTTAAACAAAACTTGATATAGTGACAAAGCAAACAAGGTAGCTTCCTCCTTATTTTCACCAAGACATGGATTAGTGTCCACTGCACGAGTCTCTCTTACTAATAGCTTTTTTGAGCTCCATAACTTAATTACCAAGACTACATCTAGTTAGAGTAAAGAACCTAGGATAACTCATAATGCCTCATGATTATAGCTACTTGAAATATCAAGAGACTAAACCCGCCCCAAAAGCAAAAATAGTGCTACTTTTATTATAGAAGAACAAGGTAGAGGTATTTGGTTGTATTGAAATCAGAGTGATAGAACATGAGGCTGAAAATATTATGACAAAGATTGCACAAAGGTGGAACACTTATTGCAACTACCCTACTACCCTAAATGGGAGAATCTGATTATTTTAGAGACCTCATATTCACGTCAAACTCCTCTTAATATATGAGCAATTCATCCATTGCAAGGTGGAGAATGTTGCAAACTCATTTAATGCTTTCCTCAGAGTTGTGTATGCAAAGAATGAGGCTTGGGATAGAAAAAGTTTATGGAGGGATCTCTTGATAAATAGTTTTGAAGGTTCTTGATATGTGTGGTGACTTCAACAATATCCTTTCTTCAGAGAACAAGATTGGATTACCTAACTGCTGAAATGCAAGACTATTCCATATATTAATAGCCTTTAGCTCACTACCTTAAAAGCTAAGGTTGGCACTGCACCTCCTGCAATAATCAATAACAGGAAGCAAAAATCTACTTTAAAATAGAGTGGGCTTTTAGAAATATTAGGTAGATTCAGAACATGGGCATGTGGAAATTGGCTTACTTAACCTAGGGGTATCTGATTACTCTCCCATCCTTATTGAATGTATACCCCTTGTGCAGCTTCATACTAGGCCCTTTAACTATTCTCAACTATTATGAACCATCCTGACTTTCCTAGGATTGTACTATCTATGTGGACTGAGCAATACAGAGGTACAAATATGACACACCTGTGACATAAGTTGAAGGCTCTAAATGTGGTGCTTAAGTGGCTAAATGCCTATATGACTTCTTATGCTCAACAATTACAAAATGCTAGACAAAAGCGGGATATTATTCAAACACTTATTGTAGGCCAGCGACTGAATCACAACTTTATATATGAGGAGAAATAATTGATATTAAAGGTGAATAAATGGAGTTCTATGGAGGAGAAAATCCTTAGACAAAAGTCTAAAAAAAATTGAATAACATGTGGGGATGTTAATACCAATTACTTCCATGCTCAATGCAAAATTAGGGCTAGTAGAAACTGCATCTCCTCAGTGTACAATAGTACTGGTACCAAGTTGACTGATCCAGCTTTGTTGAGAAGGAGTTTATCTCTTTTTCTCATAATCTTATGGGTGAAGCAACTGTAGTACTTTTTTTTCCAAACTCATAAGTTATTAGGAGATGGCCCTATCTCTCCTACCAACAAAAAGTGCTCCCTAGTAAAAAAAAAAGGGTGACAGAAGAGGAGATATTTGTAGCTGTAAAGGGATATGACACTTGCTAAGACCCCAGGGACTGATGGATCTGCCATTGCATTCTTTACACAATATTGGTAAATAGTCAAAACCTCTATCATAGCTATTATCCAAGAGTCCTTCATCATTGGCAAACTTTTAAATTGTGTTAGTTGCAATGATGTAACTTTGATACCTAAAACTAGCTTCCCAACCTTAGTGAAGGATTACAGGCCCATTATCTACTACTAAAATCATCACTAAAATTATTACTAACAGACAAAAAAGTGTGATCAATACTATAGTTGGTCCCTCACAATCAACCTTTTTCTAGGTTAGGAGTATCACAGACAACATCCTTTTTAGTCATGAACTACTTAAGTGGTACTCTAGGAAAGGTTTGCCCCAGATGTATAATGAAATTTGACTTGAGAAAAACTTATGATACCATTAAGTGGTGATTTTTGAAGAGCATCTTGGAAGAGGTAGGTTTCCGCTACAAATTTATTCAATGGGCCACGTAATGCATATTCATTGTGTCCGACTCTCTTGTCTTGAATGGTAGCTTAACAATCCCTTTCAAGGGAAAACAAGATTATTCAAGGTGATCCATTTTGCTCTACCTATTTCGTATTTCCATGAAGTATCAATAGAGGGAGCTCACTGAAGTTGCTACCAATAGCTAGTTTAAATTTCATCCTAGATGTAAATAGTTAGGGCTCTGCATATTTTTCATTGATGATATCTTGATGTTATGTAAAGACCTACAGTTTATTAGTCTACTTACAAAATATTTGTCTAAGTTCTCTGTTGCATATGTTCTCCAAGAAAACTGTTACAAAAGCTCAACCTTTATATCTGGTGTCTAGTTAAATATTAAGCAGACTATACTAGATGATTTGGGGTTCTGTGAGAGATGCTTTTCCTTATTGTATTAAGGGATTCCCATGTCTTCATATACGCCACCATTTCTTATTATATGCCCTCTGTGGACAAGGTCACTAAGAAAATAAAGCACTGGACTACTAAACATTATCTTATGCAGGAAGACTATAAAATCACAAAAATTATTGTCTTTTTAATTCAAACCTACTGTGCTAAGACTTAGTTATACTTAAGAAGATCCTTAAATTGATTGAGAGTCAACTATAGATTCTTTCTTTTATATGGAATTGTTGTTGTTACCAAAAGAGCATTAGGATCATAGGACAAAGTTTGTTCCCCCAGAGTTGTTGGGTTACTTAATGTCGTTCACCTATGTACTTAGTATAGAGCTATTATTCTTAAACAATTATGGGCTATATACCAAAAGAAAGATTGCATGTGGATCAAGTGGATTCATATATTCTATATGAAAGAGGAATCACTGGAGACTTGTCAAGTACTTGAGAATACAACCTAGATAGTAAGGAAGATCATTGAATTCAGGAAGTACTTACCTAACTTCCCAAGCCTGCAGGGAGACTTTGTCATGCCCCGAGCTTACACCCTAGTCGGGACACGATACTTGAAGTCACAAGCAACCCCAAGTCAATCTCTGGTCTATTATACACTGGCATTCTGAGTAAACATATAAATATAAGCTTTAAAGTAAACTATAAAACATTTATGAAAATAGAGCTGAATTATAAATTTTTAAAATATCTAAACAAAATTACAAGTCTGTGTCTGAAAGCCACTACTACTGATGAGTTGCTGGGACAAGCCCCCAGCTAACTCCAAGTATATAAAGAAGAAAAATAGAACTGTAATAAATGATCTTCGTCTTTGAAAGATGAGGACTCACTAAAAGTGCAGCTGGAGTCTTCTGAGAGCGATCTACTAGCGAGGTTGAGACTGAGCTTCTGCAGCTGTATCATGAAATGATACAACATAAAAAGTATGCGTCAGTACTTTAAATGTACTGAGTAAGTGAGAGAAACATAACGCAATGGAACAAAAAAAATACTGAACTGAACAGACATGCAATGACCAACTGAAGTTGCTAAGCTGAATAACTGTAATAACTAAGACGATCTAAGAGACCTTGTCTGATGGTCACGGACATGCCCTAAATCTGAGATACTGAACTGAACTGATATGAACTGACTAATCTGAGACTGAACTAAGCTGACTAGTGGGCGAGTCAATAACCGATATATACCACGTGAGCTAGACGTGGAGTCCGATGTATACACCCCATCGATAGGATCCAATATACCTTGTCAGAGTATAAAGGCATGAACTGGGTGATCAAAAATCTGCGGCCATAAGGCCAATACACCAGTAACCTATGACGGCAACGTAGTTCTGGGAGCCTGGGTGCGTTGGAACCCTGGTCCGCTCGATGCTAAGTCCTACTCCCACTGGATAGTCCTAGACTAAATACTAAGCTGATAGCTCAAAACTAGGGCCCAACACTAGTCAGGAATACCTATCTGGAAGCACCCTAAGAGTCTTATCGGACCGGATTCTATAATCGGATTCTAAGGCTGGTCAGAGTTGCTTATCTAGAAGCGTTGTAACCGTCTAAAGAAAAATTTGAAATATGGTATTGAGTCTAGTTCTGATAACTAAGAGGCACCACTGACACCTTGTAAAAGTACTGAAGTCAAACTGGCCAACTGACAAATTTTTAATAACATTGAGGATTCTAACATTCTGACTGAAATTGAACAAATATGTAGCTAAATGAGATTTCAATTCATACTAACAACATGGGAAATCCACAACACTGATAGAATCAAGCAAAGAGGAAGAATAACCCAACAGGCAAAAATTATAGGTGATCTCATTCAACATTAGGGCTAAAATATTCCTTACAAGAAAGAGCATTTATACGATATCTAGATAATGGAGGATACCCAACAATCAACTTAAAACATAATCCACAAGCTAGAAGGGAATTTGGCACATAATTCATCCCCGTGTGAAATCTCAGGGCTAGAATTCACTTTACGGGAAGCAACATCAATATAGTCATAAACTATTGGAATTATATCTAAAATAAACATGGATAACATTCTTCATGAACTCAAAGAATCTGACATATATTCCCTTCGCATTTGAAAGCTCAGGGCTAGAATTTATAGATAAACTAGGAGGGATTTTGGGGACACAAGGAAAGAACTATTCTCTTGTTGAATTTCCACATACCTGGCTACAAATTCCTTAGAGAAGAAAAACTTGAATTGCTGCAATAGATGGGAAGCCCTAGTCTTGCTTGAGAGTTCTTGAGAGGAAACTTACGCTAATTTCTCTGAAAATCTGAGTGGGAATGAGGGGGAAACCATTTAGCCCCTCTAAATCCCTTAAAATAGACCAAAATGATGTATTTTAGAGTTTACGAGGTTAGAAAATTATTGAAACACCCTTAGAAAATTTGCAGGAAAAATTGACTGTCAGGCCCTCACGAAGGATTTCACGGATCGTGCCTAGTGACCACTTCTCGTGGTCACAACCGTCAAGTATACTGTCAAGAACCTCCTGTTGGTCACCAAGACTCGTGGTGTACACAACAACTCATGGTGACCCACGTGTCTCCAACACTACCTAAAATCTCCTGGAGTCACCACGGGCGACACCACGACTCGTGGTGTCCCAAATGAGTCATAGTGAGGACCTGTTGAGTACATTGCTTGGATTTTCCAACTTCCAATCAAATACTGACCATGGATCACCCTACGACTCATGGTGTTGACCGTGACTCGTGGTCACACCCGTGGTCACCTATTTTTTCCCTAAATTTCTCAATCAAGCCCGGACCCTTCCCCATGTGTCACTTCACGACTCATGGCCTACCCCACGGGTCATAAGACGACTCGTTCTGTGACCTAGTGCAGAAAATTTTTGATTTCTCCATTTCAACTATTGGGTCTGGTCTTAGGATTTTTGGGGCGTTATTATATCTCCCCGTTGGGAACATTCATCCTCAAATGTCGAAAAGCACACAGGAAAGTAGAGAATTGCAATTATTATACTCAAATACTGATCATGAAAGTTGAAAACTAATGGAATGACTACCTCCGATCTGAACTATAATTCTGAACTGAATTCACTAATCATACACATATTTCTTTACATGAAAGAAACTAGAACACACGAACTGAAAAGGATTTTTAGGGATAAAATTAATACCTTAAACTGAAACTGAGCCGCAAAAGCACAAATATAGGTATCTAGTCATCATATCTGCTTTTGCCTCCCTCGTAGGTCCCTCAACCTGCTGATTCCTCCACAAGACTTTGACCAAAGCTACTCCTTGTTCCTAAGCTTACCAACCTGAGGTCAAGGATATGGACTGGGACCTCTTCGTATGAGAGACTATCTTTCACTCCCACACTGTCCAATGGCAAAATTGAAGTTGGATCACCGATGCACTTTTTCAATAGTGACACATGGAATACTGGGTGCACAGATGCCAACTCTGAAGGTAATTCCAGCTCATAAGCTACCTTGCCAATTCACCTCAAAATTTTGTAGGGTCCCATATATCTCAGACTGAGCTTTCCTTTCTTTTCAAATCTTATTACCTCTTTTATGGGTGAAATTTTCAGATAAACCCAGGCATCCACTGCAAACTCCAATTCTCTTCTCCTCATATCAGCATAGGATTTCTGACGGCTCTAGGTTGTTTTTAATCTTTTTGGGGTGAATTGTACTTTCTGCATAGGTTTATGAACTGAGTCTGGCCCGATTAAGGTAGCTTCACCAACCTCAAACCACCCGATAGGAGATCTGCACCTCCTACCATATAATGCCTCTAATAGAGCCATCTGGATACTAGAGTGGTAGTTGTTGTTGTATGCAAACTCGATGAAAGGTAATGATCATCCCAACTGCCCTTGAAATAGATCACGCACGCTCTCAGCATATCTTCTAGGGTATGAATAGTCTGCTTAGCTTGTCCATCTGTCTGTGGGTGAAAAACTGTGCTGAGCTTGACCTGGGTACCAAGTCCCTTCTCAAAGGACTTCTAGAAATGAGAAGTGAACTGGATATCTCTGTCTGATATAATGGACAAGGGCACCACATGAAGTCTAACTAACTCTCAGATATAAAGCCCAGTAAAGTCCTCAGCTGAATCTGTAGTTTTAACTGGGAGAAAGTGTGCTCACTTAGTCATCTGGTCTACTATCACCCAGATATAATCATGTTGCCACGAGTCTGAGGTAGACCCGTAATAAATCCATATTCACTTCTTCCCATTTTCAGGTGGGTATGCTAATATCCTGAGTCATATCTCCCGGTCTCTGGTGCTCTACTTTGAGTTGCTGGCAGTTCAGGAACTTAGCTACAAATTTAGCGATGTCTCTTTTCATACCGTTCCACCGGTAAATATCCCGTAAATCGTGGTACATTTTAATAGCACCAGGATGGATGGAGTATCTCGAGCTCTATGCTTCAGCCAGTATCTGCTATCTCAAATCACCGACGTCCAGTACACACAATTTGCCCTGGTAACGGAGCACACCATCTCCCCCTTTTGAGAAAGCCTCGGTTTGTTTTTTGAGAACCGCTTTCTTAAGCTTAGGTAAGATGGGATCTTCATCTTTTTTGGACTTAACTTCAACAACCAAAGAGAAATTTGACCCACTTTGCATTACCACTCCACCCTCAACTGATTCAACCAACTGTACCCCTAACCGAGCTAGTCAGTGAATGTCCTTTGTCAGTTCCTTTCTTCCCTCTTCAACATGGGCCACACTCCCTATAGATGCTCTGCTCAAGGCATCTACCACCATTATGGCTTTGCTCGGGTGATATAGCACGCTTATGTCATAGTCCTTCGGGAGCTCTAACTACCTTCTATGGTGATGATTTAGATCTTTCTGACTGAATACATACTGAATGCTCTTGTGATTGGTGAAAATATCCACGTGAGTCCCACACAGATAGTGTCTCCATATTTTCAACGCAAACACTACCGCTGCCAACTCCAAGTCATGAGTCGAATAGTTCTTTTCGTGAACTTTGAGTTGTTTAGAGGCGTAGGCTATCACCTTGCCCCGCTGTATCAGAACGCAATCGAGTTCAACCCTGGAAGTGTCGCAATATACTACTAAACCATCTGATCCTTCCAGTAAGGTCAGGACTAAAGTGATAGTGAGTCGAATTTTTAACTCCTGGAAACTCTTCTCACATATATTTGACCACTGAAATTTCACCTTCTTTTGAGTCATCCTAGTCATAGGGGATGCTATAGAAGAAAAGCCTTCCACAAAGCATCACTAATACCCAACTAGACAAAAGAAACTTCTATTTCGGTTGGGGAGGTTGGTCTGGGCCAGTCTTTTACCGTTGCTATCTTCTGAGGATTAGCTTAAATACCCTCACCTGAGACCACATGACCTAGGAAAGTCACGGACTTCAACCAGAATTCGCGTTTGCTGAACTTGGAGAATAATTGGCGATCTGTGAGAGTCTGAAGCACTATCCTCAGGTGATTAGCATGCTCTTCCTCATTTCTGGAGTATACCAGAATGTTGTCAATAAATACAATGATGAACATATCTAGATAATGCTTGAAGACTATGTTCGTTAGGTCCATAAAAGCTGCAGGGGCATTCGTGAGTCCAAAGGATACAACCACGAACTAGTAGTGACCATACCGAGTCCTAAAAGATATTTTCGGCATTTCACACTCTCTGAAACTTAACTAATGATACCCGACCTGAGGTCTACTTTGGAGAAATAGTTGGCTCCCTGAAGTTGTCGAACAAGTCATCAATTCTAGGTAGGGGATACCTGTTCCTGATTGTGACCTTGTCCAACTGACGGTAATCGATGCACATTTTGAGGGTACCATCTTCTTTCGCATGAATAACATTGGAGCACCCCAGGGAGAGATGCTGGGTCTGATAAAACCCTGATCAATAAGGTCTTTTAGCTGCTCCTTCAACCCCTTAAGCTCAGCTGGGGCCATTCTATAAGGAGGGATGGAGATGGGTTGAGTATCTGGGAGAAGGTCTATACCGAAGTCAATTTCCCGCTCAGGAGGAACTCCGGGAAGATCTTCGGGGAACACATTAGAAAATTTGCTGACAACAGGGAATGACTGGATAGTTGGGTTCTCAGAGTTGGAATCTTTAACCCAAACTAGATGGTAGATACATCCCTTAGAAATAAGCTTCTGAGCCTTAAGGTAGGAAATAAATCGACCCTTAGGCGCTGAACTGCTGCCCGTCCACTCTAACGCTGGCTCATTAGGGAACTGAAACCTAACAACCCTAGTTCTACAGTCAACTAATGCATAATCAGAGTGTAACTAATCCATGCCAAGGATGACGTCGAAATTAACCATGTCTAGCTCTATATAGTCAGCTGGAATGACTTTATTGATAATTGAGACAGGACAGTTTCTATACACCCATTTGGCTCTAACTAACTCGCCAACTGGGTGGAGACCGAGAATGATTCTGAGAGGACCTCTGGACTAACATTTAACTAGACTACTACATAGGGAGTCATGAATGAAAGTTTGGCTCCTGGATCTAGTAGGACATACACGTCTAGATGAAAAAGGCGTAACATACCCATGACCACGTTAGGTGAGCTCTCCTAATCTTGATGAGAAGACAATTCATAAAAATGGTTTTGCTGCTGGCCGCCATCCGTAGATGAAGTGTTGGCTTGCTGAGCTAGTCCGCCTGATGGAGCTGCTGAGGTAGTAGATTGTGACCTTCCCCATCCTGCTAACGGACACTCTTTAAGCGGATGACCAACCTGTCCACAACCAAAACGACCCTCTCGACCCTGAAGACACTCTCCTATATGGTTCTTGCCACACTTAGGGCAAGCTGGTACCTATTGCTGGCACTGTAGCTCTGGGACTGAGAGCTAGATGCTCCACCCCTCCGATCCTGGCTAGATCGAAAGGTAGGGGAGCTGGCTGAGCTCGGTGTTAGAGCCCTGTACTACTGCTGCTGCTGTTGTGGGCGGCTGCTACCGCCAGACCTCTGGCCATAATCTGATTGGCCAGTCCTTGCCCGTTTGTTCTTCCGTTCCATATCCTTAAGTTTCTCCGTCTCAATCTGCTGAGCATGAACGATGAGGCTGGAGAGGTCAATATCCTTAATCAATATTGTTGTCCTGCACTCCTTGAGGACCAGGTTCAACACCACATTAACGAATTTCAACATACGAGCCCTTGACTCGGCTACCATCTCTGGAGCATATTTAGTCAGTCTAGTGAACTCCAGTGCATACTCCTCCACCGTCCGATTTTCCTATCTCAGATTCATGAACTCTGCCAGTTTTGCCTCCCTGAGCTCCCGAGGGAAGAATCTTTCTAGGAAGGCAATAGTGAACTCCTCCCATTCCACTAGTCTTGCTCCCATTGGCCTCCCCTCCTTCCATTGTTTATACCAAATCTAGACCACCCCTTTTAGCTGGTAGGCAGCCAAGTCGGCACACTCTGAGGAGCTGACACCCATAATCCGGGTAATCTTTTTAATCTCATCCACAAACTCCTGTAGGTCCTCGTCCAGCTTAGATCCTTGAAAATTTGGAGGGTTCATCTGAATTAAATTCGCACTCAGGCAGCTGCTGCAAACCCGTTACTGTTGACCGAGACCACCTGTTGGTTCACTTGATTGGTGATTGTCTGAACGAGGAGCTGGATAGCCGCCCTAAACTCTCCGGTGGACACTGAGACATCCTGAGAGGCGTCTAGGGCCAGCGGGGCAGGTCTATGAGCGTTACCATCCCTTCTTCCGTTACCACATCGCGGAGGCATAGTTTACTGAAATGAACCAGAGCACGAGTTAGTAGAACAATTCTGGAATTGAATTTCAATGCATGATAAAGAGTATGAATAAAAGGGAATTTTCCTAATAACATCTTGTAGCCTACCTGTCATAAGTGTGGTGCGCTTCACACCCATGAAATGGACTCTACTCGATATTGCTTTCAGATATTTGAGGATACTCTAAACCTAGTGCTCTGATACCAAGTTTGTCACGCCTCGAGCTTACACCTGGACGGGACACGGTACTTGGAGTCACAAGTAACCCCAAGTCAACCCCTGGTCTATCATACACTGGCATTCTTAGTAAACATATAAATATAGTGAAAACTTTAAAGTAAACTATAAAACATTTATAAAAATAGAGTTGAATCATAAATTTTTAAAATATCTGAACAAAACTACAAGTTAGAAAGAACCAAGTCCGTGTTGGAAAGCCACTACAACTGATGAGTTGCTGGGACAAGCCCCCAGCTAACTCTAAATCTATAAAGAAGAAAAATAGAATTATAATAGATGATCTTCATCCTCGAAAGATGAGGACTCACCAAAAGTGCAACTGGAGTCTTTTGAAGGCGATCGGCTAGCAAGGCTAAGACTGGGATCCTACAGCTATATCATGAAATAATATAGCATAAAAGGTATGCGTTAGTACTTTGAATGTAGTGAGTAAGTGAAAGAAACATAACGCAATGGAATAAAAAAATACTGAATTGAACAGACATGCAATGACCAACTGAAGCTACTGAGCTGAATAACTATAATAACTGAGATAGTCTAAGAGACCCTGTCTGATAGTCAAGGACATCCCTAAATCTGAGATACTGAACTGAACTGATCTGAAATGACTAATCTGAGACTGAACTAAGATGACTAGTCGGAGAGGCTATAACCGAAATATAACCATATGAGCTAGATGTGGAGTCCGATGTATACATCCCATAGGTAGGACCCAATATACCTTGTCAGGGTATAAGGCATGAACTGGGTAATCATAAATTTGGGGCCATGAGGCCAATACAACTGTAACCTATGGTGGCAATGTAGTTCTAGGAGCCTGGGTGAGTTGGAACCCCAACTTGCTCGGTGCTAAGTCCTACTCCCACTAGATAGTCTTATACTGAATACAAAGTTGATAGCTCGAAACTAGGGCCCATGACTAGTCAGGAATACCTGTCTGGAAGCACCCTGAGAGTCTTATTAGACCAGATTCTATAATCGGGTTCTAAGACTAGTCGAAGCTGCTTATTTGGAAGCATTGTAACCATTTAAAAAAATTAAAATCTAGTACTGAGTCTTGTTCTGATAACTAAGAGGCACCACTGACACCTCGTGAAAGTACTGAAGTCAAACTGGCCAACTGACAAATTCTGAAAAACATTAAGGATTCTAATATTCTAATTGAAATTGAACTACTATGTAGCTAACAGAGATTTCAATTCATACTAACAACATGGGGAATCCACAACATTGATAGAATCAAGAAATAAGGAAGACTAACCCAACAGGTAAAAATTATAGGTGATCTCATTCAACATTAGGGATAAAATCATCCTTACAAGAAAGAGCATTTATACGATGACTAGATAATGAAGGATACCCAATAATCAACTTAAAACATAATCCACAAGCTACAACGGAATTTGGCACATGATTCATTCCCGTTTGAAAGCTCAAGCTAGAATTCACTTTATGGGAAGCAACATCAATATAGTCATAAATTGATGGAATTAGATCTAAAATAAACATGGATAACATTCTACATGAACTCAAAGAAATCCGACATATATCCCCTTCGTATTCAAAAGCTCAGGGCTAGAATTTATAGAGAAATTAGGAGGGATTTTGAGGACACAAGGGAATAACTATTCCCTTGTTGAATTCCCACATACCTGGCTACAAATTCCTTAGACAATAAAAACTTGAATCGCTGTAATAGATGAGAAGCCCTAATATTGCTTGAGTTCTTGAGAGGAAACTTACGCTAATTTCTCTGAAAATCTGAGTGGGAATGAGGGGTAAACTGTTTAGCCCTTCTAAATTCCCCTATATAAGACCAAAATGACATAGTTTAGAGTCTATAATGTTAGGAAATTACTGAAACTCCCTTAGAAATTTCACAGGAGAAATTGACTGCTAGGCCCCCATGAGGGACTTCACGGATCGTGCCTAGTGACTATGAACTCACGGTCACAACCGCCAAGTGTACTGTCAAGAACCTCCTGTTGGTCACCATGACTCGTGGCCACCAGTTGCCAACACTGCATAAAATCTCTTGGAGTCACCACAGGCGACACCATGACTCGTGGTGTCCCAAACGAGCCGTGGTGAGGACCCGTTGAGTACACTGCCTGGCTTTTCCAACTTCAAATCAAATACTAAACATGGATCACCCCATGACTCGTGGTGTTGACCACGACTCTTGGTCACCCATTTTTTCCCCTAATTTCTCAACCAAGCTCGGACCCTTCCCCATGAGTCACTTCACGACTCGTGGCCTACCCCACGGGTCACAGGACAATTCGTTCTATGACCTGGTGTAGAAAATTTCTAATTTCTCCATTTCAACTCTCGGGTCTGATCTTAGGGTTTCGGGGGCATTACAGACTTCAACGTAGATTAAATGTTTTTAGTGACCAACAATAAATTCTCAGTTAAAATGATGTATACTTCTATGCTATCAAAGTTCCCAAAGGACTAGTGGAAGAGTCTACTCCTACACTATACTATCAATTCAAAGAACAGATTCATCTTGTGTTTAGCACTGCTCCAAAGATTGGCCACAAATGATATACTACTGAAATTTGGGATCTATGTCCACCTTCATGTGTATTCTACCAGGTTTTTGATGAGTCCAAAGACCATTTATTTTTCTCATGCCCTATTACAAAGGCTCTATAGAACATAATGCTAAGTTGGGTTGGCAATAAAAGAACCATAAGGGGTTGGCAAGAAGAAGTTAACTAGATCAATACCTGCGCAAAGAAGAGATCTAGAAAAGGTGTTCTCCTAAGTTTCCTATTTTCCATGTTTGTTTCTACCATTTGGATGGAAAGAAATATGCCAAACAAAAAGTTTTAGAAAGGAACTTGTCAGGATGATCACATCTATAGGGAGGATCAAACTGGGGGCGTGAGGGGGAGAATAAATCACAGAATGACTATAAGGATCATTATATAATCCTATGTAAAGTGTCATTTTGATGTTATTGAAGACATCCACACAAGAGAGAGGAGAGCATACAAAGAAAAATATATGTGTCTTAATGTGAGAGAGAATCAACTGACAATAACAAAAGAACTTGTTCCTATCCAGAATTATCATAACAGTTCTTGCTGTTTAGTTTGATTAGTCGAGTTAAATTCTAACATTGACATTGCTAGTGATTTGTTGTAAAGACCTATCCGGTCGTTATAGGGCCTTGATGACATTGACAAAAAAGAATTTAATCTTTTTTTGATTATTTGGTTTTATGTTTGGGGAAGAAAATGCGCGATAATAAGAACTTAAAAGGATTAAGTTAAAATGAAGTGGGTCTAGGTAGCTAGACCACTTTAGCGGGCATCTCCTCATTGTAGCGGGACTGTCGCAGCAGAAAGGTCATCATCACAGTGGATGATGCAGAACAAGACCTCGTATTTTAGTATATTTTAAGATCCAATTCCTCTTCTAACAGGGATTGGTTATTAAAAAATGTCCTGGAGTAAAATTTTGAGTATTCCTAACCAAGAAGAATAGAAGGTGGCTCAAAAAGGGCTATATTCTTTCATCCTCTCCTATGATTTCTTCAAGAACACCAGACTCGGGGCAAGAACGAAGATCTATCGCTTCTTGGCAGTACCTTGGTGCCTGGATAGGTTATGGCTTATCTTTGAGTTATACTTTGATTTGTAACTCGTATACATGTGAACAATTCATGTACAGTTAATGGAAGTATATAGATATAGAATTTGATGAATACTTATATAAGATGATAGAAACACAACTATAAGATTAGGTAAATAACCCGAATAATGAGAAGAGAAAGAGGTTGTGAAACCTAGTCTGTAATTGATAAATGTGGGTAGACTCTTGATGGTATATCCTTGATGGTATATCCTTGATGGTGTATTCTTGACTTCATATTCTTAATTGCATATTCTTGATGGTTGTAGGAGGAAATACGGATACTAGCATGGAATTGTGGTAGCAAATTGTCAAATTAAAAACAAAGTTTGGAAGAATTTAATTTTCTAATGGAATATAAAATCGGTAATGAAATAGTAACTACTATAGAAAATGCATTATTGACCGTATAGAGTTATATCCCTAAACGGGTGCACGATATTTGGGAGATTCATGATGAATATTCTCCCTAAATAGTGAAGTCTCATGAGATTAAGCCAATAAATAATTAGGACCAGACTGTAATGTACGTATACATACATACATACATACATACATACATACATACATACATATATATATATATATATATATATTTATGCCCTTATGTTTCTATACATGTATATCTAATTATATGAACCTTTATTTATTTTTGAATAGGATTTATGAGGAATTGGACTTTGACTAATGTTTTTCATGTATCGAAAAACTGATGAATATGCTTGCATGGTCTTAGGACAGTGATTGTGAAATAGATTATGGTGGTTTAACTATGTTGTTTGAATGAGCTCTAAATTGATTAAAACTGTGAATATATTCATGAAATGAAATTGCAATTGTGATGATCAATTTGTACTTGTGATTTATCCCATGTGATGACTGATTGAGAGCATATGTTAATGAATGATGGGTAATATACATTCTTACCCTGAAATGAGTGGCTCATACCCAAGGTGAGCATCCGAGCGAGTGGTTGTGATATAAGTGGCTCGTGTCTTAGGTGAACATTCGGACGAGTAGATGAGTGGGAATGGACACCACAGCAATACAGTATATGGATTTCTAGAGTTCTCTGTAGGTAATGATTGGAAGGGAAGAAATAAGACCCTTTGGCATGTATGTACATGTATACAAATTTGCAACAGACGTATATATATACCAATATAATACGTGATATATTGATATGATACAGGTATAAGATGCGGTGATATAGATATGGATAGATGTGTACAGAGTGATACTAATGGGATGCGGATATATATACATGTATCCGCGTCTCAAGTGTGGATATGATTCCACTGATCTGATTGACTGTTTCATAGTTAACAATTTACTTAGCTTGGCTTGACGGCCGTTAGAGGATTATATATCAATATATTTACACATGTTCTATGATTGATTGGCATGATTTATAGGTGTACGAATTAATAGATCTATGTTGGTCTTATCACTAGTTCCTCGTAATGGGTATATGTGCTAATAAACTTTGTGCTGCGTTGGTCTTGACTGTGGGAATAATTCTGTTAATAAGGGATAGAGTTAAGATTCATAATATGATGATATAATATATCGATGGTTTATGATGGTTAAATAAATGGATAACGGGCATAATTATTAGAATTTGTTAATCGACTGCATGTAGATTATATACTGTTGTATGAATTAATCTTAGTTGGATGATAATGCTTAACAACATGTGTGGTGTACTAATACTACCTTGCGACACCTTTTTAAGTGTAGGTTTGTGACAGGTGATTGGAGTCTCATGATTGACGTGGTGATACTCATCTTAACTTCTGCCTTCTCTCCGCTGGCGAATATGTCTTTTTTTGTTGTCAGTATTCCAAGTAGAGCTCTTGCACCTGTCTATACTAGATCTTGGGGGAATTATGATTTTGGAAACTTTTCATTATAAAGATCTATCCAAATGATTAAAGTAATCGATGTTTTATTTTAGGTATTGATCTTGTTAATAATAATAAGGATATTTAATATTCAAAAATAATTTTTTAAAAAGGAATTCTCCTATCGAACTAGATTCTATGCAGATGCCCATACAGTCTGCCTATTTGGATTGTGTCAAGTTGGTATCAGAGCATCTAGGTTACTGGTCTCACATGTCAACAATAATGCCAAGGAGAGTCCTGCAGATTGATATGTAGATGTCCACATTTAATCCTCAGAAGGCTACGAGGCATCTAAGAAGTCTTCACTTTCATTCTTTTCTATCATGCGGTCCAAGTGTATTTTCAACCTGGATTAGGTCCAATTGGTATCTGGAGAACTCCAATTGATATCTCGATGGGATAAATGGATATTTGATGATATAAATCATATTGTGGTATTGAACGGAAGTGTGTGGAAATAATAGTAGAGCACGAGGGATGGGGTAGTTCTAAAAATAGTTTTTGCCTAGCCACTTTTGCTACAACAAGGGGTGTCTCGCTGCAACAGACTTGCTATAGCGAGAAGTCGTCCGCCATAGCAGAAATGCAACCACTGCGGCAGACGAGCATTAGGTAGAACCCAAATCCCCTATTTTGGAAAAAATTTCAGCTATTCCAAAAGCGGTGAATAGAACATAATAGTTATGCCAAAATTCTAGCTTATATATTAAAGGGACAAAAGTAAGGCCATTGTCATTTGAATGCCTAAAACAGGCATCCGTACATTAAAGGCAGAAGATAATAAAAATATCCATAAATGAGCAAAAAAAACATTGTTCAACAATCCCAAACGAGGGCAAACAACAAGATGAACTAAGGGAAACTGAGGGAAAGGGAGGTACACGAAGGCCATGCTTAACTAGAGGCATTGTCACTATCGTTGTTGAGCTCGTCAGACTCCTCATCCTCGAACTGGCTGAGAAAGGAGAACTACTAGGCGTCCTTCTTAAACACCTGGGGTATCTTGGAGCAAGGGAAGAGGGTCTTGAGAATCTTTTTCACCCCCTTCCACATGGGGACGAATATCCTGTCTCAAGAGTGCTGCTTCTTCTTCGCTTCTAAATCCTCCTGGAGCTCGACATGGGACTAGGCTAGGGATGTAATAGCCACATTCAATCCTTCCTGAATTAAATTGGGCTCATGAATCTAAGAAATGGTGAGAATTCTTAATCTCTCTCAAATCAAAAATCTAGGATTTGAATTGATGTCCTCTCATTAATTCCTCCTAAATTGCATTAATTTATCCTAAAAATTTCATTTCAATTGGAATTTTGTTATTCTCCGTGTACGAGGATCCCTGCTGAGCATCCATGGCGGAATGGTTAAAGTGCCCAAGTCATAATTGGCGAATTCGTAAGTTCAATTCCTACTGGATGCATGCCTATGGGACCCTCCAATAAGTCTGGAGCTGTAGCGATGGATTACTTTCCCTCTGGGGTGATCTGGTAAAATCACCCAACAACTCCCGCATGGTGGTCATCTGCTCCTCTATTCAATCAAAGGGGCCAGCGGGCTTAGAAAGGCCAGCCCAACTGCCACCCTTTCCCTTTTTGTCCTCATTATCTAAGCCAGACTTCGTCTTCTTCTTACCCCTCCCAAACGCACCCTTCACCCTCAAGGGGTCAAAAGGCACATTACACTCTATCATATAGTCCCCCGTCTCCTGGGCACTTTCACCCGAGCACATACCATAGCAATGAGGGAGGGTAATGGAAAGCTTGACAAGCTTATGGCTGCAAAGTACCTCCACTCCTCCGCAATCTGTGTCCCCATGTTAATCAACACCCAGTGGTAGGTCATGTCACTAACACTGGTAGAGGGGTGAATCCGTCACGACATGAGGTTTAGCCACCTTCAAGCCTTTGTGTTTAAATGGATACCCTTGATTCCAATATGGCTGATGCCCCAATTAGCCAAGGTTATTTTGTTCTCTACTACCAGTGTATTCACAAGCAACTTCCTGTTACCGTCAATGTCCTTTGCATAGAACTTGCCCTCTGAGGGATTTGATAACCCTAACTCCTCATTGATAAATATGACACTAATGCTAAAGGTTACCCCCTGAACATAAATGACTGGGTCTGGGATGGACCAGTTCACCTTAGGGAGGTGTGATAATGCTCAAATTAGACCCCTGAAGAAGTACAACGTGAACGTTGTCAATAAAGAATCCAACTAAGGTTGGGGTCGATCCTACAGGGAATATGGTCAGGATGTAGAATAATGCTAGTATTTATGGTTTTAGTTCAGCCATTTCCTAATGGGGGGTTTAAAGAAATAATCAAGTAAGCATGTGGTCAATTGGTGTAGTGATCAAGTTTATGCAATTAACTAAGGAAGTGTTCCTCATAGATTCATAAAAACTTCAAGTTATTACATTAATGATCAATCCTAATGCTCAGCCTATAGAACTAATAAAATAGATTCATCCAAACGACTGATTCGTCCCTCTTGGATGACGATACTCAATTGTCGGATTAGGTCTCTTGAGGGATTTCACTTTAACCTTTATCAGTTATTCCAAATTAACTATCCTGCGACTGCAGCTTGAGTCATTCAATGAAACTAAAGTTGAAGGCTTTGTTGTTCTTCTCTTTTTCTAATCTCTATTTTTTTAGGTTCAAGCAAGTAAGGAATATGGGAAAGTCCTAACATTGCATACCATTAAGAAACGTTTATGATGAAGAGGATAACAATACAAGAATTCTTATTAGTTTATAATCTCTTTATGTTAACCTAGTTAGTTATTTCACCATGGTTCCCATAACATTAGTTGTAGAGGTTATAGTTATTCATGATTGCAATAAAAGAATTAGATTCTATCGAAGAAAACATAATTAACAACTTACATAATGATTGAAGAAATACCCAATTGATAATTGCACAATTAAAATGATTAAAAAATAAAAAACAATAATAGAATCTTCAAGCAATTCGTGTATTTGATCTCCAAGTAGTGTTAGGAAACCCAAAAAGTATGATTACAAAGTAAAGAATCCGTCTCCCAGAAAACCTAAAAAAGTATTTATACAAATAATTAGAAACCTTTCCTAAATTAATAGGGATACTATTGCCGACATGTCCTATGAGTTGTAGCATGATGTCATGTCATGACCCGAACATAGGCCAGGATCGAGACACGTGACAAAAAACCCCGAGATCCTCAAAGTCGATCTATGACATGAATATAACATCTAAGCTCAATATTTAAATGTGGAAATCTAACATATAACATAGAGGAAGTCTGAAAATCTGATAACGTTGAATAATTGAATACATAACACAAGTCTGAAGCTAAATACGTACTATGTCTGATAAGCCTCTACTACTGACGAGTTGATGGGACAAGACCCCAACTAACTCACTAAAGTCTGAAACTGAAAATACCAAATATAACTGATAATAAGGACCCTTGAAAGATGAGGACTCACCAACTCTAACTGGGAGATGCTAACATTGAAGATCTGGCAAGCGGCGGAACTGAGCCTTAACGTTTGAGCCTGTGGTAAGCTGGTAAATTTATGATTAGGTTCCAAAGGTGTGGATACTGCCTTAGCTGCACTGAGACCACAATCTGAAATAAGCTGCAGTGCATACTTCCTTTGATTCAGTAATATCCCCTCCTTAGACCTTAAAACTTCTATGCCCAGAAAGTATTTTAAGACTCCTAGATCTTTCATCTTGAAATTCTGATTAAGTGTGTGTTTGGCTTCTGATATCATCTGTGAACAAGAACCTGTGATGAGCAAATCATCAACATATACCAAGATTATAACTATGTTAGTCTCTGACTTCTTGGTGAACATTGAGTGATCATACATACTCTGACTGTATCCAGCCTTCAAAAATGCTTCTGTCAGCTTAATATTCCACTTCCTTGATGCTTGCTTAAGGCCATATAAAGATTTTCTTAATTTGCACACACTATTCTCCCCTTGTCTATGGAACCCCTGAGGGAGTTCCATATAGACATCTTCATCCAAATCACCCTGAAGGAAAGCATTATTCACATCCATTTGACAAATATCCCAGCCTTTAGAAGCTGCAAGGCTAATAACCGTTCGAACAGTTACCATTTTTGCAACAGGAGAAAAAGTCTCATGATAATCAAGACCTGACCTTTGTGTATAATCTTTGGCTACTAATCGAGCTTTAAATCTATCTACAGCACCATCTGCCTTGTACTTGATCTTGTAGACCCACTTAGAACCTATAGGTTTCACTCCAGCAGGCAGAGAGACTATAGACCAAGTCTGGTTGTAAGTAAAACTACTAAGTAAGTAAAATTGGAGATCATGCATATCATTAAATTTTTTAACATAAGAGTTCGAGAGTAGGGCTTGCATGCTATTATCTGAAAACATGACTTAAACATAACTAAATATCATAAATGAATCGAATGATCCAAAAATATGCATAAGCTCTCCATCATTTTTTAACGAAGCTGACCGTCATCTAGTGACGAAGCTAAATCATGACATGATATACATATTTTGAAATGATAATATGAAGAGCCTTAGCTCAAACCATAGCACAAGCTGAACAAGAGTGGAAATCTGGACTCCAAAACCATGTGGTAAGCTAATAACATGAAATTTAGATAAATCCTGAAACATACTTGATTATGTGGGCTTGCCCAATACTTAAACATACTTGAAATAGACTTTGATTACTCAAATCATGAACATAGATATGGGTAATTCGAAATCATACTTTCATCATGAACATCTCATCATAACTAGAAGCATAGATCATAATCTCATTTTTTCATGAACTTCCATAGATAGGCATCTTATTTGGAAAACTTTGAAATCATAATTTGTAATTGAAAAAATTATAAAATATGCCCATAAATCATAATTCAACATTAGAAACATGCATAGAGAATACTAATAATAGATACTTAGAGAATTCACAAGTTGGGTTAAAACCCCATAGATTCATCAACTTAGAAATCACATAAAATTGAAGAGGGATTGGGAATGGGAGTGGATGAGTACACCCATTCATAACCCTACATACCTGAAAAATTCTGATTACACAACCCTCTTAAATGCCTAAAGAAATTTGAGGAAGAACTTGATGAATCCTAAGCTTGATCACCCCTTAGATCTACTAGGCTTGCATGCATGGAGGGATTAGGCTTAGAATGAGTTAATCCCTCTTAAAACACACCTATCTAAGCTTAAAATGACGTAGTTTAGGTCTTAGGAATTTAGGAATTATGAAAAAGCCCTTAATAAATTCACAGAAAAATACATATTGCCAGTCCTAACGAGGGACTGGACTACTAATCGTCAAGGACCATGACTCGTGGTCATCTCTCATTGCCAGAATTGGAAGCTCATAATCACTGGTCACCACGAGGGACACCACAACTTATGGTGACTAACCGTTAGGATCACTATCAAAAACCTTCAACCCTCGAGTCAACCTCCGGAACATTGCTAACATAACAACTCGTGGCTTTACCAGTGGTCATCCCCCAACACAAGAAATCCAACCAAGTTTTTCCCTCCTCCCCACGAGTCACCCAATGACTCATGGTGCACCTCACGGGTCACTGGACGACTCATCCTGTGACTTGATGCAGAAAATTCTGTTTTCTCCGTTTCAACCCCCCGGTCTGATATTAGGGCTTTTGGGGTATTACATACTATGAGTCATAGCTTTCATCCGCAGTATCCAATGCAGTTTTGAAATCTATCAAGTCCTGGAAGTTGGTACATGCCTCAAGAATTCAAGAATCGGACCCGGAAGTTGAAATGAAGAAAAATAGGAAAAATATTGTAGCAGTGCAGGACGAGTCGTTGGACGAGTCGTCAAGTGACTCGTGGGAAGGCATGGGAGAATGAGAGACTTGAGGTCCCCACGGGATATGTAACGACTCGTGGTCAACCACCACAAGTCGTCATGTTAGTTGTGGGGTGGTTCTAGAGAGAGATTTTTGAATTGATCCAGTGTACTTGACGGGAGGTGACCATGAGTCATGGTCTCTGGGGACGAGTTGTCACGTTGCTCTTTAGCAGCCCCGGCAGATCAATTATCCAGTGAACTTGATGAGCGAACCAGCGGATCGTGAGCCCAGGTGATGAGTCATCAGGTTGTCCGTTAGGATCCCCTGACATTTATTTTCAGCGAATTCAGTAAGGGCTTTTTCATAATTCCTAAGTTCTAAGGGCCTATACATGTCGTTTTAAGCTCGTATTAGAGGGTTTTTAGCAGGGAAAAACCTATCTTAGGCCATTTCTCTCATGCATTCAAGGTTTGAGGCTTAAAGGGAAGAATCAAGGTGGATTCTCAAGGTTTTCCAAGGGAATCTCAGCTGGCAATTAGGAAGATTTAGAATTCTTCAATCCCAGGTATGTAAGGCTACAAGTGGGTGCTTCTTTCCACACCCATGCCCATTTCCTATCAAATTGTGATTGGTTTGTAATGATAAAGTATGGGGTTGTATTCAATTACATTATTCATACATCTCTATTCATGGGTATGATTAGATTGAGTTGAAATTGATGGTTTACCAAGCTTGGGTAGATTCTAACTTAATTTCTTTTACAATTATTTTTTAAAAACAAATTGAATCTAAAACGCCCATGTGTGGATAATTAATAATTGAAGTGATTGTGGAAGAATGTGATAATGATGGAATAGATGATGAAAAGCATGTTTCCAACCCTACCCATGATTTTGATGATGTTTTCAAAGAAGATTAAATAGACCCAAGTATGGTAGAGCTTTGGGTGATGCCCTTCTCCTCCTAACATCTACATATAATTTCTGACAACTCTAAGCTGTTTTCAACCTTTCTCTAATAAGTAGAACCTTCTCCATAACCTCATGAATAGAATCTGGCCCTATCAACATGTCTTCACCTACCTTAAACCATCCAATATATAATATACACCTTCGCCTGTAAAGAGCCCCAAACGGAGCCATTTGAATGTTGGAGTAATAACTGTTATTGTAGGCAAATTCGATGAGAGGAAAGTGATCATCCCAACTACCGTTGAAATCAATCACACATGCTCTTAACATGTCCTCAAGAGTCTGAATGGTCCGCTCGGCCTTACCATCTATCTATGGGTGAAAAGTTGTGCTAAGCTTCACCTGTGTACAAAGTCCCTTCTGAAATTATCTCCAAAACTAGGAGGTGAACTGAGTACCCCTATATGAGATAATGGACAAAGGAACCTTATGCAACCAAACTAACTGTGAAATGTACAATCTAGCATAATCATCGGCTGACTCTATAGTTTTTACCGATAGGAAGTAAGCTGATTTGGTCAACATATCCACAATTACCCATATAAAGGCATACTGTCAGCATGTATGAGGAAACCCTATAATGAAGTCCATATTGATCTCTTCCTACGTCCATGTAGGAATGTTGATGTCCTGAAGCATACCTCCAGGTCTCTGAAGCTCAACCTTCACCTATTGGCAATTCAGGCACTTAGTCATAAATCTGTTATGTCCTTCTTCATGCCATTCCATCAACAGGCTTCCCGTAGATCACTGTACATCTTGGTGGCACCTAGGTAGCTAGAGTATCGAAATCTATAAGCCTTGCTCAATATCCACTCCCTCCAGTCATCCACTAATGGAACACACAGTCAACCCCGATATCATAGTACACTGTTACACCTCGTAAACTGTTAACAATTAGTAAGCGTACACATGGATTTATGACGAGTAAGAAAAGCTTGATGCGTATGGAAAAAGCCTCAGAAGTGGGTCAGGAAAGGCTAGGCTGCAGGAGGCCAGCACAACACGCCAACTCGCAGTGCCTTGGCTAGCAGGTGCGCCAGGCCACTGCCGTTATGGGAGGCGCGACGCAGAGGGCAATTTGGCGCTTTGGGTAGCGCGGGGTGCCCCTCTGTCATCGCCCTTAGTTATATATAAGCCCTCTTACCGCCCTTAGTTATATATAAGCCCTCTTCTTTAAGTTTAAATTATTTTCACCAAATGAACCCTCGGCCAGAGAAAGAGAACCACGCAACTTTCACACAAATTTCATCTGATTATGTCGCTAAACACCATCCAAACTCAAATTAACTTCAGGTATCGAGTTCTAAGCCTACAGGAAGTATTTCTATGGAGTTATTCTCAAAATATGCTCAGCAAATCAGAACTCTGTTGAGTAGAAGTTATCAGAATTGCTCCAAATTGATTTCTAGACGGCCATAGGCATTAGGTAAGCATTTCTCCCTTCTGAACTCTCGGGAAATTATAGATTTTTAGTCGTGTTTTGCGAAGTTGAATTATGGTCACTATTAGTATCGAAAGTTATTGTCTTTTTCCTGAGTTTGGTATTGAAATTAGTCTCATTCTTTCAGCATAAAGGTTACAGTTAGAGAGAGTCACCGATTGAAAGTTGAAACTCGCTAGCTGAACGAAAGTCGGCATTTTAGGTTTGTAAGGCTTATCCCTCAGAAAGTTATTCTCATCGTATAGTGATGTGACTTATGTTATTGAATAGAAATAACGGTTCCATATATTGCAAATAATTGCTATCAGTTGAATATGGTTAGATATGTTGTGGTCAGCTGTTGTCTGAAGACTATGAATAGATATGTTGTGATTAGCTGCTAGAAAACGTATATAGATTATACCACTGTATCCCTTGTGGGAAAGAACAAGTTAAGTGTGATACACGCTAGAAGTGTCATAGGAACTCCTCCATTCTCCAGTTCATTGTGTTAGTAGAATATATATATATATATATATATATATATATATATATATATATATATATATATATATATAAGGAATGTAAAACGTTGTCATTAAAATTTGAGATTGTTTCATTGTCAGGCCTAGACCTTAGAAGCTCGTGACTAGTTATTGGACCTAAGTTAGTAAGTTGAACAACATAGGCATAGCTAGGCGATAAAACTACCATTTTGGCACCTGTATTGTCAGTGAAACACGCCCAGGGGCCATCGGCGTACCCTCAAACCCAAGGGCCAGAAATTTAGATAGGATGGCCATACTTTGGAGTTAGCGGCATTAGGGTTGTCTAGTGAACTAAGTAATAGTCTGCCATCTAGTTAGCTACTACTAGTGACTGTCAGTTCCAATTGACTTAGTATTCGTCATACAGGTCATCCAGGAATCCATCCCAGTCGTCAAGGTAAAATCGACCCGTGGGTAGCCTAAGGAAGAGGACCTTATTAGTAGTTAGAGGCAGGGCCAACGCCCTAGCTTGCTCCTAAGATGTGCTCAAGTACATATTGTTGTGAGTGGCTAAGTTCACATAAACTTACCTATAAGATTAGGAATTACCCAGAAAAGTCCCAGTCGAGTCTGCTCCGGTTATAAAAGAGCCATCCCACCATCAGACTCCAATGGTTATATTATATCCTCAGGTTCGTAAGAGCTATCTTAAGAACCAAAGATGTAGCTTATTAGAGTATTATGCGGGAACAAAAATATTGAAGAGAGGAGTTGAAAAACTATGAACGATGTGAAGTCTGGATATTTTAGTTGTTTCAGGCTCTATAGAGATAGTATACAGACTCAGTCGATTTCAGTTAAGGCGAGATAGTTCCAGATGCTCTACAGTGACTTTGTTGCTATTGTTATCAATTTCTTATATATATTTATGGTATTACTCTGGTATTCAGTTGCAGATAGCGTCCTATGAGACGTCTGTGTTGGACTTTTCTACGTTTTAGGTTTTTGGATAGTCCCTATTACAGAGAAGACTCTGCCGAATTTGTTTCCAGAAATAGCTAAAAGAGTTGAAGATTACATTCGAGGATGAATGTTCCTACAAGGAGATAAAGTTACACCCTATAAGTTTTTATCATTAGCCGACGCATGCGTACGTATGATTGAGAATTTTTTAATACGATGCATATGGAAAAAGGGTCGGGGGATAAATATACATATACGGCATTGATCCAATAGGAGGCCGGGACCAGAGGCCTAGTGGACCAGGCGCCGCACCGCGCCGGCCAACCTGGTGCTACGACTGGCGCTACGAGTGGTGCGTCATGCCCCCTAGGCCACTATATATATTTAAGTGTTAAGTTCTTCATTTAAAAAGTCCCCCCCGACAGAGAAGAGAAAGGGGGCGTGGCGTTCTTCCGTTTTTCATCAAATTATGCCGCTAAACTCCATATAAACGCAAATTCATCTTATGTATCGAGTTTTAGTCCTATAAGGAATGTCCCTGCGGAGTTATTTCTTGAAAATTCAATCGGAGTACCGGAATCCCGCTGAGCAAAGGACTTGGAAGTTTAGGGTTAGATGTTGGATCTGAGGTTGTAAGTTGGATAGCATAGGGCGCTCGGGTAATATAACTATCAGTTTGGTGCCTGTATTGTCAGGAAAGTTCATCCACGGGCCGGTGGCGTACCTTGATACCTCTAGGGCTAGAATTTGGATAAGAAGGTCTTACCCTGATTCAGGAAGATTCATGAAGTTTGTAAATCCTTTGAACTCAAACAGTGGTGGAATTTCCGAACTAAGGAATCTCTCTGGAGGGACTTTCTTCTAGCCAAATACTGTCAGCGTTCCCATCCGGTCTCAAAAAAGTGGCACTCTGGTGATTCTCAAAGCTGGAAGAAACTCATGACTAACAAGCAGAGGGCTGAGGAAAACCTATTGTGGAAGGTTTACTCCGGCAGCTCTAGTTTTTGGTGGGATAACTGGCTCGGTATTGGACCTCTTGCTACCTATAGGATATTGCCTGGCAGGCCGGGCAAGGTGGCAGTTTCGGAATTCCTAAACCAGGGTCAGTGGAGGATAAATCGGCTACAACAGCAGCTCCCCCAACACTTGGTCACACAAATTATGAACACTCCGATTCTATTTCACCCGGACAGACCTGATCAGCCTTTTTGGAAGACCACTACCTCGGGTAATTTCACTTCTACTTCGGCTTGGGCGATGATAAGGAGATCCAAACAGACCACTATCATCGACAGAAGAACCTGGCAGAAGCATGTACCATTTAAATCCTCCTTTACATTGTGGAGGGCGCTTAGGAATAAGCTCCCTACAGCAGCCAGAATCCTGAGGTTTGATCCGGAGGCCAACACAGATTGTGTTTGCTGTCGAGACAAAGGCTATGAGGATGTTCAACATGTCATGGTCTCCGGTAATTTTGCTACTGCAGTTTGGACCCCCTTCTCTACAGCTATGGGTTTCAGACATCGCGATATGCCCCTCAGGGCCCTCCTAATGCACTGGTGGGCTCAGAAGCCCGGTAGTGACCCCCACAACACCCTACTTAGAGCCCTCCCTATCTTCATTTACTGGAACCTTTGGAAGAACAGGTGTGCAGCGAAGTATGGTTACAAACAGTCAAACCTGTTGAGGGTGAAGTACGGTATTATTAGTGATATGTACAAACTCTTGACGACGGTTTTCCCATACGTACACTGGCCTTCAAACTGGAGAGAACTTTGTGCTAGGGTGGAGTCATGTACACACGAGATTAGAGTTACCAGAGTCCAATGGTCCAGACCGGCTACTGGACTGGTCAAAATCAACACCGATGGTAGTGCTCTTGGCAATCCGGGAAAGATTGGGGCAGGAGGTATCATCAGGGATCGTCATGGGGATCTGATTCATGCTTATGCTACTCCCCTTGGGGAAGGGACAAATAACCAGGCGGAGTTGGAATCATCTTATATAGGTCTCACTTGGTGCCTTCACAACGGCCACTCAGGCGTCATCCTCGAGGTTGATTCGGAGCTTCTAGTTGGTTGGATTAGGGGCACTTTTGCCCCCCCTTGGCATCTACACCACACTTTTCTCAGACTGCAGGACACTATCAGACAGCTTCATACCTTCTCGTGTCGTCACATACTCAGAGAGGGCAATACCGTTGCTGATGCACTGTCTAAACATAGCCACACCACTACTATCGCAGTTCACTTCTCTTGCCTACAGGACTTACCGGTACACATCAGGGGTTACCTCACGACGGACAAAATGGGCTTGCCTAACTTCAGAAGAAGGAAGACTAGGAGGATCAAAGAACCACCATGAGATACTGTGAATTGCTTGGTATGTATCCAAGCTCGGTATGGATGTCTCTATACCATTTTTTTGTTTGGTAACTCTTCCTTTTCAGGTAGGCTTTTCTTTCTTTTTCTAGAATAGGTCTTTCTTTGTAAAGGGAGAGTCTCCCTCATTTACTGCTTTCCTAGAATTTATGTATTGGAGAGGAGTCCTCTCCTGTAGGTGCATAGTTTCTAGGTTTCCATATTCGTATCGGGGATGGGTTGGCCAACCTTAGCAGGATGTCCGACCTATGAACCACCATTAAATCGGAGGTAAGGTTTTATGTCCCCCTCCATGTACTTATTTTTGCTGTTTTATTTATGATAAGGCCTGGGGGTGCTGCTCAGCCCCTGCCCGGGACAAGGGCGTTTACTAAAAAAAAAAAAAAAAAAAAAAAAAAAGGTCTTACCCTAGAGTCAGTGGCACTAGGGTTGCCTAGTGAAATAAGTGACAGCCTGCCATCTAGTTAGCCGCCAGTGACTATTAGTTGTAGTCGACTTAGTGCTTGTCATACAGGTCGCCTAGGAGGTTATCCCAGTTATATAAGTCAGATAGACCCATGGTTACACTAAGGAGGGGACCTTATTAGTCTTTGGATGCGGGTCTAACGCCCTAGCCTGCTCATATAGATACTCAGGTGTAGGTTTCTGCGAGTGACCAGGTCCAGATAAACCTGCCTACGAGGCTATGAATTATCCAGAGAAGTTATATGAAATCTGAATAAACTAAGTTAAGGTCTAGGGGACTAGAACCATAGTAGTACAATATTACCTTCGGGCTAAGAATTATAGTAAGGAGTGCCTGTGGAAGGTTAAGGGCTGACTGCTCAAGAGCATATCTGATTAGTAGCAACCCTACAGTTGTTCTAAGCGAAGGAACTAAATATTTGGTCACCTGGGACCTCACGGTTCGCTTATGAGCTATCATTGTCCTATCATGACATTCAGCGTATTATTTAGGCCACTCCAGACGTCGCCCTATTCTATCTAGACCATTAGAGATTATGATCACCACCAGGACCCTCAAGTAAGGTGTAGGCACATGGGGTGTGCCTATTGACAGCTATATAGACTATTCTGGAGGCGAGTAGTGATCACATTAGGCCTAGAGGGATAGATATTCCTTTTGAGTGGCTATATTGAGACTTAAGTATAGTACATCAATTAGGATTGCCCCCACCTAGGATAGCCTTTTGTTGACCAACTTCAGTGTTGCTAGTTGTGTCATCGCCTAAGGAACTATTGATCGGTCAGAGTGCCATATGATGTTGCTCAGAGGAGCTATTTGATGTCCCAAGGGACAATCTTCAGGCCCAAGGGCCATATTATAGTCCATCCACGAATAGGTTTCTGCTTTTATGCCGTATCGGCATCACTGACCCTCCATCGAGCCTTGTGTGCCCAGGGTACAGTTATAGTAGCCCAACGGACTCAGACACAGTTACAAGAGTCCAAAAGGCTCAGATGCGTACCTAGAAGCCAGGTAGGTTGGCTATAGTACCAGTAGAATCATAAGAACCTGGATAGGGGTATATAGATTAGATTGTACTTGCTAGGGCTTATGGGGGCCCTGGTAGGTTATTTTTGTGTTGCTTGCACCTTCTAGGCTTATGAGGGCCAGGTTAGGTTCTTGTGTATATACTTGCTTGCTAGTTATAGCTTATGAATATATAGTCGTACAACTTCAGATCATATATATGGAGTGATTTACTAGATACAGGTTATGGATACGAAAGCTTACAGGTTATCTTCTACCCCTTCTTGCTACTTACTTTCAGTCTTTATCACCTTCTATTCAGCTTTTCATTACTGCCTTACATATTTGTAACATTTTATACTAACACCCAACTATGGGGCACTGCATATTTGTCTGCAGTTTTAGATAGACAGATTGTGTGATCTCTTAGCAGTTATTCAGAGTCAGTAGATTGGCCAGCTCCTTTCATTCGAGTTGCTAGGTTGTAGAGGTTACTTGTCTTTTATTGGTATAACATTTGGGTAGGCCGGGGCCCTGTCCCGACCACTATTTTATTTTTAGAGGCTTGCAGACTACAATCTTCAGTTAGTTGTCCATGTTGACCGTGTGGTCCTAGTATAGCTTTCAGTTGACACCTCATCGGTTGTAGTATTTATATGACTGCCTGTTTTTCATTCTGTTATAACTAGACAGCGTGGTGGTCTTGTTGGCCCGCATGGGATCCCTATTATTATTATGTTGGCTGAGGTAGCTATTTTCTTTTACAAGTGCTGCGTGGCCTTGTCAGCCCGTGGCTTTGTTTACAACCAAGGTATAGCAGTTTATTTTCTTGATTTTGAGTCACGAGTAGGCACCAGAGGTGCATATGCCGATCCAGGTTAGCCCAGATCCAAGTGTGTCATTAGGTGTTAATTATGCCTCCCAAGGTGGGGCTTGACAAATTTGGTATCAGAGTAACGTCGTATCCTAGGGAGTCTGCAAGCCGTTTCTAGTAGAGCCTTGTTTATAAATGTGTTATGCACCACATTTTATAAGCAGGAGGCTACGAGGCATGATATTATGGTTACCCCTCCTTCTTTTCAAATCGTGCTATAGAGCCGAGTTATATAGGGTTGAGTCCCAAAGCTTTCATTGTCATGTCTATCTAGAGTAATGTTTGAAATAAGACAGACTCCAGCCAACCGAAAGTTAGTTGCAGCATCAGGAGAGGGTACTAATGATGTGCCACAGTTGGGGGACAGCCAGCCTGAGGGCGAAAGCGGATGTCTTTTAAACTCCCCAGCATCTTCCCGGGGCACCAGAAACCTCATAAGGTAATAGATATGCCAGCACCGTCCCTAATTCTTTCTACGCCCTTGAAACAGGAGGTCAGGAACGTAGTATGTATATATGAGTTGGTTTACTTAGTAGGCACTTAGAATTAGACAAGGGCGACAGTTAATATTGGGTTACCTGAGTTATGCGAAGGATTGTGCTAGGTTTGTACCTACAGCTTTTAGAATTTGTTAAGTTTTGCGCCTTATCCCCGTTATAAAATGATAGGGTCATTTTCCACCTCCCAGCCTTTTATTTCAGTACAGAATAAAGTGTTAGTATCGATGCCATGTTGCTTGAGTAAATAGTAAATGAGGGCTAGATCCGTTGATTCCTTAAAAGTGTTACAAAGTGGTTAGGACTCCTAATGCTTAAATAAGTCACCTAGACTCTCACGGTAGTAAATCAGGAGGGCAAATAACATTGCCAGTAGCACCCAAGTATGTGTGAGAGTCCATAAGCAATAAACTCCCCAACAATAGTAAAGTACAGGACAGAAATAGGTTGATTCTGCCGCAATATGCTGATGACGATAGTAAATACCTGAAGACTAATGGCTATGGCCCCTAGGTTGTTACACCGAAGGATAGAGAGATTATATGAGGGGAACCAACCTGAGTGTGGATTAGGACGATATAGGTCGGTAGACTTGACCCATAGTATCCTTTCCAGTACAGTGTATGGGGCACAAACCCCGGTTTTCAGCCTATAGGAGTAAGAGCAAACCATGAATATCAAGCTCTAGGGGAAACAAGAACTACCTCTAGGCTGTAGCGAGCTGACAGAGCTTGGAATCACCGTTGAATGTAGTGAAATGAGTAGCAGGCTGACATTTAAAAGGATAGTGAGATTATAACCTAGAATACTGCAATATTACCACCAATTGTGAAGGCAAAAGAGTGACAGTATAGAGACCCTAGCCTAGTGCAGTCAGAGATAAGGCCCAGAAGGAGGAATCACTGGCCTTTGAGATAGTAGGGGGCTGAATCTTAAGACCCAGAGGTCGACTCTGCATTCCAAATGTGGCAGGGCTTCGTTGGTAGATGGTAGCAAATGTACACCATGTCCGTTATTCCCTACACCCAAGGTTTGACGAAAATGCATCAAGCTATAAAAGAGACCTACTGATGGCATGGGAAGAAGAAATATATTGTCGGGTTGTGGCACAGAGCTCCAATGACCAGCAAGGGAAAGCTGGAAAGAAGAAACCGGGCAGGCTAATTCAGGAGATAGCCATGCCTACCCGTAAGAGGGAAGTGGTCAGTCCGAATATAGTTACAAGGTTACTTTATATCAGGCGTAAATGAGACCCCATTGGGTCATTGTTGACAGGCTAACAAGATTAACTTATTTCTTGTCGGTCAAAATGACGTTTCAACTAAAGACCATGCTGAGTTGAATACTAAAGAAATATTTCGGCTATATGATGCCCCAGTGTCTATTGGTTCTGACAGAAGGGCACAACCCACCGTTAGGTGCTGGAAAGGGTGTTTGGTCGGATTGGGGCATAGATTAACTTGAGTGCAACTTCTCGCCCCCAAACAACTAGTCAAGCAAAGTACACAATTCAAATGCTCGGAGATATGTTACGTGTGGAAAGGTAGGTCCCCTATATGACGACCTGAAGTAGGTAGGTCAGGGGTAGTCGAACCAGGCATACTACATCACTCAGTGGGGGGAAAGTTAAACTTATTAGAAGATATGTACCGACAGCCCAGGGTCGTCAGGAGTCTTATTCTAATGTTTAGTGTAGGGAGTTAAAGATTAAAGAAATGATGGGGTATTCCTAAAACTTCGGCACTAAAGGGCATTATGAGATCTGACAAGAAAGGCAAGCCTAGTCCTAGATTCACCAAGCTACACAAGATCCTCCGAAAGATCAGCCAAGTGGCCTAGGAGATAGAGTTGCCTTTGGGACTAGGATCTGTCCATCAATGCTACACTAGCATGTAAAGGGACCTTTCACTGGTTTTCCCAGTCGAGGCTGCTCTGGTTACAGAAGAGCCATCCCACGAGGAGACTCCAATGGTTATATTAGATCCTCAGGTTCGTAGAAGCTATTGTGAGAACCAAAGATGTAGCTTATTAGAGTATTATGGTGGAATAGAAATATAGAAGAAAGGAATTGAAAAACTATGAATGATGCGCTGTCTACATATTTTAGTTATTCCAAGCTCTATGGCAATAGTATACAAACGCAGTCGATTTCAGTTAAGGAGAGATAGTTCCAGATGCTCTACAGTGACTTTGTTGTTATTTTTATCAGTTGCTTATATACATATGGTATTACTGTGTTATTCAGTTGCGGATAGCGTCCTTTGAGATACATGTGTTAGAGTTTTCGGATAGTCCCTATTACAAAGGAGACTCTGCAGAATTTTTTTCCAGCAATAGCTAAAAGAGTTGAGTCTCTTAAGCATAAAATTACATTCGAGAATGAATATTGCTAGGGGGGATGATGTTACACCCCGTAAGTTTTTATTGTTTAATGGACGCGTGCGTACATATGATTGAGAATTTTGGAATACGACGCATGCGGAAAAAGGGTTGGGAGACGAATATATGAACACGGCATCGAGCGAGCAGAAGGTCGGGACCAGAGGCCCAGCGCACCGGGCGCCAACCAGTCTAGCGTTATGGACGGCGTGTTGCGCCTCTTGATCGACACTACAGGCGGCGCGGCATAAAAAAAAATATATATGTTAAGTGTTAAGTTCTTCATTTTAAAAGTCCCCCTCGGCAGAGAATAGAAAGGGGGTATGGAGTTCTTTCATTTTTCGTCAAATTATGCCGCTAAACTCCATCCAAACGCAAATTCGTCTTAGGTATCAAGTTCTAGGCCTACAAGGAATGTCCCTACGGAGTTATTTCTTGAAAATACGCTCAGAGTACCGGAACCCCACCGAGAAAAAGTTGTTCGAATCACTTTTAATTGGATTCTAAAAGACTAAAGTGATAGGTAAGAAATTCTTCCTTATGTACTCTTGAGAAATTTCAAGTTTTCGATCGAATTAAACGAAGTTGAATTATAGTTAAGGTTATTAAAAGCTATCATTGTTTGTCGAGTCTTAGTATTGAGTATAGCCTTATTCTCTCATCGTAAGGGCTGTAGTTGAGTGGAATTACTAGTTTCATGTGGGAAACTATTTAATGAATAAAACTCGGTATTCAAGGTATGTTAAGGCCTATTCCTTCGGCAAGTTATTCTCATCGTATAATGATATGACCTATGTTCTTGAACGGAGATAACGATCCAATATATTATAACTAGCTGTTGTTAGTAGATAAGGATCATGTATGTTGTGATTAGCTACTGTTAGTAGATTGTGATTATATATGTTGTGATTAGTTTCTGTCAGTAGATTATAGTTATATATGTTGTGGTTAGCTGATAAAAGTTGTGTTGAGAGTATATTGCAGTATCCCTCATCGGGAAAAAGTATGTTAAGTGTGACTTACGCTGGGAGCGTCATAGAAATCCTTCGTTCTTTTGTTCACTGTATTAGTAGAATTCTAGTGTTTTGTTGTCATGCCAAGGACTTGGAAGTTTAGAGTTAGCTGTTGGGTCTGAGTTGGTAAGTTGGACAACATAAGGAGCGGTCGGGTAATATAACTATCAGTTTGGCACCTGTATTGTCAGGAAAGTTCGCCCAGAGGCCGTTGGCGTACCTTGATGCCTCCAGGGCCAGAATTTGAATTGGAAGTTCTTAACCCTAGAGTCAGCGGCATCACGGTTGCCTAGCGAAATGAGTGACAGTGCCATCTAGTTAGCCGCTAGTGACTATTAGTTGCAGTAGACTTAGTGCTTGTCATACAGGTTGCCCAGGAGGTTATCCCAGTTATACAAGTCAGATAGACTCGTGGGTAACCTAAGGAGGGGACCTTATTACTCGTTGGATGCGTGGCTAACACCCCATCCTACTCGTATAGATACTCAGATGTAGGTTGTCGCGAGTGACCAGGTCCAGACAAACCTGCCTACAAGGTTATGAATTTCCTAGAGAAGTCATATGAAATCTGAACAGAACAAGTTAAGGTCTAAGGGACTAGAATCATAGTAGTACAGTATTACCTTCAGGCTAATAATTATAGAAAGCTTCCTGTGGAAGGCTAGGGGCTGACTACTCAGGAGCATGTCTGATTAGTAGCAGCCCTACAGTTGTTCTAAGCGAAGGAACTAAATAGTTAGTCGCTTGCGACCTCACGGTTCGCTTATGAGCTATCATTTTCCTATCATGACATTCAGCGTATTGTTTAGGTCACTCCAAACCTCACCCTATTCTGTCTAGACCATTAGAGATTATGATTCACCGCTAGGACCCTCCGATCAAGTGTAGGCTCCCGGGGTGTGCCTGTTCACAGCTATATAGACTATGATAGAGGCGAGTAGCGATCACATTAGGCCTATAGGTCCAGATACGCCTTTTGAATGGCTAGATTGAGACTTAAATATAGTACATCGATTGGGATTGCCCCCCACCTAGCATAGCCTTCTGTTGACCAATTTCAAGGTTGCTAGTTGTGTCATTGCCTACGGGGCTATTGATCGGTCAGAGAGCTATATGATGTTGCTCAGAGGAGTTATGTGATGTCCCAAGGGACTATCTTCAGGCCCAAAAGTCATATTACAGTCCATCCACGAATAGGCTTCTACTTTTATGCCGTATCGGCATCACTGAACCTCTGTCGATCCTTGTATGCCCAGGGTACAGTTACAAGAACCCAACGGGCTCAGACATATTTACAGAAGTCCAGCGGACTCAGATGCGGACCCAGAATTCAGGTAGGTTGGATATAGTACCAGTAAAATCATAAGAACATGAATAGGGCTATATAGATTGGATTGTACTTGCGAGGGGTTATAAGGTCCCCGGTAGGTTATCTTTGTGTTTCTTGCACCTTCTAGGCTTATGGAAGCCAGGTTAGGTTCTTGTTTATATACTTGCTTGCTAGTTATAGCTTATCAATGTATAGCCGTACAGCTTCAGCTCATATACGTGCAGTGATTTACTAGATGCAAGTTATGGATACGAAAGCTTATAGGTTACCTTCTGCCTCTTCTTGCTACTTATTTTCAGTCTTTATCAGCTTCTATTCAGCTTGTCATTACTGTCTTACATATTCAGTACATATTGTACTGACGCCCATCTATGGGGCGCTGCATAGTTGTCTGCAGGTTTAGGTAGATAGATTGTGGGATCTCTTAGCAGCTATTCAGAGTCAGCAGATTGGTCAGCTCCTTTCATTCGGAGTTGTCAGGTTGTAAAGGTTACTTGTCTTTTATTGGTATGACATTTGGGTAGGTTGGGCCCTGTCCCGACCAGCATTTATTCTTAGAGGCTTGCAGACTACAGTCTTCAGTTAGTTGTCTATGTTGGTCGTGTGGGGCCTAGCATAGCTTTCAGTTGGCGGCCTCATCGGTTGTAGCGTTTATATGATTGTCCGTTTTTCATTCTTTATAATTAGACAGCATGGTGGTCTTGTCGGCATGCATAGAATCTCTATTATTGTTATGTTAGCTGGGGTAGCTGTTTTTTTACAGGTGTTACGTGGCCTTGTCGGCCCGAGGCTGTGTTTACAGCCGAGATATAGCACTTTATTTTTTTGATTTTGAGCCACTGGTAGGCACCAGAGGTGCATATGCCCAGCCAGGTCAGCCCAGATCCCAGTGTGGCATTAGGTGTTAGTCATACCTCCTAAGGTGGGGCGTCAATATGCCTTTTAAAATTTTAATTATTGTGATTTATATTATTTTTTATAAAATTTTTAAATATGTAAATTTTATTTCAAAATGTTTGATGAATTTATATTCGAATTCACACAAAAATAGTTTGATCTTCGTACCGCAAATCATCTCACATAAAGTGTGTTGGATGGAGTAATATATTTTCCTTTTAAAAGTTTATATATTTGAAATTATTAGACTAAAATTTAGATTGAAAACAATCTTTTAAAAAATTAAAAAAAATAAAGGACTGATCCGCCCTAGCTCAACCCTTTTAGGCCGGTTAGGTTAGTCATTCTGTTCCAGTAGATATGTCGGTGCATCTAAGCCTATCAAAATTCATGGCCTACGAGGAAAGGGTGGACCCAAATTGATAACTCTATCAATTACTAACTTAATTGCGTAAAATATTTTGGGACTTTTAAAGATATTATCTACCCAACACAAATATTTTATCCACCAATACCAATTTATACTGCCTATTAAATAAGTACCTTATATATTCTTCAAACTCAACAATGATGAATCTTCAAAAATCCCATGTCAAGCAACTCAAATCAGCTCCAAATGCACTCAATTTGTAGAAAGAACTTCTCAAAGGTAGTAGAAACAGTACTTAGTAACACCTACTTTTTAAATTTATTTATTACATGGGATAGTGAAGGAAAAATGGCGAAAAAGATTGTAAGATGAGATTTAAATTTTAACTAATAAAAAAAAATTAAAATAGTCAAACAATTAAACTATTAAAATTTTTCAATTTATACCCGCTTCTAGTTGAAATTTTCATATTCAAGAGTTTCAATTTCCACAATGGTGGGTCTTCGACTTCATCCCCCCAAATCGTCCCAAACAATAGTTAACTGCTTCCCTAGTTCTAAGCTCTTTGATCAATCAAAAGCTAAGTTTTCACCTATAACAACAGTTGAAGAGTGTTGCTATAATATATTATTATATTATATTATATTATATTATTGCATTATTTTTGTATATCATTAAAGTATATAAAATGCGAATGATATACCCTGAAGGTATACCACCTCAATACCTCCTAGATTTTTTATAAATACATTTTTTTCCTGAATAGGTATACTTGGTCATATTTTTAAAATGTGTATTTTTCGAGTAATATTTCTTGGAATGAATGGATATTTCACGTGAACTTCTCAAATATTTTTTTCTGTCCACAGCGCATAAAACTAAAATCAAGTATCCACATGCAAAGAGTCCATCCTCGACCGACAAATAGCAAGGGTCATTTGCACGAATGTCTCGATTTGAGAGTGATTTTAAATTTTTGCTTCTTAAATTGATAATTTTTAAGTTTATTTTTCGACATTTTAAGTAATAAAAAAGTGATCGAAAATGCGTTTGACATCGAATAAACAAAAACAAATTCACAAGGCACACAAGTTATGTCTTATAAGGGGGAAAAATCGCAAGACACAAGTTATATCTTACAAGACATAAGTTCAGTTTCATAATATTATGCCTTAAAAAATTCATAACTCACAAGTTATGCCTTGTAAGGTCACAATATATATCAATTGTAACTTCAGCATACATATAAAAAGAATTATTATGTCTATAATTATAATTGTAAGACAATTGATTCCAATTCTTTAAGAACTATTAATTAGTCATTATTCTTAATTCAAGACTTTGATTTTCTATTCTCGTTGTACGCGCTCACTTGGAATGATATGAATTAGTTTTAAATAGTTGTTATGTGTGTCTGGAAGGTTACAATATATTAGAGCCATCAATATGGGTCAGGCCTGTTGGGCTGGGCCGGCCCAACTCGTGATTTGGTAGGGTTGGGCTATGATTTTTGAATTCTATTTAAGAACCAGGCTTTTAGCCCAGTACAACTCGTGATTTGATAAGGTTGGGCTATGATTTTTTAAACCCATTTAAGAATGAGGCTTTTAGCCCAGCCCAGATAAGCCCGTGGGGATTGAACAAAGTGGGCGGGTCAGGCCGTAGGTTTAATAAAAAATTAATTAAAAAATTATAAATAAAATAGAGTACTAAAAATAACCAGAGGATTCAAAATTCAAGAGTCAAAGTATACTTAAAACAATCATATATTAATATTACAAAACCCAAAAACTCACTAATCGTTTAGTTTTCATATTAATATCTTTATTTGGTTCGAAGGATATCGTCTCAAAAGTTATTTAATTTCATAGAAGCTTTATGTCCATCAAGATCGTGGTCTTGTAGGGTTGTACCCAAGATATTTTCATAGAATGACAGTTGTTTCAAATTGAAGTCATACGATCAAATCTTTACTTGAAGTCAAATTTGATAAATATTATTAGGATTTTTTAATTTGTGAACTAAGACTTGTCTAGGAAGTAGTAACACCATTTAATATTGTCTTGTAAATATTTATGTTAACATTTTAAAATTAAAATTAAATTAATAAATTATTTTTAAAATATTTTTTTTAAAAGTGAGGGTCTGGCAGAGCCCGTAGCCCATGTATTGATGGGGTGGGCTTACTGTTTTATGGCCCATCAAAATGATGGACCAGCCCAGCCTAACCCATCAAACTCTAAAGCCCGTGTGGGCTAACTCGGATAGGTTGGGCCAGCACATATTGACAACTACTATATATATCAATTGTAACTTCAGCACACTTCTACTCTTATAAATTCTTCTTTTCATTCACACTTCTACACTTCTACTCTTATGTTTGTGGAAGTAGCGTTGAAAAAAAAAAAGAATATTTATATAGATGTTGCAGTAGAGCTAGAAAGAGATTTAATATTGAGGAAAATAGACTTGGTTTATGGAGGAAACAAGCAGCATTGGTTTGAGGGGTTGGCCTCTCAAGTTGTTTACAACGGAAAGTCGGCAATGCGGAGGATAATTTATTTTGGGGAATAGTACACAAAATATTTCATAAAGGCAAATTAATTACTCTAATTTATCCCTTTTCATACTAATTTCACTAATATTTATTTGGAACAAATTACCTAAATGTCCTCCCTTATTTACACGTCCGAGCACTGCTACTTTTTTCTCTCTTTTTATTTTTTATTTATTGTTTTTGTCTTTCATTTTATTACTTTTGTGCCTTCATTTATTGTTTTGTCCTTTTCTCATTTATTATTTTTATTCTTTTGTCTCTTTTTATTCTTTATTAGAGATATTATTTCATAAAATATTTATTATATGTTTTCTTGTTTTTTATTTTGTTTTGTTTTCTTTATTTTTTCTCTTTTTACACTTGATTCTTTTCTTTTTTTTTGGTTAGTTTATCTTCTTTTTTATTTTTTTTCTTTATCTATCTTTATTTGTTTAAAGATAAAAATATTAATTAAAACTTTTTAAATGAATAAAATATAAAAATTAAATAATTAGACTATGACTTTTTTTTTGTTGTCTTTATTTTATTTTTTTAGTAGCAATTAATGCACCCCTGTAGTAGTAGCAATCATTGAACTAACAAAATTATTTTGGTTTCTTTCCTTCCAAAAATTAATGTTATTCTCCTTTTGTTCTTTTTTTTTTTTACATTTCATATTCTCCTTTTGTTCTTTTTTTTTTTGCTTTATTTTTCTCCTGTTGACTCTTTTTTTTTATTTTTTTCTTGTTATCTCTTTTTTTTAATCTAATTTTTGTTTATGATACTCTGTCAGTATATGATATATACTATGTGGGTATCATGGAGAATCAAAAAGTATTCTTATTGAAGCAGATATCAGTGATACATGACAGTATATGAATATATTATGATGGTATCATGAACGACTGAGGAGTGTCTCGCTGAAGAATTGAAGCAGACCTCAATGATACCACGACAGTATATAGATATATTGTGATGGTATCATGGAGGATTGAGGAGTGTCTCACTTAAGAACTGAAGCAGACCTCAATGATACCACAATGGTATATAGATATATTGTGATGGTATCATAAAGGACTGAGGAGTCTCATAAAGGAGTGAAGTAAACATTAATGACACCATGCCAATATATAAATATACTATGATAGTATCACAGAGGATTGAGGAGTGTCTCAAAGGACTGAAGAAAACCTCAATGATATAATGAAAGTATATAGATATACTGTGATGGTATCATAGAGGACTGAGGAGTATCTCACTGAAGGACTGAAACAAACCTCAGTGATACCATGACAACATATAGATATATTATGATGGTATAAGTGAGGACTGAAATAGACCTCAATGATACCATGACAGTATATAGATATATCGTGATGGTATTAGTAAAGACTACAGAGTTTCTCACTAAAAGACTGAAGCAGATCTTAATGTATCATGCTGGTATATAGATATACTATGATGGTATCATGGAGGACTGAGGAGTGTCTTGTTGAAGGACCGAAAAAGACCTCAATGATACCACAATACTATATAAGTATATTGTGATGGTATCATGGAGGGCTGAGGAGTGTCTCATTGGAGAACTGAAGTAGTCCTCAATGATACCACGACAGTATATAAATATACAGTGATGGTATCATGAAGGACCGAAGCAAACCTTAATGATACCATACCATTATATAAATATATTGTGATGGTATCATTTAAGACTGAGAAGTTTCTCACTAAAAGGCTAAAGCAGATCTTAATAATATCATGCTACTATATAGATATACTTTGATGGTATCATGAAGGACATGTGAATTTCTTAATGAAGGACAAAAGAAGATCTCAATGATACTATGACAGTATATAGATATATTATAATGGTATCATTAAGGACTGAAGCAGACTTGAATGATACCATGACATTATATAGGTATATTATGATAGTATCATAGAGTACTGAGGAGTGTCTCACTGAATGACTGAAAAAGACCTCACTGAGACAGTGTCATGGGACACTGAGGAGTGTCTTATTGAATAATTGGAGCAGATCTCAATGATACCATGGCAGTATATAGATATATTGTGATGGTATCATGAACGACTGAGGAGTCTCACTGAAGGACTGAAGCAAACCTCAATGATACCACACTAGTATATTGATATATTGTGATGGTATCATTGAGGACTAAAGCATACCTAAATGATACCATGACAGTATATAGACATACTATGATTGTATCACTAAGGACTGAGGATTTTCTCTCTAAAGAACTGAAGTTGACCTTAATGATTCTATGCTATTATATAAATATGCTATGATGGTATCATGGAAAACTAAAGAGTGTTTTATTAAAGGACTGAAACAGTCTTCTATGATACCATGCAAGTATATAGTTATACAGTGATGGTATCATGGAGTGCTAAAGAATGCTTCATTGAAAGAATGAAGTAGTCATCCATGATACCATTTCAGTATATATATGTGTGTGTGTGTGCGCGCGCGTGTGTGATGGTATCATGGAGGACCGAAGAATGTTCATTGAAGGACTAGAAGATACCTTGATGAAGTCAAAAAATAAAAAAAGTAGAATAAAAAAAAGATAAAAAAATAAATGAAATCAGATTATTTAAAAAAAAAAAAGTTAGACAAAATTTTAAAATAGATAAATAAATAAGATGAACAAAGAAATGAAAAGCAGAAAAAAAAAGAACTAAATTTGAGAGTAAAATTTGATTTCAGTGAAAATAAAAAAATAATATAATTGGAGAAACTTTTTTAACAAAAATAGAGAAAAAAGATAAAGAATAAAGAAAACAAAAAAAAGGAGTAGAGAAATAAAAAAAATTGAATAATGAAAAAAAGGAGCCAAATTTTAACATAAAATTAGATTATGGTGAAAAAACAAGAATAATGATTTGAAATTTTTCTTTTTTTAAAAAAAATATATTTTTAATTAATTTTAATTTTAATAAATAAACTAGTGATTTTAGTATTTTTTTTGTCAATTACTTCTTGTTGTAATCAAATTATTTAATTTTTCTATATTTTTATTAGTTATATGTAATTAGCTACTGTATTTATTTATTTTATTAAAAAGATAAAATAAAAAAATGAAAAGAAAAGACAAAAAAATAGTAACAAAAACTTAAAATGATTTTCGAATTTGACCATTTCTTAGATTTTGTTGAATTGTATCGAATCCATTTTTGATTTTAAAGCGAATAATTACCTTATAAAACTTTTTCATGAACTAGCCCTTTTATTGGTTATTGGAACACTAACACTTACTAAAAAGAGTTTCCCTTGGTCTATGAACGGGAATGATGAAAGTGAATCAGTATGCTAATTTCTCATCCGCAAATCATCTCTTCCTATAGGTTCTTTTCTCAAAGAATAAAGAATTAGGGGACGAAAATCTTGATAGAATTTGAAAAAGCAAACGACAAGCCGAAGGCAATAAAATATGAAAAATAATTAATTAGAAAAGGAATAAATTAAAGAAAGAGAGGAAAAAAAATAAAGTAATACCATGATAGTGACAACTAAGAGACCAAAAAAGAAAAGTGCAGCGTTGACGTCAGCCCGAAAAAATTAAATAAAATGGGATATTTTGTGTAATTATTTTGGGGGGCATCACAGTAAAAGTGGGCATTCTCATGTAAATACTTTATTTTTTATGTGCAACTATATCAGTTTCCCTTTATTTTTTGTGTTCATACTAATAAGGTATGTGATGATATATATATGTACGTGTAGTTGTATACACACACACACACACACACACACACATATATATATATATATATATGTATATGTATATATATATGTATATGTATATATATATGTATATGTATATGTATATGTATATGTATATGTATATGTATATGTATATGTATATATGTATATGTATATGTATATATACACCCCTCAATGTAAAAATAAATCTAACAAAGTGGATGATATAATTATTGTGGTTATTTTTCTAGCAAATTTTGTGGCTAATGTGAGAGATTGAGTATTAGACTTTGGTGTTGTTTGGAGCATTTGTGCTAAGTAATATTGTTGTGTTCTACACCCAAGTTGAGGGAGAAGAATTATTTATTTATATTGATGATTCTAGAACTACTCAAGTTCTTGAAATGCCAAAAAAAATTCTTTCAACTTACATTTAAAAAATATTGGTATTATATGATCAACTGGTGCGTGATTTCAATATTCGAATCAATTTGATTCTTGTGAAATTATGACAAAAAGTTGGGTCAAGATTTTATTTGAACTTGATAAGATGTTAATTTTTCGTGGGCAATGAACATTGTAACCATGATTTATTTGTGCGCAATATTTTTTAAGTTATAGATGATAATGCAATTAGAATATATGCGTAGTTGATTGATTATTTTGACTTATAACATGTTAGACTTATAGTCTACTTAGTTTTTCTTATATTAAGAAAATGCAAGATTTTATTTTAATAGTAATTTTTTAAGTATTTTAAGTGAGACTTGTATTGAAACTAAGCATACTAAGAAATTACATGCTTGTGTTTTTAGAGTATTTGAGTAATTGTTAGAATTAGCTCTTGCTGATTTTTGAGATTTGAATAAATAATTATTAGAGTTGGCAAATTGTGTTATGTCATATTTATAGATGTTTTTTTTAGATATGCAAATGTACATTTGTTGAGAAATATATTAAGAAAATTCTTTTGATATATTTTAATTTTAATGTATAAATTTATATATTATGAAATGAAATGCGAAAAAGTTATTCCCCCATTCTGAAATATCTGAAAGTGTGGGGGTATCTTATTAAGATTGTACTATATGATTCTGAGAAAAGAATAATAGGTTCAAAGTTTTTTGATTTTATGTTGATACAATATTGCATATATAAATTTATGATTATCAATTATGATGTGATTGAATTCAATATTATTGTGAAAAAAAAATTGTTGAGTTTGTTGAAGAATAATATTTTTTTAAAGAGTAATAATATTTTTTTCATGCTTCTGTTGTTCGAAATAATTTTGAAAAATAGTGATTTCAAGGAGAAGAAAAAATTGATGATAATTTTTTACACTTATCTTATTGAATATAGTGGATTTTTTACTTGTACTAGCTAGTGGGGTACAATGATGCTAAGAGCGTCTCATATTCAAACATGATAAAATTTATCTATGATTATATGTTTACCCTTGGGGGGAGGGGGGGAGGTGTGTGTGTGTGTGTGTCATATTATGAAATATAAATTTATTATTTTTGAGTTGGTTGGTGATGAGTCTAAATGGTTAAGAGACCTCTTAGTATTTCAATTGGAATATAATCAACATCTTTTAATGTGTTTATTCGTTGTGCTTGCCACACAACAATAGCAGTAGTCAAAAATAATTTTCTGATTGGCAAAAATAGACACATTTATTTAAGATATAATGTGATAAAACAATTGTCGTGAGATGAAATTATTTACTTAAATTATGAAGTCAGGAGCAAATCTGATCAATTTATAAATTAAAAGAAACATCAGGGGAGTGAGTTTTTTGTCAATTTGAGAACAACAACGAGGGTAACCCAACCTATATAATTGAAAATCCCATGAATTAGGTTCATATGGGTAATAACAAGTTATTAGTTGATCAAGTATGCACAATGAGATTATGTCCCTCCTATGACATGAGAATATAGTGCAAAACTGCAAGGAAAAACAAGGTTGAGTTAAACTCTTAATTCAATTCATATCCTTTATAGGTGGTGTATTGCTATGCAAAATACACTTGATGATTGGACATATATGAGTGTGGAGTGGTGTCGTCCTATGAAATTGTGACAGATTTTCATTCTTTCATGAATACCAAAACATATGCATGACCTGTCAGCGCAAAATTGTGATAACAACAAAGATTGTGCGAGTATAATATAATAGAATAAGACGCTGGCCTTACAAAAGAATTCTTGGTTCATAGAAGTTCTAAACTTCCCCAAATTATTCTGTAAGTTTAATCTTGTTTTATCTAGGTCTAGTTCATAGTCTACGAGACACCAAATTCAATGCATTGTACTCATGTAGAAACCAACAAAACTTCTTATTTTGTTCTATAATATTATTTTTGAGATACGTAGGGGTTTGTTGAAAAATATTATTTAATATCTCAAAAAAAATTATTATGTCTATAATTATAATTGAAAGAAAATTGATTTCAATCTTTAAGAATCATTAATTGGTCATTATTCTCAATTCAGGACTTTGAATTTCTATTCTCGTTGTAAACACTCTCTTTGAATGATATTGATTAGCCTTAAATAGCTTTTATGTGTGTCTAGAATGTTACAATATCAACTGTAACATGAGCCCACTTTTTCTCTTATAAATTCTCCTTTTGATTCACCTTGAGGAAAAAGATGGAAGATAAACTCCTCATATATATCTCTACTCCTTTTCTTTTGGTTCTTTCCTCATATTCTATTGGAGCGCTAGGTTTTTGTTACACCCCGTAAATTTTTGACATTTAGATGATCTATTCGCATTTTGGTTAAGAATTTTTGAATGCCATACATGCTGGTGAAGGGCCCGGGGAAAGACCGGATAAGCGACATGTCGAACCATCGCAAGAGGAGGCTGGCAGACCTCCTCCGTGATGGCCAGAGTGTCACGGAGGCTCACCTCCATGATGGCCAGCGTGTTACGGAGGTGAGGTGTATCCCCAAGTATAAAAGCCCCCAAAATTCGGTTTTAAGTGATAAAATCTTATAATTTCCAGAGAGGACGAAGGAAAACAGAGGGCACGAGGATTTTGAGGAAATTCCTTCCGATTATACCGTTATACGCGGTCCAAACTTGGTATAACCTTGGGTAGTGAAGTATTAAGAAGCAAGGAGCATTCCTACGGGTTTAGTTTCGTGAAATTCGGCTGGCGAACTGTTGTGCTACCAAGCTAAGGTAAGTGGAATTGATCCAAATTAGTGTCAATATACTCCTAACCCTAAAGTGAGTATTTCTCCCTTCTGGACTTTCGAGAAATAACGAGTTTTCGGCCGTTTTTTGATAAGTCAAAGTTTGGGCTGTATATTTATTAAAAGTGATATTTTCTTTCAAAATATTAATGTATTTAGTCCTAATTGATATATATATATGGATGCAGTTGGGAGAAACAGCGGAATATTGATTGAATTACGCCAATTAGCTGGAAAATCAGAAACGGAGGTATGTAAAGCCAGTTTCTTCGGCAAGCTAGAGTTTCGGTATAGTAACATTGCTCAAGTTCCAGTAGAATGTTTCAGAAGTCGCATATTATGCTTAGTATAAATTTTAGTACGATGTTGGAAGCATCATGTCATGTATAGCGTGAAACTTACTAGCATGATATAAATTCTAGTAGAAAGTGTCAGAAACAGTACAGCATGCCCAGTATGTGATTTAGTAAAGTATGTTAGGATATTATCGTGTTCAGTCGAAACTTAGTAAAGCAATATAAGTTCCCGTAGAGTATTTCAGAAATAGAATAGTAGCCTAAAATGAAGTTTAGAAAGCATGTTAGAAGTAGTAAATCATGTTTACTATGAAACTCAGTTATACAGCATGATTCTCAGCAGAACAATTATATCTTGTTCAGTATTAGACTCAGCATAGTATGACAAAAGGTTATATATATACCATTATCAGTCTCAGCTTGTATTAAATACATACATAACACTGTCATTAGTTTCAGCATGTAGTATATACATACATATTATTATCACTAGTTTCAGCATGTGGTATACGCAGTTAGTATTACTAGTTGAGACCTGACTGTATTGTTTTGGGGTTGGATTACCTAGCATTCATGACCGCCCCAGGGTTAATAGCTATATCGACTCGTCCGCCAGAGGGTGAGGATACGTCGCTCTACGGAGTGGCATGTCGTCCCTCAGGGGACAAAGATGGGATGCCGGTTTCCCTATATTTTGCCTTGGTCGGCTTTTATACACCCCCGTCGAGCAGGTACGCCCGGGGTGTTGATTCAGGAGTCCTCCGGACTCAGGTACAGTTATAGTCAAGGGTTCAGCGAGCCCAAGTGCATACCCAGGGGATCGGCAAGATGCTTATAGTTACTATGGGAAATGGGATGACTGGGGTAGGGGTATAGATTGCGTGTTGGTTGTACCTCCCGACTTATGGGGGCCAGATAAGGTTTGTGTATGCTATGCTATATTATGTTATGTTATATTATGCCATGTTACGCTAGATATGAATAGATCAACAGTAGAACGCTACATTTTCAGGTATGACTCCTACTCCTTTCAGTATAGTTGCGGACAGTCTTGAACTCATACTTGCAGTCAGTTACAGTCTATTTCCTTCTACTTCAGCTCTATCAATTATATTGCTTGTCTTCAGTTATTTTTCAGTTGTTGCTTTACATACTTAGTACCAGTGGTACTGACGCCCGTTTGGGGCGCTGCATTGCTTGCCTGCAGGTACTCATAGACGAGGAGCCGATACCTCGTGATTTCAGCCAGCATACAGAGTCATCAGCTCCAGTCATTCGGAGCTAGATAGCTAGAGGTTTATCCTTTTTCATTGTTGTACAGTATGGGTAGGCCAGGGCCCTGTCCCAACCATATTATCAGTATTCTTAGAGGCTTGCAGATTGTGTATTCCCTGTGGTTAGTTATACCAATCGTGTGAGGCCGTGTGTATGTCTTAGCTTGTTTATGATGGCCGCGTGGGGCCTTATTCAGTTGGTAGTGGTGACCTTGTCAGTCACGTAGCAGTTTAGCTCATGTTTTCTTCATTCAGAAGTAACTAGATAGCATGGTGGCCTTGTCGGCCCACATAGGTTCCCTTTTGTTGATGTGGTTCTGGTTAGCTGTTGTGGTTGTACATGTGGCTATAGGCCTAGCCGGCTGGGGGTTGTATTTACAATCGTTATATAGCCCGTTAGTCCCATGAATCAGAATTAGAGCCAGCCAGGCACCAGAAGTGCTTAGGCTCAACAGTCTAGCAGTTCGGGTCCTAGTAGGGCACTAGGTGCCAGTCATACCCCCTAAGACGGGGCGTGACAGTTTTATTTTTTTTCCATGTGAAATTTTTATTAAATAAGAAATAAAAACAAAAATTTAAAACTAATAATTTAAAAGAAAAAAATTAAAAACAACTGCAAAATATGAATAATCCATGCAAAAACTTAAATAGCAATGGTATGCAAAGTCAAGCCACCATACGTGGTCTTGGAAATATGCTAAGTAGGCAGTGTCTAGTGACAACCATCTACCATCACAAATTTAGGCGGTAGGAGGCCTTGCTCTCAATTATTGTGATTTTGAATGAATATACACCACAATGACTTCAAAATTTAATGCTTTCAACAATTTAATTGCAATTCATTTTGGTTGTCCCCATTAATAAGAAGATTTGTGGTGGACAGCATATGAGAGTATCATCTACTTTCTTGCTTGTATTCAATACACTTGTGCTGCGTTACTGCTCCTAATTCTTTGCTATTTATTGTAGCCATTAATGTTGATCTGAATTTTGACATACTCTCTCTATTTTATTTTATTTGACTCATATTAATTGATATATTACTTAAAAATTTATTTATTAGATTAATTTTATTAATTATGTTATGAAAAAATATAAATTTGACTATTATCATTTTATGTAGTTATTCAATAATAAGAAAAGTATTAGATGAAAATATTAATAAAATTCTCTTGATTTACTAAATGGATAAATAAAAAGAAAAATCTATTTTTGGTATAAGGTTTGATAAAAATGAAATGAAGTGTGTGGGTATATATTACTTGTTTAAAATTCCGTATATATCACTTTTTGATTGGCAATAATCAGTATTTTAAATGGCATTTTTGGGCGAACTTCGTGGTGGGGCATAATAAAAACGCTTCGGGGCAACCTGTAAAGATCAAAATATTGTGAGGCAGAGGCGGATGTAGCATATATGTTATGAGTTCAATTGAACCCATAACTTTTAAAGTGTTGTATAAATTTTTGTGTAAAATTATTAAAATTATAATAAATAATAGACATGAACCCATAATTTTAAAAATATAATGGATTTAATTTTAAAATCTTAAAAATTTAAACCCATAAATTTTAAATCCTAGATCCGCCTCTGTTGTGAGGCGTAAGTGTAAGAATAATATCTCTTTAATGAGACATTTAAATGGCCCACATATTTGTTAATTAATTATTTATCTTGTATTCCAAGTAAATAATATATATATATATATATATATATATATATATATATATATAGAAAATAATAATTTTTTCTTATGCATATTTGAAAGTTTCCTTGATGGAAGGAAACTAGTAATTATAAAGCCCTAGGACAATTGTATTTGATGGAGAAGTTTCTAGGATTAAAATTTTTACCTAAGAAACTCTCACCTACCTATAAATACATTTGTGATCCTATCTGGATAGATATATGCTAGAAGATTCTTTAAGTTTTCTGCATTAACTTTTAATAAGTTAAAAAACATAAAAATCAAAATATTTTTTATTCATAACCCTAATTTTTATTTTTTTTCTTCGTCTTTCACCAAGTTAAGAAAAAAATGATCAATATGCAAATTACAAAACAAAAACACATCATCAGTAATCACTTGCTTTAGTTTGATGCTTCTGATTGTAGGTTCCTTCTTTGCTTTTTTTTTATTCAAGTTAATTTATAAATTTCTACTCAAGTTTTTAAAAAAGTTCGATAAGTTATTTTAGATGAGCAATTCTAATTAATTTTTAATCAATTTTTTAATTATGATTAACATTTATTATGAAACGGTTCTATGTATATTTTTAGTTATCTTATATTTCTTGAAATTTCTATGTGATTTTATAATTTTTATTATTTATTTTTATTATATCAATTTATAAAATATTAAAAATTAAAAATTCACGGGACTTACGTCCACAACCTCGAGGCTTACACCTTGCCGCATATCCGGGTAAAATATATGTCTTCCATCACGTCTGTGCCTTTTGAAATAATGAAATAACATCAAAGGTAAGTAGATTATTTTTCGAGAAACTTATTAATATGTATAGTTCGACTAAATATATATTTATAAGTATGATCTAAATATACAAAATTCATACTATGATTATATATAAAAATTATACTTAAATATATAAAATTCATATATTTGCTCAATATTTTGTAAGTAAAATCACACAAAAATATTGAAGTGTAATTATTTCTCATTTTTTTGGACTAAACTTATCGTCCCATCAAATGACAATATTCTCTTGGATGACTATAAGAGATCTTAAGCAAAAATAAATCCAAGATAATTACAAAAGGAAACTCACACTTATTCTTGCTCGAGCTCGATTTTATGTTCATTAAACATGTTCTTTTAGTTATATGACTCTTTTGATAGGAAATCAGTAAAATACAATACAGAAAATTAGCAAATAAATTTTTTTTATACAAAATGTAATTTGATGAATATATTCTTTGTTAATTTTTTAATCTTTGTCTATTTATGTGCCTCTTAATTCTAGAATAATTAACATTAAGAGTAAAGTTAAAACAATATAAATAAATGTTTCTTGATTTTTTAACTTGACAAATATTTGAGAACAACTATCTTTTAGTATACTTATCAATTAAAAAAGAATGGAGGGAGTACATTACAATCATTTCTACCTTAGGACTTGTTTGGAAAGCAATCAGAAAATTGAATTTGAGTATAATTGGATATAATTACACAATCTGGTCTGTTTGTTTGGCCAGGTAATTACATGGTTAACATTGAATGGATGTAATTTGGAGGGAGTAATTATACTCTCTAATTCGCAGGGAAGATGTGAAAATTGCAGGTAATAACATGGTCTAATTACAAGATCACATTTTAATTTCTTTGTTTTTGTTTTTATATTTTTAATTCTATTATTTTAATTTCTTTTCTATTTTTATTCTTTTTATTTTTTTAAAATTTTAAAATATTTTTTATTTAATTATTTATCTTCCATTTTCTTTCTTCTCATTTCCCAATATTTACTTCTTGTAATTTCATGTAATTGCTTGTATTTTTTATTTCTTATTTTCTTCATTTAACATAAATACATTATTTTTTTAGTTTTTTTAATTATGGTAAAATTTAATTATTGAATGATGTTATAGACTTATGTTTTTCTTTTCTTTTGAATTATATTTACTTAAGTCATGTTGCAACTTATTTGAGTTATGTTGGAATGTGCAATAAGAGTGTTATGTTAATTTTTTTATTTTGAATTTATGTTATATTTTTTATTCTAATTATTTTCTTTAGTAGTATTGAGTAGTTATTTCATGACGCATGCCATTCATTTTTTAGTTAAAATTGATAGATTATTTTTTTTTCCAACTATTTAAATAATTTTATGGCATTATATTTATAAATATTAATATTCTTATCAGCATACATTTCATGTTCTTAAAATATGTGACTTTTAGTTTTTATAATTAATTTAATTAAAATATTAGTAATTTTAAAATATACATTAATTTTTTTTTTATAAAATTAGTTTAAAATATATGTTTATTAATTAATATAATATCATTTATAAAGATATATATATTTTTCAAAAATTTATTTTATAATTAATTTTTATTTTAAAATTTTTCATCTAACTATATAATTACAATTGTGCAACCAAACAGTACGCGTGTAATTACACCATAAATACATTATATCAAACAAACATATCATAATAATTTCTATATTATGTAATTACTAAGATATTAATTCGTATCCTACTAATTACACTAATTTCCATTACTAATAACTTTCCAAACAAACCCTTAATAATTTTGTCATTTCCTTTGTATTCCACCCATATATCATATCGAAGAAACAACATAAAATCCTTTGTTACTATCAAAATATATCACCACTAAAATAACAATAATAATACCACACACCTACCTCGAGAATGTCATCATTTAATTTTGCTTAACGAACCCTCTCTCTCCAATTCCTCTATAAATACGTAAACCTTATTCTTACATTTTCAAACTCAACTATATATTATAATTATAAAAGAAGTTTAATAAAAAACAATGAGTGGTGTTGGTGTGGAGTCGATGGCGCGATCAAATGGAAGAGAAGGATGTGTTGGGATCGAAAATAACGTGGCTTCATGCGGAAGAATTGAGTCGATGGCACGATCAAATGGTTGTGGGAGAATTGGCTTTCAAATGCCATTGCATTACCCAAAATACACAAAGGCTGAGTATGAGAGTATGCCAGAATGGAAGCTGGATTGTTTGCTTACTCAATATGGACTTCCAATTCATGGAGATGTAAACCATAAGAGGAAGTTTGCCATGGGAGCTTTTCTTTGGACCTATTAATTATGTCATAATCCTTTCTACTTAATTCTCCTTACATCTTTTTTCGTTGATATTAATGATATATTAGTCTCAGAATGTCGAACTAAGAAGGACTTAAATGAATAAGCAACCTCGACAGTAAGGATTGACCATATTCCCGATCTAAATTTGTTTTGGATTGAGACATAGTTATTTTTGTTGTTGCGTTGATATGGTTTGTGTTTTTTTTTTGTCTTAGTGGGAGTAAGAAGAAAGTGGAAGATGATTATGCAAGCTTTAATCTCTCTAGAATTAGTAAGTGTATATTTGGAATCGAGTTAATAGTAAAGAAATTACATTTGATGTATCACGAATTTTTGAGTTTTGATATTTGAATTATCAGGTGTGCAAGTTTTCTATCTGAAATGTCACTATCGTTCAGATTGAAAAAGTGAACAACTGATAGTTTAGGTGCGTTTTGATAAATATTTGATAATAGTTCAGACAGGAACTCGCACACTTGATAGTTCAGGTATAAAACTCGAAAATTTATGATACTTAAGTTGTATTTTTCACCATTTAGTTTTTGGAATAATATGATATATGTGTGTGTGTCGATGATCGTTAGTCCTGGAAAAAGTTTAATTTGGGATGTAATTGTTATTCCTACTTTTTGATTCTATCTTTCTCCTCTTCGCTTGTAGGGTAATTTTACGGATGATTATTCAAATAATTATTGCGTTAAAAACTTAAATTGCTAGGGAAGATGCATAGCCTCTCAGATTTATTCATTTAATTTAGTTTAGCATTGCAATTTTACTAGGAACATAAATATTTGTAAAGTTGTAATATTACACTAAATTAAGTGGACAAATTTGAAGGGAGATTTAATTTACTTATTTCCTCAAATTAACAAACTATCTTTCTAACCATAAAATCATTTAAGTTTTGCTAAGTATCACATAGTCTTTAAACATTTGTTTTAACAAAAGGTCAGACATGAAATGTCTTCTTTGTTTTCTCTTAATTAGGACTTTCTGTGATATTTAATTAAAGTTGAGTGACTTTTTTCGGACAAAAAATAGTTTAATAGCTCTGATCTAATACAATAAAAAGAAAGTAGAGTAACCCTTCATGAAATTAACCTTCATTCATATAGTTGGAGTAGCTTTTTGACACCAAAAGTTGGCCTGCAGATGGCACAATCGATGAACTTAAAGTTAAAGTTTCTTGACAACTTTATGACAATTCAAACTCTAAGCACACCAGAAGATCAGAAGAGTATATTTCATAGTAATGATTTCTCTGTACTAAAGAAAAAAAGATATATAGACTCCTTCTGTTTGAAAGGTAAATACTTACTGTGTTTATATATATATCAAATCGACAAATGGATGACATATGTTAAAAGATATACAAGTATCACTTAACATTACGCAGTTAATTAGTAATGTATATTTTCCCTTCATTAAATAACTCAACTATTGTAAGTTGCTTTAATTTGGTGTAACACATGGTGAGAATATGTAACTATGTTAGTTCTTGCTACTTTAAGATCCAATCTCAAACAAATAGAACTACGTAGACCTGCCAAATATTCCGCATCTGTTTTTCATAAAAAGGGCAATCGGGTACACTAAGTATTTTGCGATCAACTAGGATTCACGATTCAAATTCATAACATATAAATTATATTAAGATAACCGTTGCTTCAAAGTTCTCCTTCTTGCACCTCTTTTCTATTCAGAAATAATTGAGCATTTAATTAGAGCTGTTCTGTTGGAGAATTAGCGACATCAATAGCATCTTGTTCTTTCATTTTTATTTATACTAATACATAGCTCATGGAGCAAACTATGAGTTTTAAAATCGACAGAATACCTACGGACCCCTTTTAAATTTAATGTATTTTTTTCAAGTTTCTCTAAACTATTAGTAATTTTAATTACCCTCCTAAACTTGTTTATCTGACAGTCTTTAACTCTCTCATCCTAAGAGAGTGAGATACACTCTCCTGCCATGTAGACTTTTTATCCATGTGTCCTTTTTTAAAAAAAATTATTTATTTTTTAAATTTATTAATTTTTTAAATTTAATTTTTCAATTAGTAAAAAAAAATTCTATAACTCTACTTTTCAAGCAAACAAATAAGTTGTTTTGCTAATAATAATGAAATTATAATTAACTTTTTTCTAAACAAATTTTTCCCAAAAAAAAAATTTTACTATTGAAACAACTAGTCATTTTGTATCTAAGTAAAATATAATAAAAATTATATAGTAAAAGCTTTATTATTCTACTAAAATTTTTTATTTCACTAAAAAATAAAGGCGCTCTAATTGATTTTTTTCTTGTTCTAGATTTGGTCTGAATGAATGTTGACACCGAATTTTGACATCTCTATGCCCCCTCTAAGCTGCGTGTCAATAATATATGTATATTTTTAAATTATCTTTTTAAAGAAATTATTTAATTCGGCCGTAATGTTTTAGCATTAATTAACATACCTACCAGAAATTTTTGCATAATTATTTTAAATTATACTTCTAAATTATTTTAATTTCAAGTTTTAAATTTTTCAATATTATATGTAATTACTTCATATATAATATAGTTTCAATTAAATAATATTTATTTACAAAATATAATTTACTTAGTTTTATAATTTATTTATATTTAATTTCGTAATAATAATATTTATATTATTTTATTATAAATTAAATTATTATGTTACTTATTTATTAAATCATTTGTAAGTGTAGTGTTTTTACTAATTTAATAGCACTTTATTTCAATTTTAGCTAATTTATTTAAAATCTAGTCACTTTCTACCCGAATCATGTCAATTTTATCCGTTTTTACCAAATTAGGCCATATTTAAACCCAATTCAATTTCAATTAATTCTTACCCATTAACTCATTCTTGACCCGTTTTGACCCGTGACCCGACCCAGAAACCTAAGATCTCATCCTAGCCGTCCATCTAATCTAATCTAATGGTCATAATTTAACCCTAACATATTTCCTTACTTATCTCCCTCTTCCCAAAAACCTAAACCTAATTTCCCCTTTTCTCTCTAACACCAGCCGCCTCCCTCTGTTTTCTCACTATCTTCTCTGGCCGACACCACTCCGATCAACGGTCAGAAATCAAACCACCACTGTCTCACTCTTCACTTTCCACACCGCTGCCGCACCATCTTTCTCTTCTCACCTCTGGCCACCACCAGTGAAATCAAAAACCACCGAAATCCACCCACGCCTGAAAAGAACCAGCCTTCTTCTTCTCCCCTCTCTCCGTCGCTGCTCCGGCAGCCACCACGAGCAGCAACAGCCACACCACTCTCTGCTTCATCTCCGACAGCGCCGCCTATCCTCTCTCCTCTCTTCCCTCAACCACCAATCGTTGCTCCGACAAAATCCGAACACAGTCACACTTGTCCTCTTCGTTGCCAATCCCAAACCCGTACACCATCCTCCATCATCTCCCCTCTCGTCTGTTTTTTCCCTCAGGCGGACCAACACTCTTCCTTTCTCCCTCTTTATCTCTTCCTCTTCTGACCACAGAACTCTACTCAAGAGGCGTTCTACTTTTGGATTTTGTATTTTTTTTGGCATTTCAAAGTAACGTTATCTTTGAAGTGTTCAGTTTTTATGATGAATTCTTACGAATTCATTACTAGCATGGTTTCTCCGCGCTCGTTAACCCTAATTGATGGTTATTGCTCTCTTGCTTAACAGATCCTAATATTTGAGATTAATGAAACTTAGTGTCATATTTCAATTAATGTCTACTTGTTCTAACTCATACGTGTATATATTATCATGTATTTTCAAAATTTATGAACATTATCAATCATAATATTTTGTGCATTTGTTGTCTTGGATTGCAAGAATATGAGTTGGTTCGTAGTGATATTTTAGATCCGAAAGCTTTGTGAATGGCGTAGGTAGTTTTCATCTAATTACTTTCGGATGTTGCTTACTCATACCTTCATGTTACCATCTATCGAAAGTCCTAATTTTACAAACTTGATTCTATTGTGACGAATGAATTTGCATTCTGCTACTTGCTTGAATTCTCAGCATTGAACGCTTGGTGGATTTTGGTTCGGAAAATAAATATCACTATTCTATCCATTTCTCTATGTTTGATTTTTCCAAAATCAATTCATGGTTATATAATAAGAATAACCGGTCCAGTTCTTTTACACCTCAAGTGTGATTCATAAGAACTTTGAATACTCTCTCCTCCTATTTTATTTGAATTAGAGTTATGACTAAATAATGATCCTCTTTGACCTTCAAAGTCTAATGACTCTTCTTATACTGTGTAGTATGAATTTTTTTTGTAATTATCATGGATTTTATTTTCCTTCTTATGATAACTCTTTTACATGCGGAATATGGATTGTGTTAATTATTTTCATATACTCAATCCGCAGCTGCTATGTTTGAATGTTATAGTAAGTTTATGATATTTTGCAACCTAATCAATTCAATTAATTAATTAATTAATAAGAGAAAAAATAGTGTGACTGATTGATATGCTTCTTAATTGACTTGGTACATTGTTTATTTATGGTTTTTCTTTATGCTAAATGAATTTGTCCTAATCCTGGAAGATTCTTTTTATGATTGATGCACTCTTTCAGTCAATTCAAATAATGGCATGACAACTTTAGTATTTGTTTACTTTGGTAATTAGATTTTCTGTGCATAATTGATTCTGACTGCATTAACTATGGTAAATATGATTTATTTTTTTAAATATATGGGATTTAAATTAGTCTTTTTCCTTAACTGATTTAGTTGATTATGGTAAATAATTATTTGATTATTCTCTTGTTAATATTTATTTGATTATAATAAATAATCATATTATTATTCTCTTGTTAATTAAAGAAAGTCGTTTAATTGATTACGATTGAATATTATTTCCTTTATTAAAAATTTCTTTTTACTAATTAACTATAAATATGCCCTTTTCCTCTCTTTTAAAGGGGGGAACATCTCCTATTCTAATTCCTAGACATTTTTTGAACTGTACTTAGTTCTTGAGCAACATAACATTTTATTATTACCATCTTATAGAAAAAAGTCTGGTCTTCTTCTATTCTTACACTTTTTAAGTCTTCCTGCTCTGTGAAGTTTCACTGAATTTCTAATTCCTATTAGCTCAAAAGCTCCTTAATTGGTTAGTCATTTGATTTTACAACTTCATTATTGTAATTATCTATGAGTCATGTTCAAGGTGTATAACTTAATCTGTTAGATTTCTTAGTGTCTATATATTGACCCTCGAATTTACTCGCAACTGAGATATTACGGTTTGATTTTAATAAATATACATTGCTATTTGTATCTACATGTTGCATGTGGTTTGTTCTAGTCTTTAAAGCAGGTAACATCTACCCTTCGTCCGGGGTCTATCGGAGAGTCGCCGGGACAAGAGAGGACTCTAGAAATTAGAAATTAACCTTATGTTTTTTTTATGTTTTTATTTATTTTATTTATTTTCAGCAGTTGTAATATTGTAATGAACGCTGATAATAGTGAAAAGGGGCTCATGGGAATGGGGTTTGTATGTTCTTTACTGTTTTTATATTTTGACTACTAATTAGACAATCTCATATAGAAAACATGCCTATAGGACTAATACGTACATAAATCACTTATGCTAGAAATCATAGGAACTAAAACAAGTTAATTTTAAGCATATCATTTTTAAGACCGTAGAGATCATGTCTATAGGATTTGAAATCTAATTATCTTGCTTGTGCATTCTTAGAAAACCTGCCTATAGGACTTATATTTTAACAATAAGATCATCATAAATTATGAGGTTTCAAACAGTAATTAATTGATTGTTATAAGATTCTGTAATAAGCATATTAATTTGGAAAGTATGTGAATCTATGACGCCTTGTTAAGAATCCGCCTGTAGTTAGTATTTCATAATAAGGTTAGTCACAAATTAAAATCGTAGGTTTTGCATTATAAAACTGCTCACTATTAATTAAATATAATGCTTAAATATTTCTTTTCATATCTGGCCACTAATTTGGTGTAAGGACGGTCCAAATTTCTTAAGATGTGTCTGTTGTATGTTTATTCAACGATGAATTCATGTAGATATCCTGACTAATAGGAAACTGTTATGCGCACTTAAATTTGATATTGCATTAGTAACCATGCTCGTAGGATTTATTCTCCAATTTAGAAATTATACTTATAAGATTGAGGCTTATTTGAAATCCATATTTTCTATTTGTTTTAATTTGTTTGTTTAACGTTTAATCAACTTTAATAGCCTTAAGTATGTTTTAGATCCCAAAATCCAAATTAGTAGTCCATGGCCTCTTGGCATTAAGATTGGGACGGGTCACATGCTAGGGCGTTAATATATTCTTTTGTTTAGAATGATTTAGGACTAATCATTAATTAAATAGGCGAGTAGGTGGGATATGATAGTCTGTGTTCGCCGAATAATACGAGCAATCTTAAATGATTGCGAAGTATTATTTTAGTTGCACGAGGTGATCTCGTTAGGTTGAAATAATCCCCCCTCTTTAACTGCAGAACTACATTTGACCTGATTTCCTTTGGGATACATAGACGCCTCTTTGAGGTTCGGTCCAATCCTTAAAATTTTTATTTATTTATTTTGTTATTGTTTCCTCCTAATTTATCATTTATTTATTATTGTTTGCCTTTATTTGTCAATCCTTATTTGCATAAATTGCTAAATATATTCCTTTCATTATATTGTCACAATCTTCTTCCTTCTTATTTGTCCGACTTTCTTTTATTCTAATTGCAAAGTTAAGATCTTTTATCACTTAGTTTATTTAATTTGTTTTACATAAAAGGCTTAAAATCAATCTTATTTGCTCGCCTAGTAAATACCCCACATAATAATGAAATCCGAAAGGGACCCACAATTGTGGACCTCGAAAGGTGCCTTACACCTTCCTTTCGAGATAACTTGAACCTTTACTCGATCTTTAGTGACGTGGACTAGTTAAATAAAAATATCTGTTTAATTTGCTTAGTACAGTGTCCTAACGCACTTTAAATTTGTTAGGTGGCGACTCTTCCTTCTTTTATCCTTCAAGAGTTATCACGTGTTCCGTTTCTCGCGAGAAAAATGAAGCGCGACAGCATGACGACTCTGCTGGGGATTTTAGATCTTCTAACCATAATGGTTTCATTTATCATGTTTGTTACGTTTAGTTATTTCTGTTCTATGAGAATCTCTTTCCTGTTTTCATATCTTATTGTTAAAAAAACAATTAATTTTATTATGTTCTTACCATATTTCAATTTTGTCATTTCATTCTTTATGTGCATTTAATGCGGAATCCTCTTTCCTTATTTGTTTATTTTCTTTCTATATATGTTTTGCGTTTTATTTGCTTCCTAATATAGTTGATTTCCTTACATATCAAATGTTATTTGTCTTTCTAATCATCTCACTCACACACTTGATAATGGTTGCATGGTTTCACGTCTGTTCACTTTTTACTCCCTTGTCGAGGAATGTCTCTTGATTTGGTCGATCAGCGGTGCATCGACGGTCATGAGCTTTCGCACTCTCAAGTTGTCCGCTTGAGGGAACCTTGTCTAAAACCAACCTTTTTTCTTGTGGCTACATTTTGTTGTTTTATAAATTAGTTTCGTGCATATTTCTTCTCCCTTATTCCCATTATTTGCTTATTTGATATATATAACTCATTGTGCTATTGCTTTTACGTGTTATTTGTTATAGCTTTATATTTAGTTATCCTATTCATGTTCTCCTCCATTTTGAACCTCTTTTCTTTTTCTTTTGGAACGGTTGCATGGTCACACAGACGTTCACTCCTAAACACTCTTGTTGGAAAATGTCTTGTGGATTGGTCGATCAACGGTGCGTCGACAACCATGAGCTTTTCCACTCTCAAGTTGTCCGCTTGAGGGAACCGTGTTGTTTAAACTCCATCTCATACCTATTTATTTGTTGTGTGATTGTTTTTATTTCTCTTTATTTGATGACATATTTAGATTACTTTTCATTTACATGCTTAATTATTTTCCTTATTCCCCTTATTTGTTGTTATATTTAAATTATTTTTCTTGATTCCTTTCCTTATTGTAAATATTAATGAATTTCTTTGTCTTAATGTATAGTTCTCACTCCCTTATTCCCTATTATTTAATATTTTTAATTGTGGATTATTTCTCATTCCTTACTAATTATTACTATTTTTATAACTATTAATCAGTTCATGCTTCCCCACTTGGGAATCTCTCACTATCACACACTATACACAGGAGTTGTGCTTTGCACTTCTCCTAAATCTCTTTCAAAAAACTCATTTAGAGAGTCGACATTTACATGGGGTGAATGGATAGTTTTACTACCATGTGACCATGTGCCTTCTCACATAAGAATTTTCAGTTTGTCTACCTAACTTTTAGAAATTGTTAGTCATGCATGCATTATCCCCTAATAAGTCTCGATACCCTTGGCGTATTGAGACCATTAGTTTAACTTTGCCCAAAGTCTAAAGAGATTTACAATCTCGAACAGGACATTATCATATTTATTTATATTTTTTATTTGAGAGGTCAATATGCGTAAAATGTAGACTATTTGCTCCTTAGGTGGGAAGCATAAAACTAGTATTTTGATGCAAGTGTTAAGCACAAAGTCGCATCTGGTAAGCTAAAAAGAAGCCAAAGAAGGAAGAGCATTTCCATAGCTTTATTTTCTGTAATTTATTTCTTGCAATATTTCATTATGTAAAAATAAAGCAATAATTTATTTATTTGAGAATTTTAGTGGAGGAAATGGAATGATACATTATGGCATATTCGACTCTCAAAATGCACTAGGCCTACCTCTGGCACAAAAGAGGCTCCCAAATTTGGAAACGAATTAATATGTTTAATCTTTTATTTACAACATCAATCATATTAATGTGTTTATTTGCTTTAATCTTTTATCTATAATATGTTATGATCGAGTTACATTATTAATTTTATTTTTCTGTTTATTGTCTATCTTGATTATTCCCCTTCCTAAGGTTATTTGTGCATAACTGCTCGTCATACCTTTCTCCTAGTCGGTTCACCAAAAGTAAGATGAATGACAGTAGCAGTTCAACTGATCGAGTAGATACGACCGCTCCCAGAGATTCTACAGAGAGTTCAGAGATGAGGTATCCACCTGAGTATAATGACGTGGTACTAAGGATGGAAGAAACGATTTTGGAACTATAAGGGGAATTATCCCGGGTTCGTAATCTAACCAACTTGTCAGTCCCGCTGGAAACTTCGTTGGAACTGCAAACTGAGATCCACGCCTCTACCAAGTCTCACGTCACTTTTACAAGTCTTCCTCTGTCATCCCATAAATCCTCATATCTTCAACATAATTCTAGTCATATTCCTCAAAATCATATACAACATCCACATAATGCTTATGCAACTCCTTCAAATATACATCATAATCAAGCCACTTCACAAAACCACCCACCATACCTTATGTTCATCACTTACCTCCCACATCTATATCCAACATGTCTTACGCCCATGCTCAGGAAGATCATACCCTTAACCCCATTTATATTGAGACTGCTCCGGTCACTCAGCACCTAAGAGAATCTAGACTCTTTGAGAAAGATAGCTTGATACAGTCTATGGTCGCGGAGCTCAGAAAGATGAATAACCGTATACAGAATATCAAAGGGGCCAAGGGGATAGAAGGTCTAAATTATGAAGACTTATGCATGCATCCTAATGTTGAACTACCAGAGGGGTACAAACCTCCTAAGTTCGAATTGTTTACTGGGGCGGGTGATCCAAGGGCCCATTTGAGATTGTATTGTGATAAGTTGGTAGGAGTGGGACGAAATGAGAAGATAAGAATGAAACTCTTCATGAGAAGTTTGACTGGAAATGCTCTCAATTGGTACGTAGAGTAAAATCCAAGAAAAAGAATTAATTGGACTGATATGACTGCAGCTCTCGTAGAGCGTTTCACTTTCAATACAGAAAATGCACCGGATTTGCACTACATTCAGAACTTGAAAAGAAAGTTTACAGAGACATTCAGGGAATATGCCACTTGTTGGAGGTCCGAGGCCACCAGAGTACGACCTCCGGTGGAAGTTCAAATGAAGGATATCTTCATGCGGAGTCTAGACCCGTAAGTACATGATAGATTGATGCTGGTTAGTGAGAAGAACTTTGCCGAGCTCATTAAATTAGGTGAAAAGATTAAGGATGGTATCAAGAATGGTACCATTATTGATTGGGGAGCATTGCAAGTAGCTAGCAAGACTTTGCAGTCTGGTAAGACCACTGAGAACAAGACATGAAAGAGATGAATGTTGTATCGCCTATAAAAGGGCCGAAAATTCCTTGGAGCTACCAAGAACCTCCACTCCAATACCAAGTGCCTCCATTTCCCGCACCAACATACAATCACCCAATGTCGTTCTACAACCCTGCTACTTATGCTATTCATAATGCGCAACCTACATATTTTCAGTTTCCTCCACCGACACTTCAAAGGTCACCAGTTTATCAAAATCTTTCGAATCAACAATCTCGCTATCCTGCGAGATCCCGAGCAAATTCATCTAAGAAATATACTCCTTTAGGTGAGCCTATAACCCAATTGTATGAACGATTAAAGGTTGTCGGCTATACACTCTGATTCCTGCAATAGTGATGGATACACATGCAAAATGGCTCGATCATAATAATATTTGTGACTATCATTCAGGGATGAGAGGACACACTATGGAAGAGTGTCGAGCTTTAAAAGATAAAATTCAAGCATTGATTGATGCCAAGGTGATACACCCGAAATAAAAACTGATGCTTGCTTGAAGACAAAGGCTAATGTTAGTTTGATTTGCTCATTTATTTGAAAGTTTTATATTACTTGTACTCTGAACTACGTTGGACCTGATCCCATTTAAGAGGAATACATAGGCGTCCCTGTGGGACTCGGTCTATATCTTAATGAAATTTCCTTCTCCCCTTTGTTGAGAGAGTCTCGACAATTCTATCAGGTTTTTTATGGTGATTCAGCTAACGAGTTGCAAACTGAGGCATCATTTTTCAGAGGATCTAAAAATTCAATAGATCAAGCGTTTCTACATAAACTGGGGCATAATTTTTGAGGATATTTCAAAAATTCACAACACTACGCCATTTGCAAGGAGATTTATGTCATGTTCTACACTGGGGTAGAAATATTGAGAAGGATCTCAAAATTTCATCAAGACTTAGTCAAAGACAAAGGATTGATCCTTCAAAAGGACGACTATGGAAAGATACGACATCCAGCCTGATTGAAAATCCAAAATGCATGAGATCGGGATAGGAACAGATGAATAGAGGCATAAATCAACCTTTCCCCTTTTAAATCTTAAAATTTTTCTTTGAGCACAGGAGCAACAGGTACCAAATTTGCAATCATTCTGTAAACCATCAGGATTTTCGAAGGATCAACAGTAAAGCTAAACTACCTGAAACATGTTCATGAATGGGATTAAGCAATATCCTCTTATTAAGTTACTCAAAGATGAATACTGTTGTATTTAAAGCTAAGTATAAGCACTACCCTCCAGTCTTATGGGTTAAGCACTACCCTTCAGCTGCTCCTTCAATTCTCTAAGTTCTGCTGGAGCCATGCGATAAGGAGGAATCGATATCGGCTGGGTGCCTGGCAATAAATCAATAGCAAAATCTATTTCCCTTTCTGGGGAAATACCAGGTAACTCATCCGGACTCGTTCACCACTGGAACAGACTGGAGTGTCGGAGATTCTGCTCGGATATCCTGAACTCTGACCAGGTGGTAAATACACCCCTTAGATATCAATTTCCTTGCCTGAAGGTAGGAAATAAACCTACCTTTTGGCATAGCGGTGCTTCCCTTCCACTCCCGCACTGCTTCTCCTAGATAGTGGAATCGGACCGTCTTGGTCCAACATTCAACATTGGCAAAGCACGACACTATCCAATCCATACCCATTATGATATCGAAGTCTATCATTTCTAGCTCGACCAGATCTACTGTGGTTTGACGATCAGCAACCTCTACTGTACACCCCCGGTAAATTCTGCTAGCCACGATCGAGTCACCGACGGGTGTGGATACCGAAAAGGGCTGCGGTAACAATTTTGGTACAATATTGAACTTTCGTGCCACAAACGGGGTAACATACGATAGGGTGGATCCTGGATCAATCAGTACATAAATAGGGTATGAGCAGATAATCAATGTACTTGTGACTACGTCGGGAGATGCCTCTAACTCCTGCCTCCTGGTAATGTATAGGTACGGCTGGGGCCTACACCTGAGCCAGAGGCTCCTGATCTACCTCGGCCCCTATTTATTGAACCTGAGGGTCTGCACCCTGCTGAGGCTGCTGGAACTCGTGGCCTTGCTGATGCTCTATCCAAATCATCCCGGCTACCCTGTCCCCTGGATGGACAATCTCTCATTAAATGCCCTTTCTGTCTACAGTAATAGCACCCTGGAAAGCCTTGCCTGCAGGCTCCAGCATGTAGTCGGTGGCATATAGGACAAGGGGTGGCTGCAAATCTACTCTTTTCTACCCTCCGTTGCTAAGGTGAGGCTATTGTCCGTGAACTGCTACCGGACTCTAATTGACTTCGGCGAACAAACCTGCCTCTCTTCTGCTATACCGGAGGTAAAGATCTGGGTGGCCTATCTGAAAACCGTGGTCTCAGCCCCCTAGGGATTTCCCCTCGAATCTCATCAGGTCTGCTTATATGGCGCTGCTCTGAAGTCGCCTGTCTAACACCCCGCTGCCGCTTTCTCAAGCCCTCAATTGTTTGTGCGAAGGCTTGTACCCTGGCTATGTCCATATCCTCTCTCAAAGTAGCCGTCATGCACGTCTCTATGTATTTTCGATTCAGGCCCATAATAAAGCAGTGGACTCTGGACGACATGGTGTCCACAAATGCTGGAGCATAGCGGGCTAAGGAGTCGAACTGTAAAGAATACTCACGAACGCTCCTGGCCCCCTGCTCTAAGTGTAAAAACTGGTCCATCCGGGCCTTTCTGACCTCCCGGGGTAAATAGTGGTCCAGGAAGGCCTCTGAGAAGCAGGACCAAGTAGGAGGGGCTGCATCTCTTCCCCGAGATCTCTCCCAACTTTCGTACCACAAAACAACAATATCCCTTAAATGGAACACGGCTAACTCAACTGATTCTGCTGGGGTTACGTGCATGACTCTAAAGATCCTCTGCATCTGGTCCAAAAGGTCTTGAGGGTCCTCCGCTGAATTTGACCCTGTAAACTAAGGGGTTTCCAATGCCAAGAATTCTCTGACCCTGGAACTACCAGGCCCACCTAGAGATTCTGCAGCTGCAGGTGGTACTGGCTGACGCTGAGTAGCCAGCAACTAGGTCAACATAACCACCGCACTACGTAGCTCCTGATCAGATGAAGTGGGTGCAGGAGCTGTGGGAGGCGGTGCTGCCTCAAGTGGTGTCTGGCGAGGCAGAGACTGCTGGGAGGATCGAGATGACACCTCCGTATCGCTCTCAGACCGGGCTAAATCTGACTGTAAATGAGGCATCCTACTGGTGCCTTTGCCCGCTGCTGTATCCAATCTTCTGCCTGTAGCTGGGTGCCACTGGTCTGCCATAGTATCTGTAAACAAAGAGGGTGGTAAGTTTCAAAAGAACCAACCCTATACTGTACTGTGCTAGGCACGACTGAATATGGAAAGAAGGGTAACTGTCCTATTATGCCTCCCAGCCTCCTGCCTATGGTATGTGGTGCACAACACATCCATAGATAAGACTCTACTCAGCACGGCTTGCAGACTCCCTGGGACACGACCTGCTCTGATACCAAGTTTGTCACGCCCCGCCCTGGGGGTATGACTGGCACCTGGTGCCCTAGTAGGACCTAGACTGCTATCTGGTGATCCAAAGCACATCTGGTGCCTGCCTGGCTCTAACTCACATTCTTGGAACCAAAGGGCTATATAACGGCTGTAAACACAGCCTCCGGCCAACAGGCCTATAGCCACCTGCATCTGGAAAACAGCTAACCAGAAACATACTACTACAGGGGAACCTATGCAGGCCGACAAGGCCGCCAAACTGTCTAGTTCTCTGTAACTCAACAATAACATGCTAAATAACTACATGACCGGCAAGGTCACCACTACTGACTAGTTATGGCCACACACGGCCAACAGGAACAGAAATAACAAATAACTATAACAAACTGTACGACCTCACACGACCGGCTCGGCTGACCACAGGGAAATATATACAGAATGCAAGCCTCTAGGAATATCAATAGAAATGATCGGGATAGGGCCCCGACCTACCCATACTGTACAACAAAAGAAAACGAAATACACCTCTGGAATTCAGACTCGGGATGACAGGAGCTGAATACTCAATAGCTGACTGGAATCACGAGGGATCGCCTCCTCGTCTATGAGTACCTGCAGGCAAGTAATGCAGCACCCCACTGGGCGTCAGTACCACAGGTACTGAGCATGTAAAGCAACTGAAATATACAACTGAAAAGAATAACAACAGTAACATGACATATAAGCAGAAAGTAGCTGAGTCTATCTAGCTGAGAATAACTGGGGAGAGTTTATTTATTCTATCACTAAACTGAGCGTACCTAATGCTGTGTCGTCCCACTGTCTACCAATATCTAATAGCACATGTAGGTATACATATAAATACACACAATACCTGACCGACCCCCACAAGCCGAAAGGTGCCAACCAACACACAATCTATTTACCCCTACCCGGGTCTAAACCAACCAAAAATAAGTCACTCCACTCTTCTGTTAACTGTGAGCTCCTCCTACCAATCCCCTTGGGTACGTAGCTCAGGCCTTGGCCTCTGAAAATAAACTGTGTCAGATTCTGAAGACTCCTGCCTCTGGGCGCAAGTGTACACGGGGTGTGTAATAAAAACTGCCCCTGGGTGCAAGCACACAACAGGGTGATTTTATAAAAATCTGTATCTGAAACTGCCCTCCGCCACAGGCGCACACAGAGTGTTCTGCCCCTATAAACAGGGTGGACTGGCTCTGCATAGAGTAAACTCAACTACCCATGCAAGTAGGGTGGTCTGGACCGTATTATCATGGTGGTCGGCCATCATCGTCCTCTAGGCGGACGACATTGCCCAGCTGGTGGCGGTATCTGAATCTGACATCGACACAGCTATAACCCAGGGGCGGTGGGGATGCTAAAAGTGACACCCACATGCCATAACAAGTCTCAACAAATAAATAGCACATAAAAATAACAAGCATGTATAACTGAAAAAGACTATCTGAAATCTGATTTCTTATTCTGATCTGTTTCTGTACTAACCTGATTCTTTACTGATTATACTGATTCTGAAATCTTTCTTTTAACTGTCGGCTAATCTGTAACCATGATACTATCTATCTGAATGGCTAATCTGTAGCCATAATTGTCTATCTATCAGATCTTTCTTTACTGACTGTTATTACGCAAATCTGTTCCTTTTTATTCTACAGCATGCTTGCTTTTCACATAATAGGCTGTACTGAATCTGAACTACTAAGTTGCCCCCGGGCACATGCTTTTCTAACTTTCAGACTGAATATGATATCACAACGCAAACTAGGTTTACTGAACTTGCACAACACTTGACATTCAACTTCCGGGAATTCTACTACGAAGTTTATTGTACTATACAAGGCTAAAGCTACTAACTTGCCGAAGGAACTAGCTTTACATACCTTATCCTCGAACTATCCGTCTGTCGGACGAGGCCCGGCCAATACTTCAACTATTTCTCCCAACTGCATTCATAGATATGTCAAGTAATACTAAATATAGCTTTATTCTAAAGAACAACGTCACTTTCAATAAAATCATAGCTAAACTTAGGCTTATCGAAAGACGATCGAAAACTTGCTATTTTTCAGAAGTCCAGAAGGGAGAAATATTCACTTCACAGCTAGGAACACATAGACACTAGTTTGGAGCAATTCTACTTACCTTAGCTCGGTAGCTTGACGATTCGTCGGCCGTATTTCACGAAACTAAATCCTTAGGAATACTCTCTGCTACTAAATACCTCGGTATCTGAGGTTAAATTGGGTTTGGACTGCATTTGGCAGCGTAATCGGACGAAAATTATATTACCCTCTTCGTTCTTTTTCCTTTCACTAGTTTTCCTCTCTGATTTCTGGAAGTTTTATGATTTAAAACCCAAAACAAACCGAAGTGGGGATTTATATACTTGGGCCTGGACAAGGCCAACGTGTCACGGAGCCAACGCGGAGGCTTCACCTCCGTGACGCGCTGCCATTGCGGAGGGGCTCTACCTCGGCTCCTCCCGCGATGGTTCGATAGGTTGCTCGTCCGGTCTTTTCCCGGGCCTTTCCCTAGCACGTATGGCTTCCAAATATGCTTGACCAATGCACGAATAGGCCATCTAGGTGCCGGGAATCCTACGGGGTATAACATAACCGACATATAACCACGTGAGCTAAACGTGGAGTCCGATGTATACATCCCAACAGTAGGACCCAATATATCTTGCCACGATATAAAGGAATGAACTGGGTGATCACAAAAGTTTGGGGTCAATCAGGCAAAGTAATACTATAACCTACGCTGGCAACATAGTTCTGGAAATCTGAGTGCGCTGGAACCTTGGCCCGCTCGGTGCTAAGTTCTACTCTCACTGAGAAGCCTAAACTAAACTACTAAGCTGATAGCTCGAAACTAGGGTCCATGACTAGTCAGAGACATATAACTGCATGTACCTTGAGGGGTCTTATCAGATCAGATTCTGAAACTGGGTTCTAAAGTGGTCAGAGCTACTTGTCTGGAAGCGTCGTAACCTTCTAAGAACAAGCTGTAACTAAATTAGGGTCCGGGGGCTGGTCAGAGGTATATGCTAGAATGTCATGACTGCCTAATGGACCAAAACTATAATCTGAATCTGATTCTGATAACTGAGAGACACCACTGACACCTTGGGAAAAGACTGAAGTCAAACTGATCAGTTTACAATTTTCTGGATGATTCCGAAGAGATTCTACGTTCTAACTGGTCTGAATTACTAATAGCTAATAGAGAACTCAACTTATCCCAACAACACGAAAATTTTAATAATATGCCAAAATCTCAAGAATTAAAGAAATCTCACCCGACAAGGCTAAACTCATTCTTATCAATGGAATAATTTCTCAACATATATATAGTGAGAATTTCTAGGAAATTCAGCCCAAAACAATCTTTATTCACTAGATGGAATATAATAAGCAAAAATCACTACTCGAAAGTTAGGGCTTGAATTCACTTTTGTACGAACATTGACAAATTAATTAGGAACTAATAAAGATGATGTGGACAATCAGCATGGATATTATTCCAGATGAACATAATGAAAACTAACATGAAATTCATTTGTATTCAAAAGCTCAGGGCTGAAACTGATAGGGAGATTATGTGAAGATTTTGGGGAACTCAAGGGAAGGACAATTCCCTTGTTGAATTCTCATACACCTGACTAAAATTCTCTCGGAGAAGAAGACTTGAACTGCTGCAATAGTTGAGAACCCTAAGATTGCTTGAGAGGACTTTCGATAAGTTTCCTGAGAATAAACGTGAGAACGAGGGGAGGAATCGTCCAAACCCCCTAATAAGTCTGATTTTACGTCCAAAACGACATGGCTTAAAGCATAGGAGAATAGAAAATTACTAAATAACCCTTAGAAATTTATTGGGAAAAACTGACAAGTGCCCCTAATGGGTCGTGGTGACTGACCACGACTCGTGGTCACTCCCATCAGGTACACTGCCTGGGATCCTCAGTAGGCCACCATGAGGGACCCAACAAGTCGTGGTCTATAATCACGAATCGTGGTCATCAGTCGTGGACCACACTGTCTCATTGTGGAGATTTAATGCTAAGTCCCATAATGAGTCACTTAACTAGTCGTCGGCACAGATAACGACTCGTTGCACCCACTTGTCAAGTACACTGGTTAACTAAATATGCTCTCAACTCCGACCTGACCACGGGGGACTTAACGGGTTGTGGTCAGTGACCACGACTCGTGACGTCCCTCATTAGGTACATTGCCTCCCTCTTTTATATTATCCAGCCTTCTCCTCATTGCTCACCTAATGAGTCGTGAGGTTACTTAATGACTCGTCAGGTGGGCTGTCCCGCAACATTTCTGCAGATTTCCATATTTTTCTAATTTAAGTCCTTGATATTGATTTTGAGTTTCTGGGGCATTACAATATCTCCCCCTTGGAAAAATTCATCCTTGAATATTAGAAAACACAAAGGAAAGCAGAGAATAACAATCAAGGTTCCAAATACTATTCATTTAACTCCAAAACTGACGAAACAACTACCTCCGTTTTAAAATACATAACTGAACTGAATTCTCTTTTCATACATACATTTAAAAACATAAAAGAGACTTGAACACCTGAACTGTGTCATGAAAACAAAATTGAGTTCTACGGTCAAAACTAATATCTCAAACTGTGCTAGAGCCGGTATAGAACAAATGCGGGTATTTGGCCATTATATCTGTTTCGGCCTCCCACGTAGCTCCTTCAACCTGCTGATTTTTCCATAAAACCTTGAATCAATCTATCTCCTTTGTTTCTTAGCTTACGAACCTGACGGTCAAGGATCTGGACTGGTACCTCCTCATATGAGAGACTATCCTTTATTCCTATACTGTTCAATGGCACAACTGAAGTTGGATCTCCGATGCACTAATTCAGAAGTGATGCATGGAAAACTGGATGTACAACTGCTAGCTATGAAGGTAACTCAAACTCATAGGCCACATTACCGATACGCCTCAAAATTCTATATGGTCCCACATATCTCGGACTGAGCTTCCCTATCTTTTCAAAACTTACCACCCCTTTCATGGGAGAAATTTTCAGGTATACCCAGTCATCAACTATAAACTCCAACTCTCTTCTCCTCACATCAGCATAAGATTTCTGGCAGCTCTGAGTTGTTTTCAACCTTTCTAGGATGAGATGAACTTTCTGCATTGCCTCGTGAACCGAGTCTGGCCTTATCAAGGTAGTTTCCCCAACTTCGAACCACCCTATAGGAGATCTACACCTTCTACCATACAATGCTTTAAATGGGGCCATCTGGATACTAGAATGGTAGCTGTTGTTCTACGCAAACTCGATAAGAGACAAATGGTCATCCCAATTACCCTTGAAATAGATCGCGTACGCTCTTAGCATATCTTCTAGAGTATGAATAGTCCGCTCAGCTTGCCCATCTGTCTGCGGGTGAAAAGTTGCACTGAGCTTGACCTGAGTGCCAAGTCCCTTTTGAAAAGACTTTTAGAAATGGGAGGTGAACTGGGTATCCCTATCTGAAATAATGGCCAATGGAACCCCATGAAGTCTAACTAACTCTCGGATGTAAAGTTTGGCATAGTCCTTAGTTGAGTCTGTGGTTTTAACAGGGAGAAAATGAGCTGACTTAGTCATCTGATCTACTATAACCCAGATTGAGTCATGCTGTCACCGAGTCCGAGGTAGACCCATAATGAAGTCCATATTCACTTCTTCCCACTTCCATGTGGGTATACTGATATCTTGAGTCATTCCTCCAAGTCTCTGGTGTTCTACCTTGACTTGCTGGCAATTCGGGCACTGTGTTACAAATTCAGCGATATCCCTATTCATGTCGTTCCACCAGTAAATATCTCGCAAGTCGCGGTACATTTTAGTATTATCGGGGTAAACATAGTATCTTGAGTTGTGTGCCTCGGCTAGTATTTATTGTCTAAACTTACCAACATTCGGTACACACAACCTACTCTAGTAATGGAGCACCCTATCTCCCCTTTGGGAGAAAGTTTCTATCTCTTTTCTGAAGACTGCTTCCTAGTTTAAGTAAAGTGGGATCATCATCCTATCTGGATTTGACTTCAACTACCAAAGATGAATCTGATCCACTTTGCATTACCACGCCACCTTCAGCTGAATCCACCAACTGCACCCCTAACCGGGCTAGCCTATGAACTTTTTTCGCTAACTCCCTCTTGCCTTCCTTGATGTGAGCCATACTTCCCATAGACATTTCTGCTTAGGGCGTTGGCCACCACATTGGCCTTGCCCGGGTGATATAGTACACTCATGTTGTAATCCTTAGCAGTTCCAACCACCATCTCTGGCGCATGTTTAGGTCCTTCTGGATGAACACATACTGAAGGCTCTTGTGATCTGTGAAAACATCAACGTGAGCCCCATACAAGTAGTGTCTCCCTATTTTAAACATGAATACCACTGTTGCCAACTCCAAGTCATGAGTTGGATAATTCTTCTCATGAACTTTGAGCTGTCTGGAGGCATAGGCTATCACTTTGCCCCCCTACATCAGAACGCAACAATAAACAACTAACCCATATGATCCTTCCGGTAAGGTTAACACTGGTGTCATAGCCTAAGTCTACACCCTGGGCGTAACACGGTACTTGAAGCCACAAGTGACCTCAAGTCAACCCCTAGTCTATCAATTACTAGTATTTTGAGTAAACATGCACAACGGAACTTTGAAATAATATCATAAAGTATTCATGAGAGGCAAGTCTGAAAACATAAAGTTCAAACAATAGAATAATACTGCTAAATCTAAAATTCATGTCTATCTGAAAGCCATCTACTAGAGGAGTTGCTGGGACAAGCCCCCGGCTAACTCTAAGTCTAACTAAAACTAATACATGACTGGAAGAAGGATAATAGTGCCCTCAGATGATAAGGAATCACACTTCAACTGCTGCAACGTAGAATCTGAACTGTGACAACTAACGGCGCTGGGTCTAAGAATCTGCAACCGTATCATGAAATGATACAACATAAAAGTATGCGTCAGTACTTTGAATGTCCTGAGTAAGTGGGAGAAACATAACTAATAATAAAGTCTAAGCTCAAATGACACGCAATGACCAACAGGTAAGCTAAACTAAACTACTGATATAATCTGAAATGGTCAAGATGACACTATTTGATGGTCAAGGACGTGCCCTAAGTCTGAAACACTGAGGCTGAGATATTGTACAGAACTGAGTTAAACTGAGGACTAGAACTGAACTGAGCTGGTTTTCCTATAACTAGACTAAACTGACTAGTGGGAGAGTCTGTAACCGACATATAACCATGTGAGCTAGACGTGGAGTTTGATGTAAACACCCCATCAGTAGGACCCAATATACCTTGCCAGGGTATAAAGGCATAAACTGAGTGATCACAAAAGTATGGGGCCAATCGGGCCAAGTAATACTGTAACCGACGCTGACAATGTAGTTCTGGGAACCTGGGTGCAATGGAACCTGGCCCGCTCAGTGCTAAGTTCTACTTCCACTGGAAAACCTAAATTGAACTACTAAGCTAATAGCTCAAAACTGGGGTCCAAGACTAGTCAGGGACGTATAACTGCATGTACCTTGAGAGTATTATCGAACTATATTCTGAAACTGGGTTCTAGACTAGTCAGAGCAGCTTATTTGGAAGCGTCGTAACCTTCTAAGAACAAGCTGTAACTAAACTAGAGTCCTGGGGCTGGTCAAAGCTATATACTAGAATATCATGATCGCCTAATGGACCAAAAACTATAATATGGGTCTGATTTCGATAACTGAGAGGCACCACTGACACCTCAAAATAAGACTGAAGTCAAACTGATCAATTGGCAATTTTCTGAATATCACTGAGGATTCTAGCATTCTGACTGAGACTAAACTGATATGATTCTAGAGAGATTCTAGTCCTAACCGGTCTGGACTACTAGCAGCTAATAGGGAATTCAACTTATCCCAATAATATTGGAATTTCATAATATAGAGAAATTCAAGAATTATAGGAACTCCATTCAACGAACTAAAGTCATTTTGATTCATAGGGTATTTACCCGACATATAGCTATAGCAAGAAATTCTAGGAATTCAGCCCAAAGTATTCTTCATTCACTAGAGGAAATTTTACAAGCAAAATTATTACTCTAAATATTAGGGCTTAAACTCACTTTTTGTATGAACACCGAAAATTTGATAAGGAATTTATGGGGATCATATAAACAATATACATGAACATCGTTCTAAGTGAAATCAACGAAAATAAACATGAATACTCTTCATATTCGAAAGCTCAGGCTTAAACTGATAGAAGAAATTGAGGAGGATTTTGAGGACACAAGGAAAGAACAATTCCCTTGCTAAAACGCCACATATCTTGTGAAGATTCCTGGAGAATTTGCTTGAGAATCAAAGAGGAAAGTTCAGCCCTATCCCTTGCTCTGAAATGCTCTGAGAGAGAATTCTACGATGTTTCTCTAAGGGTTAACTTGAAAATGAGGGGAGGAACCATCCAAACCCTATAATAAGTCCAAAATTAGGTCCAAAACAACATAGTTTAAAGCTTAGGTGAATAGGAATGTACTAAATAGTCCTTAGATGAGTCGATGTTGAACTTGTTAATTGCATAAATTAATCGAATTTGCTTGATAATATCATTTCTAGGGCTTGTTTTTGAATTTGAAGTTGAAAATATAGTGAACTTGTGAATTTCATGCCGGGATGTACATGTTGAATGAGATGAGTCGATGTACTAATTGTTAGGATGTTAATAAAATGACGAATTCTCGGGTTTGAGGAATATTGAAAGTTGTAAGAATTTGGTTGGTTGTATAGGTTCGTGTAGATAAATTTTTGTTGTTGTTTTCGTTTCTTTGTTTTTCCTTGCTAAGTGCGATGGATAAAATGTTAGCGATGGTAGTGATTGTGATTAGCTATACGAAGTCTGATTAGTACGCAGAAGATATACCGTCGAATTTTTAAAACGCACTAAGCATGATTGTAAAGTTGGTTATTATGTGTAAATAAAGATGATCTTGCCGTATTGTTGTAACTGTAGCTAAGGACTAAGTGTGGGGTAACCTAGATTAACCCGACCTTAGTCAAAGTTGATATCCATTAGCTGAACATTGATCTTTTCTACTTGGGTTGACAGGTAAAATGGCAAGCAGGCAAGAGAAAGGGAAAGGCGCATCAACTTTGGGCGCCGGAAGGAAGCGAATCAGACTGGGCACAGCAGTCCCAGCAGCACCAGCTGTTCCACGCGGCCAACGCCGCCAATACGGAATGAGATGGGTGACGGATGAGGGGAAAAAGTGGTACGTAAAGACAAAGAAAACAAATACTTGCCCGAGGAGCACATAGCACGAGAACCATTGGCACATGAGTTCCCTAGGATGGTACACTGAATCGAGGAAGCTGGGCTCAACTTCATCTTTGAAGAGCCCAAGGAATGTAACTTGCACCTGGTTCGGGAATTCTATGCCAACTGGAACCCGACGATCAGAAGTCACACCATCAAAATCAGAGGGCAAATAGTCACTTTGGAGCCCCACCACCTCAATTCCATCATAGGAGCGCGGGACATAGATGCCCACGTACTTCGACAGCTGAAAATTACCCATCATATGCGGACATCAGACGCACCTTGTGTAGGACCCGATCGATAGCTAGATGGAGCAGACACAAAGAGAGGGGCTACCACCAAACCTTTCCCTATTCACAGATGAACAGGGAAGCCAGAATATGGCTGAAGATTGTCTGTTCCTGCCTCATCCTGGGGGTACATATGACAGATGTAACCCAGGATCGTGTATGCCTGGTGTACGCCCTGATGAAAGGGCTGGAGATCAACGTGTGTGAGTGGGGGGGGGGTAATTATCTCCGCCACGAAGAGAGCCCGGTTGCATCAGGGGCACAGGTATGGATTTGGTGGACTACTCACCACCTTCCTCAGGGGCCTAGATGTTGAGGAGGAGGCCCTTGACTATATCCCGCAGATGGAGCGGCGGGCCTTAGATGTTACTAAAACTAAGGCTCCCAACACCGCCCACGGGCCAGTGCTTACACTTGGCGAGTGACATGCTCGTGATGATCAGTATATGGCTCACATGTATGGGATGCAAATGCTCCATCTGAGGATAGGCGGAAGGCCGGCGACAGAGGAGGAGCTATGGCAGCTCGAGCTAGACTACCCCTTCGGCGAAAATGCCAGGGCTCTATGCCAAGTGGGGCCAGCATTTGTAGAGCCCACGGATGATGATGTCCCCACAGACGAGGAGACACATTGGGAGGACTCCAATGTGGAGTCCGATGAAGAAGACGGGGGTGATTCAGACATGGGAGATGAAGCAGCAGCACCCGACGAAGAAGTGGAATACTTTGACTGATCAGGGAGTTCCACCACCCGATTTTGTGCTATTTTAATTTTTGTGAACACTGGGGACAGTGTTCGAGCTAAGTGTGGGGTGGGAGTAGTTAGGTGCTGGGCTGTGCTGTTTTGTATGTATGCTCTAATCTGTTGTCGTGCATGTGAAATTTTGTTGTTCCCTGTGAGTTGTGAATTGTTAAGTTGTTGTTTTGTATTTGTAAATTTATGTGAAATTGATGTGTGTTGTTGAATGCTGCTTGCTGATTCTGTACATATTTTTCTATCGAAATGATCGATATTTTCAACATTTTTTTACTTCTTGGGTTTCTCGGCGTTTGTTTTCGGTTCTTTTACCGAGAATGGTCCCATTGAACCGAAGTCATAGTAGCAACTGTTCCCTATGATGGATGGATGACGACCGTCTTAAGGGAAATGTAGTCGTCAGGAGTAGTTTTTTCAATTATTTTTCAGTTTTTTCTTTGGTGGGTTGCATCCCAAAACCTGTAGTTACTGTATGGTTGCGAAATTCTGGTTGCATGTTGTACATGATATTTAAAATGCAAAGATGATTCGTATGAAAGCATGAAACTTTGTAAATATGTTGAGATACCTAGGCCATAGAGTTTGATTCAGTGTGATTGAGACTTAATGTTTGAATTCCTGTAATTAGCTGATTGAAGAGTCTGTGAATACATCTTGAATTGAGCATGTGCAAAAAGTGTAAAGTGAGGTGTTGTTATTCCATGCTATTGTGAAGTGTCTAGAACTTGCCTGGTGTGTGTACAAAATGAAATGAAGGAGGTGTATTGTAGGAAAGGATGTAGGCATTTCTTTGTTTTAACCGAGAGTTTCTATTTTTCCTTGTCGTACCCACCTTGATTGTATACCCTAGTCAGCCCGTAGAGCCTTTAGCCTATTATTTTTTTTCTTTTTGTCAAAAAGTGTAAACCGAGCTTAATCCCTTCTTTTCATTAGCCTTAAAGTCTATACAAAACTCTTAAGCACTTAGGAAGAGAAAATCATTTTCCCGAAGTGTCAAAGAGTGAGAATGGTGAAAAGAAAAAGAAAAGTATAGTGATAGAAGAAAAGAAAAGGTTGAAGGTGCACTTGCTATAAATAAACTATAATGAAGGTGCATGAATAATCTTTGTTGTTGTGTCAAGTGTGCTTAATACGATGGGCCAAACTAAAGAAAAACATCAAGAATGGGATGATGAAAAAAAAAGAAGCAATGTCCATGAGTTGATGGGATGTGTTGAAAAGGCGCTTAAGGATGCTAGTAGCTATTATTGGCTAACCCAATATTTACTAGTTCCATAGCTTCCATTACAACAGTAAAGTCCTACGTGATCTTACATCGCACTTCTTTATATTAGTGGAGTAATACACTAAGGGAAAGCTTATGGGTCATGACATGATGCATGTGAATTCTTTTGGGAGAGAGCGAAATTGTGGTTACACGCAATGACCAACAGGTAAGCTAAACTAAACTACTGATATAATCTGAAATGGTCAAGATGACCCTATCTGATGGTCAAGGATGTGCCCTAAGTCTGAAACACTAAGGATGAGATACTGTACAGAACTGAGTGAAACTGAGGACTAGAACTGAACTGAGCTGCTTATCCTATAACTGGACTAGACTGACTAGTGAGAGAGTCTGTAACCGACATATAACCATGTGAGCTAGACGTGGAGTCCGATGTAAACACCCCATCGGTAGGACCCAATATACCTTGCCAGGGTATAAAGGCATAAACTGGGTGATCACAAAAGTATGGGGCCAATCGGGCCAAGTAATACTGTAACCTACGCTGGCAATGTAGTTCTGGGAACCTGGGTGCGCTGGAACCTAGCCCGCTCAGTGCTAAGTTCTACTTCCACTAGAAAACCTAAATTGAACTACTAAGCTAATAGCTCAAAACTGGGGTCCAAGACTAGTCAGGGACGTATAACTGCATGTACCTTGAGAGTATTATCGAACTAGATTCTGAAACTGGATTCTAGACTGGTCAGAGCAGCTTATGTGGAAGCGTCGTAACCTTCTAAGAACAAGCTGTAACTGAACTGGAGTCCTGGGGCTGGTCAAAGCTATATACTAGAATATCATGACCGCCTAATGGACCAAAAACTATAATATGGGTCTGATTCTGATAACTGAGAGGCACCACTGACACCTCGAAATAAGATTGAAGTCAAACTGATCAGTTGACAATTTTCTGAATATCACTGAGGATTTTAGCATTCTAACTGAGACTAAACTGATATGATTCTAGAGAGATTCTAGTCCTAACCGGTCTGGACTACTAGCAGCTAATAGAGAATTCAACTTATCCCAATAATATGGAAATTTCATAATATAGAGAAATTCAAGAATTATAGGAACTCCATTCAACGAACTAAAGTCATTCTGATTCATGGGGTATTTACCCGACATATAGGTATAGCAAGAAATTCTAGGAATTCAGCCCAAAGTATTCTTCATTCACTAGAGGAAATTTTACAAGCAAAATTATTACTCTAAAAATTAGGGCTTAAACTCACTTTTTGTATGAACACCGACAATTTGATAAGGAATTTATGGGGATCATATCAACAATATACATGAACATCATTCTAAGTGAAATCAATGAAAATAAACATGAATACTCTTCATATTCGAGAAAGCTCAGGCTTAAACTGATAGAAGAAATTGAGGAGGATTTTGGGAACACAAGGAAAGAATAATCTCCTTGCTAAAACCCCACATATCTGGTGAAGATTCCTGGAGAATTTGCTTGAGAATCAAAGAGGAAAGTTCAGCCCTATCCCTTGCTCTGAAATGCTTTGAGAGAGAATTCTACGATGTTTCTCTGAGGGTTAACGTGAAAAATGAGGGGAGGAACCATCCAAACCCTATAATAAGTCCGAAATTAGGTCCAAAATGACGTAGTTTAAAGCTTAGGTGAATAGGAATTTACTAAATAGTCCTTAGAAGTTTGTTGGAAAAAACTATCAGGTGCCCCTAACGGGTGACCTAACGAGTCGTGGTGACTAACCACGACTCGTGGTCACTCCCGCCAGATACACTGCCTGAGATCGCTAGTAGATCACCACGAGGGACCCAATGAGTCGTTATCTATGACCATGACTCGTGGTCACCAGTCGTGGACCACACTATCTCATTTTGGAGATTTTATGCTAAGTCCCATAATGAGCTACTTAACGTGTCATTGCCAGAGGTGACGACTCATTTCACCCACTCATCGAGTACACTGGTCAACTAAAATATTCCCAACTCAGGATTGACCTCGAGTGACTTAATGGGTCGTGGTCAGTGACCACGACTCGTGACGTCCCTCGTTCAATAAACTACCTCCCTTCTTTACATTAATCAGCCTTCTCCTCACGGCTCACCTAACGAGTCGTAAGATTACATGACGACTCGTTAGGTAGGCCATCCTGCAACGTTTCTGCAGTTTTCCATATTTCCTTCTTTATGCCCTGTAATTGAATTTTGAGTTTTTGGAGTGTTACAATATCTCCCCTTTGTAAACATTCATCCTCGAATGTTACAAAACACACAGGAAATAGAAAATAAAAATCAAAACCTTCAAATACTGCTCATTTAACTCCAAAACTGCCGAAATGACTATCTTCGTTTCAAAATACATATCTGAACTGAGTTTACTTATCATACATACATTCAAAAACATAAAAGAGACTTGAACATCTGAACTGAGTCATGAAAACTAAATTGAGTTCTAGGGCTACCCTTAGGCGGATGGTCATCCCAATTACCCTTAAAATCGATCGCTCATGCTCTTAGCATATATTCTAGAGTCTGAATAGTCCGCTCAGCTTTCCCATCCGTCTATGGGTGAAAAGAAGTACTAAGCTTGATCTGAGTGCCAACTCCCTTCTAAAAAGATTTCCAAAAATGGGAGGTGAACTGGGTACCCCTGCCTGAAATAATAGCCAATGGCACCCCATGAAGTCTAATCAGCTCCCGAATATAAAGTTTAGTATAATCCTCAGTTTAATCTGTGGTTTTGACTGGGAGGAAATATGCTGACTTAGTCATTCGATCTACTATTATCCAGATTGAGTCATGCTGTTGACGACTCTGAGGTAGATCGATAATGAAGTCCATATTTACTTCTTCCCACTTCCAAGTAGGTATGCTAATATCCTGGGTCATACCTCCTAGTCTCTGGTGTTCTACCTTGACCTACTAGCAGTTCGGGCACTTACCTACAAATTCAGCAATGTCTCTCTTCATGCCATTCCACCAGTATATATCCCCAAATCACAGTATATTATGGTAGCATCGGGTGCATGGTGTATCTCGATCTGTGTGCCTCAGCCAGTATCTGCTGTCTCAACTCACTGACATTCGGCATACACAATCTGCCCTGGTAGCGAAGCACCCCATCTCTCCCGTGGGAGAAAGCCTGAACCTCCTTTCTGAGTACTGCTTCTTTAAGTTTAGTAGAGCTGGATCTTCATCTTGTCTGGAATTAACTTCTATTACCAAGGATGAATTCGACCCGCTTTGCATTACCACGCTACCTTCAGCTGAATCCACCAACTGCACCCCTAATCGGGCTAGCCTGTGAACTTCTTTCACTAGCTCCCTCTTTCCTTCCTTAATGTGAGCTACACTTCCCATCGACCACCTGCTTAGGGCGTCATCCACCACATTGGACTTTCCCGATGGATACAACACATTTATGTCATAATCCTTTAGCAGTTCCAACCATCGTTTGTGACGCAGGTTTAAGTCCTTCTGGTTGAACACATACTGAAGGATCTTGTGATTTGTGAACACATCCACGTGAGCCCCGTACAAGTAGTGTCTCCATATTTTTAACGCGAACACCACTGCTGCCAACTCCAAGTCGTGAGTTGGATAATTCTTCTCATGGACTTTGAGTTGTCTGGAGGCATAGGCTATCACTTTGCCCCACTGCATCATAACGCAACAAAGTCCAACTCTGGAGGCATCACAATATATGATCTTGGGCAAATTTATATGCCCAAGTGATACTCAAAAGTACCATTTTAGCCTTGTTTATCTATCAATGTATATACATTCTCATGTAATTGGTAATAAAATGTGAATTTATACTAACCAACATGATTAGCATTGTTTTGCATGTAAAATGTAATTTCGGGAAGCTAAAATGCATGTTGGAGGATATCGGGGTTGGACTTGGATGCGAGCAAGGGACAAGACATTGGACAACATGAATTAAAAGGGGCTCCGCGATGGAGCCGTGTCACGCTGCCATCGCGGAGGCCTTCTGCCTGGATAGGGAAATTTTGCCCAAATTCCAGAGAGGGTACATGATAGGTCCGTGGCACGGTGGCTTGGCTCCGCGTTGCACGCCGTGCCACGTTGGGATTTAATTGCTCGACCCCCAGTTCTAGTGAAGGTCCGCGTCCGTAGCGTGTCATGGAGGCAGTGCTCCGCAATGATTGTTAATAAAATATGAATTTATATACTAACCAACATGATTAGCATTGTTTTGCAGGTAAAATATAATTTCGGGAAGCTAAAATGCATGTTGGAGGATATCGGGGTTGGACTTGGATGAGAGCAAGGGACAAGACATTGGACAACATGAATTAAAGGGGCTCCGCTATGGAGTCGTGTCACGCTGCCATCGCGGAGGCCTTCTGCCTGGATAGGGAAATTTCGCCCAAATTCCAGAGAGGGTACGCGATAGGTCCATGGCACGGTGGCTTGGCTCCGCGTTGCACGTCATGCCACGTTGGGATTTAATTCCTGGACCCCTAGTTCCAGTGAAGGTCCGCGTTCGTAGTGTGTCACGGAGGCAGTGCTCCGCGATGCACTCCGTGACACGTTGCTTGTTATTCCGGCAAAAATTCCTACCAGTATAAATAGAACACTTAGGTTCATTTTTCAATATTCTAACTTGGTAGAGCAAGAACGTGGGTTACAACAGTTGAGGGGACGAAAATATCAGGGTTTTTCTCTCTTTCCTTCTTCTTTAATTCAATTGCTTGTATGTTTAACACTCATTTAACGATGTTTAATCCACAAATGAGTGGCTAAATCCTCTTCTTGCTGAGGTTATGAACAATTGTAGTGAAATGGATTGTTGATCATAGTGGTTTTTCATCTTTTCTTCCATGTTATTCTATTAATTCTTGTTCTTACTGCATTAATGTGTGGCCTACGTTAATGTATATCTAAAAAGTCCAGTTTCACTTGAGAGAGCAAGAAATTGGAAAGTTGTGAATTAATAGGATATGATCTTTACTTGATTTGGGAAAATTGGGAATTGATTTACTTTCCGGATAGAAATATACCTGAAAGTCGTTTTAGTCAATTTAGGAACCGGGTTTGTATGGCTAGAACATGAATTGCATTTAATCACAAAAATGTAGGTGGATAGTTCATGATTCTTAAGTGAGGTTAAATACGAGAGTTTTAATCTCTTGGCAATAGTTCTTGGCTAGAAACTAGAGGAAAAGATTAACCAAATTATGTCGATAATTAATTTCATTACAAGTTCGTTTAACCTCAGCATGCTCTCATTCATAGTTCAGCCTCAAATTAGATAGTTGTTTTAGATTTAGCATAAAAACTATAAAACTAAATATCAAACTTTTGGTTACACTGTTGTCTGCATTTTTAGAATCAAAATATAGTACACTTGAGCAAATTGCACTTCATCCCAGTCCCTGTGGGATCAATACTTGGCTTACTAAATCCACTTTACTACTTGTTCGACCACGTGCACTTGCCTGTAGCTTTATATACCCATATAGCAAAACCAACCGAACAATATACAACTACCATTTGATCCTTCCGGTAAGGTTAACACTGGAGCGGTAGTGAGTCAAGTCTTCAACTCCTGGAAACTCTTCTCGCACTCGTCTGACCATTGGAATTTCACCTTCTGCTGAGTTAACTTGGTCAGAGGAGAGGCTATGGAGGAGAAACCTTCCACAAATCAGCGGTAATAGCCTACTAAACCCAGGAAACTCTTGATTTCAGTAGGAGAGGTAGGTCTGGGCCAATCCTTTACTGTTGTTATCTTATGAGAATCTACTTGTATCCCCTCACCTGAGATCACATGACCCAAGAAAGTCACAGACTTCAGCCAGAATTCACACTTGCTAAACTTGGCAAACAACGGGAGGTCCCTGAGTGTGTGTAGCACTATCCTCAGCTGATCGGCATTCTCTTCCTCATTTCTGGAGTATACCAGAATGTCGTCGATAAATACGATGACAAACATATCTAGGTACTGCTTAAAGACTCTATTCATCAAATCCATGAAGGCTGCAGGGGCGTTTGTGAGTCCAAAGGATATCACCACAAACTCGTAGTGACCATACTGAGTTCTGAATGATGTTTTCGGTATGTCACACTCTCTGACCCTTAACTAATGGTATCCTGACCTGAGATCGATCTTGGAGAAACAGCTGGCTCCCTGAAGCTGGTCGAATAGGTCATCAATTCTAGGTAAGGGATATCTATTCTTGACTGTGACTTTGTTTAGCTGACGGTAATCTATGCACATTCTGAGGGTACCGTCTTTCTTACGTACGAATAGCATTGGAGCACCCCAGGGAGAGATGCCGGGTATGATAAAAACCCTTGTCAAGAAGATCTTTCAGCTGCTCCTTCAACTTCTTAAGCTCAACTGGAGCCATTATGTAAGGAGGGATGGAGATGGGCTGAGTATCTGGAGGATATTTATTCCGAAGTCTATTTCCCGTTCAGGGGGAACCCCCGGAAGATCCTCAGGAAATACATCTGGGAACTCACTGACAACTTAAACTGACTGAATGGTTTGGGTCTCAGAGTTGGAATCCTTGACCCGATCAGATGATATAGACATCCTTTGGAAATAAGTTTCTGGGCCTTAAGGTAGGAAATAAACCTACCCTTAGGTGTCGAACTGCTACCCGGCCATTCTAAAACTATCTCATTAGGAAACTGGAATTTGACAACTCTAGTTCTTCAATCAACTGAGGCATAGCGGGAGTGTAATCAATCCATGCCGAGAATAAGGTCGAAGTCGACCATGTCTAGCTCTACGAGATCAGCTGGAATTACTTTGTTCAGGATGGAAACTGGGCAATTTCTATATACCCGGCTAGCTCTAACTGACTCACCAACTGGGGTTGAGACTGAGAATGGTTCTGAGAGAACCTCTGGACTTATACTGAGTTGAACTGCTATATACGGAGTTACAAACGAAAGAGTAGCTCCTGGATCTAATAGGGCATATACGTCTAGATGAAATAGACATAACATACCAGTAACTACGTCAGGTGAGCTTTCTTGATCCCAACGAGAAGATAGAGCATAGAAATAATTTTGGCACTGACCGCCATTTGTACCTGCTATGTGTTGACACCCAATTTTAACCTCCCTACGCCCCGTATATGCTGCTTATGTACATATATTTTTACCTTTTTTACGTAAATATTCGGCTTGCATTCATATTTATAAAATAATTAATTATTGTAATATTGCGAGAAATATTTCAAATTACATATATATGTACATATAATTTTTATCAACTTTAATTTTAAATATTAAATAACTATGTCGTATATAATATATTTCGTATTAATATACGCCTTTATTTTAAAATATATATTTTATTTTATCTTTATAAACTATTTACATAATTTTACTTCTACATATTTATTTGCCTAATAATATTGCTCAAATTTACAAATTATTTATGTTAATAATATAATTTTTATAATACTTGATAACTTAATGTTATTTCCTAGTCATTAAATTATTTATAAATATAATAATTTAATCATATAATTTACATAAGTCTACTAAGATTTAGGATTTATTTATTAATAATAACATTTATATGATTTTCCTATAATTTAAACTATTTTATTATCTATTTATTAATTTATCCACAAGTGTAGTACATTTATTAATTTAATAGTAGCTAAATCCAATTTCATCCAATTTATTTAAATTCTAGCCATTTTCTATTCAATTTCATTCAATTTATTTAAGGTTTAGCCACTTTCTGCTTAAATTATGTCAATTTTAGCCTATTTTTACCATTCTGGCTACTATTTAAATTCAATATCAGCCATCAATTAAATTCAACCCATATACCCAATTTGCGACCCATGGGTATATCCATAACCCGACCCAAAATTCTTAATTAAATCCTAGCCGTCCATCATCTTTAATCCTACGGCCTAAATTAAATTCTACCCTAATTTCCATTAATATTCCCTTTTCCCCCAAAACCCTAAACAACACTTTCATTTTCCCCCTCCTAAGCCTCTCAGTCGCCGCCCCTCCTTCCTCTCTCACTCTTCTCTCCCTCACTGCCGACCAGAAACCACCATTAACACCGGCAAAAAATCACCACAACCCTCTCCTCTCTCCCTCGCCTTCCTTTTTCCCACGGCCGTCCCTTTCTCTTTCTTTTCTTCCACTTCCGGCCGGAACCCGTCGAAAAACAACCTTCTCTCACCTTCCCTCCGCCGGAGAACCACCATTTTCCCCTCCAACCAGATGCACCACCCAGACCCTCCGAAAACTGGTGCCGCACCAAGTGCCCAACACCATTTCTCCCTATTTCTGGCGAAACCGTATCCCTCTCCCTCTCCATCTTCTCCGACTAGATATCACTGCCTCCACCATTATTTTCGTCCATTTTTTACAGGAAAACCCTCCGGTCACACCCTCCTCTCTCAACTCCCCCTTTTCTTCTCTCCCTCACGGTCCTCTCGCTGCCACCACCGGCACTGACCAGCATCGTCCCTCCCCTAATCTTTCCTCTTCTCCATCACTCTCCGACCACCATTAACGGCGAACCACCGCTCCACCATCTCTGGTAAACCAGATCTGCCTCCCCCTCGCCTTTTTGAATCACGTTTGGACAGATTCTTATGAATCTGTGCAAATTATGGATCTGCAAGTTCAAATCCTCATTCCTTGTATATAATATCTCTAGGATAAGTTTTCAGATTTAAGTTTGTCCTGAGATACGTGTTTGATTTCTGGTTAATCTCTTTTGCTATTGACTATTTATCTAGTTGAAATCATTTTGCATGAACGTCCCCAATTTCATGAAATTTTCAAATGGTTAAACATTTTCGAAAAATCATTTTGTTTAGGTTCTGTGTTTATAGGTTTAAGTGAAATTGTTGGTGTTCTAAGTACCCTCTTTTACCCTCTAATTGAACAATGCTAAGGTCTCTATTCCATATTCTGCTTTGCTGAAATAATTTTGTTATAAAACCTATTAATTTGCTTTCATTATGGATTTACCGGACTACTTTAGATTTGTGATATATATATATATATATATATATATTCATGGCTAACTGTAATCTCCGGTAATGTCTAAACATGAAAAGTTGTATAACTTTTGGAGCCTTCACCTCTTGTATATTGTGATTCTGTGCAGTTTGTTGGAAAAGAATGTTATTCGATAATTTTTGTCATTTGTACTCATTCTATTAATTCTTGGAAACTTTCAATATTGGTCTATGACTGAATTAATCTATCTCTTTTAAAAGCTCTTATAAAATTTGACACTCTTTGCAATTAGACGTATAATAAGCCTTAGTAAAATGTTGATTTAAATAATTATTGATTCGTTTTTCCTCCCATGTTAGGACTGAATCATATATAAAGTATATTGTTAAATGCGGCAATATGAATTTCTTTTGCAAACTATAAAGTGATTTTGTACTCACTAATTCATGTCAGATATCCTTCATTTGATTTTTAGCCTCACCATATTATCATAGTTTTGATTCATTAGTGTGATTCCTGTTATTAGTTTCATGCAGTTGTGCTATATATATAGTTATTTATTCATTTATACATTGAGTTACTGCTTGTTATTATCTAATTTTGTCTTAATTTAAGTCATTAATTAATTTAGTGTCTGTTACATATGGTGAAATTGAATTAATCATTATATCTTTTAACGCGATTGTGTTGAAAATTTTTTCTTTTGATTGATTCTGCTAGTTTCTCCCCATCCTTTAATGTGATAGCTAATTACTGAGCGTGATAAGATGTGATGTTTACGCTTAATTGAGTGAATATTCCTTTAAAATAAGAGATTATAGTAATTTAGTATTTATTTTCGGATTTAGATATTAATAAGTTTTAGTGAATTTCTTGTAAAGGTTTTCATTTCATATATTGGTAAATTTCCCTTAATTGATTCTTTCCTTTCTTTCAGTATTTGTAATTATGGTAAAAATACGGTAAGGTCTTACCTATTACAAAAATCCTGCACCGTTAATTATGGTAAACTTTGATTCTATATTTATATAGTTAATTAATAATTTCAATATTTGATCAGTTTTGGTAAACTTTGATTGATCCCAAATATAATAGATTGATTCTTTGCTTTAATTTGGTCGTAATCAATTTTTTTTACTCCCTTTAATCATTCGAATAGTATCAATTGTATGTTTATTATGGAAAAGCTTAATTAGTCCTAAACTTCTGATTTGGATTATCCAATTAAGGAAATTTTCTTTTAATTAATTGCTGAATTTTTTCCCTTTCATTTTCCCCTCTGATTATATAAACGACCCTTCTCCTCTTCTTTAGACATTCGAACACTGTGAAAAAAAATATTATTTTTACTATTGCTTCGTTCCTTCTTAATTCATACTCTTCCCTTCCCGTCTCAACACGAGTACTGCTCGGGATCCACGAGGTCCTTGTGATCTTACATGTTGAGTTCGGATTTCGATCATTGAAAAGCTTTCTTGCTAAATCGCTGATTGTTGATTTGTTTCTTTCACTGATTAACCGGTTAGTTCACCTTTCTTTCTTAATCTAAATTTCGTACTATGTGAACTCATTATTTGTATTAGATTCCACAAGTATGAATTTAACATTATGTGCATGTCTGTCATAACGTAGCACAATCTTGTCGTATAGTTTTGTTTAACAGGTTGAAGCGAAGAGTTTGCCGGGATTGGAGGGTTTATAATTTATCCAATTTATTTTGTATATACATCGTGATTTATTTATTTATTTTATTTATTTTATTTCTATCGATGTGTAATAATGTAAACAAATACGGATAATAGTAAAAAAGGGGTCTTTTGGGATGAGGATTGTGTGCTTCTTCCTTACTGTTGTGTGCTTCTTCCTTACTGTTTTGATTGTTAATCTAGAAAGCATGCCTATAGGATTTTCATAACGTACGCAGCAAATAGAAATCATGCTTATAGGTACTATAACGAATTAATTGAAATATTATTAGTAAACCTGCCTATAGGAACTATTTCGGTATATGTCGGTCTGCTCAAATAATTTAACAAATGATTTTATTTTATTTCATGTAAGCAAATTCTGGACTCGAATATTGTAATAGATATCATGCCCCTTAGGATTATCAAACTGGAAATGAATAACGTATGCCAACAAATCAAATATTCATTTCAAGTTAAATCTGTTTACTTTGCAAATTTATATTATTTGTAAAAATAAAATAAAATAATAATAATAATAAAAGAAGCTTACATGAAATGTCTATGGGATCAATTTTCTGAAGTGATTCATACCTAAGCTTTTTTCGTCGAAACTATGTCTATATTTTAATTGCTTTAACAAGATTCTTTATTTGGCATCTGAATTATATAAACATCATGCCCATAATAGTTTTCACTAAATAAATATTTGATCACATTTTACTTGCATGAAAATTTTAATTATTTGGTTAATGATATAAGCCGACTGAATGATTTCAATGCTCATTTGAGATTAAATTGAGACAAATTCAAGGTCTTTCCTTCATACTCTAACCTATCATTTTGCATATTAGAAAACACAGGAATCAATTAATAAGATCATCCGAAGAAGCTCATGTTCAATCTGCCTATTCTTCTTATTTTAAATTATGCTAATGTCATTTTGACCTGGTTTTCTTAAATAACATCATTCATCATATATGAATCTTGTCTATGGGAATACATCACTATGCTTGAATTAGAGAAATCATGCACTAAGTTCATTTGTGGTCTGGATGTTGAATAGAATCTTACTTCTGGTATATCATGAACCTGCTTACATATACCTGGATATTTGATTCTATTGTCAAACTTCTGTGTTATGATTGTTTACTTAAAAAACGATTGTCTCTTTGCAGTAGAAATCACGTTTAGGATTTGTCCACATTCCTTTATATTTATATGTCTTATAATTTGTTGTAATGGAGGCCAATTTGAAACCAATATTTGCTACTTATTTTAATCAACTTGTTTGTGTTTAAGTCATCTTTAACAGCCTTAAGATTTCTAGACCCAAAATCCCAATTAGTTGTCTAATTCCTCCTGGACGTTATGTTTGGGACGGATAGGCAAATGTTAGGGCGTTTAATTTTGTCACCTATAGCGTTTTAAGTTAAATAATCAATCAATTAGGTGGGTAGATGGGACATGATAGTCCGTGCTCGCTGAATAATATGAGCAATCCAAATGGTTGCGAAGTATTATTTAAGTTGCACGGGGTGATCCCATTTAGGTTAAAATACCCCCCCCCCCTTTTTAAAGTAGAACTACGTTTGGCCTGATTCCCTTAAGGGATACGTAGGCTCCTCACCGAGGTTCGGCCCCATTAAATAAATGTTTGTTTGGTTGCATTTCGTGTAAAAAAAAATTGCTTTGTCCTTTGTTGTGTTACACTATTTTTGTTTATTTGATTTGCAACATTCATTGTACATATTATTGACGAAAAAAATAAAATACTTTTTCAAAATTCGTTCTATCCAATTTCTTTCTTCTCGCTTGTCTACAAGTCTAATTATTCATTTATTTATTTATTTTTATTAATCCGGTTTAAATACGAATAATATAGGTTAAAATAAACTTTATTTGTTCGCCTAGTTAATTCCCCACATTAATGAATCTGGCCGGAAACCACCTTTGTGGACCTTGAAAAGTGCCTAACACCTTCCTTTTGAGGTAATTTAAGTCCTTGCCCGACTCTGGTGACTTAGGTAATCAAATAGGCCTTTATCTTAGAACGGTGCCCTAACGCACCTTAATTCGTTAGGTGGCGACTCTTCAATTTAATAACCCTAAAAGAGTTGTCACATGTTGTATCCCTCTTTTCACGAGGGAAATGGGGCGCGATACTATGTTAGCCTGCTGGGCTGGTTGACCTACTAGAGCTGATGATGTGTTAGATTGTGATCTCCCTCGCCCCGCTGACGGGCACTCCCTAAGCCCGTGTGACACCTAAAGAAGCCTTCTCGTCCCTGAAGGCATTCTCCTGGGTGATTCCTTCTACACTTGGGACAAGCTGGATACTTGCTGTTGGCACTGAAACTCTGTGACTGAGAGCCAGATGCTCCACCCCTCTAATCCTAGCGGGACCGAAAGGTTGGGGCGTTGGCTGAGATGTGTGTTGGGGCTCTCTGTTGTTGTTGTTGCTGTTATGGGCGACTACTACTGCCAGATTTCTGATGGCCATAGTCTGAATGACCAAAACTTGCCCGCTTGTTCTTACACTCTATATCTTTCAACTTCTCTGCCTCGATTTGCTGGGCATAAACAATTAGGCTAAAGAGGTTCGTGTCCTTGATCAGCATCGCGGTCCTACACTCTTTGAGGACCAGATTAGATACTCCATTAACAAATTTCAGCATACGAGCCCTTGGATCGGCCACCATCTCTAGAGCATACTTTGATAGTCTAGTAAACTTCAGAGCATAATCCTCCACTATCCGGTTGCCCTACTGTAGGCTCATAAACTCTGTCATCTTAGCCTCCCTCATCTCCCGAGGGAAAACCTATCTAGGAAAGTTGTGTGGAACTCCTCCCACTCTACTGGTCCTGCTCCCGCTGGCCGCCCCTCCTTCCACTGTTTATACCAAACCTGGGCTACCCCTTTAAGCTGATAGGCAGCCAGGCCAACACTCTCGGAGGAGCTGACACCCACAATATGGTTAATCTTTCTAATTTCATATATAAACCCTTGTGGGTCCTCTCCCACCTTCACTCCATGAAAATCTGGAAGGTTCATTCTGGTAAAATCCCGCACCCGAACAGCAGCTGCAGACCCATTTGTGGCTACTGGAACCACCTGTTGGTTCACCTGGTTGGTGACTGTTTGAGCTAGAAATTGAATGGCCGCCCTGAATTCGGCGATGGATATGGATTCATCCTGAGGTGATGCCGGAGTTGATGGGGTAGGTTTGTTGACATTAGCAGCCCTTCTTCCATTACCACAATTGGGAGGCATGGTTCACTGAAACGAAACAGAGCACAAATTAGAAGGGAATTTCTAAAATTTGGACTTTAACGCACGATAATGAATATGAACAAAAGGGAATTTTCCTAATAACATCTCGTAGTCTCCTCGTCATAAGTGTGGCATGCTTCACACCCATGAAAAAGACTCTACTCAATGCGACTTTCAGACATTCAGAGTATACTCTAAACCTAGGGCTCTGATACCAAGTTTGTCAGATGCCGAGCCTACACTCTGGGGGTAACACGGTACTTGAAGCCACAAGTGACCCCAAGTCAACCCCTGGTCTATCAGTTACTAGAATTATGAGTAAACATGCACAATGAAACTTTGAAATAATATCATAAGTATTCATGAGAGGAAAGTCTGAAAACATAAAGTTCAAACAATAGAATAATACTGATAAATCTGAAATTCATGTCTGTCTGAAAGCCATCTACTAGAGGAGTTGCTGGGACAAGCCCCCAGCTAATTCTTAGTCTAACTAAAACTGATACATGACTAAAAGAAGGAAAATAGTGCCCTCGGATGATGAGGACTCACACTTCAACTGCTGCAAAGGAGAATCTGAACTGCGGCAACTAATGGTGCTGGGTATGACAACCTGCAACTATATCATGAAACGATACAGCATAAAAGTATGCATCAGTACTTTGAGTGTACTGAGTAAGTGGAGAAACATAACTAATAATAAATTCTGAGCTGAAATTGACATGCAATGACCAACAGGTAAGCTAAACTGAACTATTGATATAATCTGAAATAGCCAAGATGACCCTGTCTGATGGTCAAGGACGTGCCTTATGTCTGAAACATTGAGGCTGAGATACTGTACAAAACTGAGTTAAACTGAGGACTAGAACTGAACTGAGTTGCTTATCCTGTAACTGGACTAGACTAACTAGTGGGAGAGTCTGTAACCGACATATAACCACGTGAGCTAAACATGGAGTCCGATGCATACACCCCATCGATAGGACCCAATATACCTTGCCAGGGTATAAAGGCATGAACTGAGTGATCACAAAAGTCTGGGGCCAATTGGGCCAAGTAATACTGTAACCTACACTAACAACGTAATTCTAGAAATCTGGGTGCGCTGGAACCCCGGCCCACTCGGTGCTAAGTTCCACTCCCACTGAAAACCCTAAACTGAAATACTAAGCTGATAGCTCAAAACTAGGGTCCAAGACTAGTCAGGGACGTATAACTGCATGTACCCTGAGAGTCTTATCGAACCAGATTCTGAAAATGGGTTCTAGACTGGTCAGAGCTACTTATCTGGAAGCATCGTGACCGTCTAAGAACAAGTTGTAACTGATTTGGGGTCTTGGCGATGGTCAGAGCTATATACTGGAAAATCACAACTGCCTAAGGACCAAAAACTATTATCTGGGTCTGATTCTGATAATTGAGAGGCACCACTGACACCTCGAAATAAGACTGAAGTCAAACTGATCAGTTGACAATTTTGTGAATATCAATAGGATTTTGGCATTCTGACTGAGACTAAACTGATATGATTCCGGAGAGATTCTAGTTCTAACTGTTCTGGACTACTAGCAGCTAATAGAGAATTCAACTTATCCCAATAGTATGAGGATTTCATAATATAGAGAAATTCAAGAATTATAGGAACTCCGTTCAACGAACTAAATTCATTCTGATTCATGGGGTATTAACCCAGCATATACATATAGCAAGAAATTCTAGGAATTCAGCCCAAAGCATTCTTCATTCACTAGAGAGAATTTAACAAGCAAAATCATTACTCAAAAAATTAGGGCTTAAACTCACTTTTTGTATGAACACCGACAATTTGATAAGGAATGTATGGGGATCATATCAACAATATACATGAACATCGTTCTAAGTGAAATCAATGAAAATAAACATGAATACTCTTCATATTCAAAAGCTCAGGGCTTAAAACTGATAGAAGAAATTGAGGAGAATTTTAGGGACACAAGGGAAGAACAATCCCCTTGCCAAAACCCCACATACCTGCTGAAGAAACCTTGAGAATTTTCTTGAAAATCGAAGAGGAAGGTTCAGCCCTAGCCCTTGCTCTGAAATGCTCTGAGAGAGAATTCTATGATGTTTCTCTGAGGGTTAACATGAGAATGAGGGGAGGAACCGTCCAAACCCTCTAATAAGTCTGAAATTAGGTCCAAAATGACGTATTTTAAAGCTTAGGTGAATAGGAATTTACTAAATAGTCCTTAGAAGTTCGCTGGGAAAAAATGTCAGGTGCCCCTAACGGGTGACCTAACGAGTCGTGGTGACTAACCACGACTCTTGGTCACTCCTGTCAGGTACACTATCTGGGATCCTTAGTAGATCACCACGAGGGACCCAAAGAGTCATTATTTATGACCACAGCTCGTGGTCACCAGTCGTGGACCATACTATCTCATTCTGGAGATTTTATGCTAAGTCCCATAACGAGCTACTTAACAAGTCATTGCCAAAGGTGACGACTCGTTTCACCCACTTGTCGAGTACACTAGTCAATTAAAACATTCCCAACTCAGGCCTTACCACGAGTGACTTACACGGGTCGTGGTCAGTGATCACGACTCATGACGTCCCTAGTTCGGTACACTGCCTCCCTTCTTTACATTAATCATCCTTCTCCTGACGGATCACCTAATGAGTCATAAGGTTACTTGACGACTCGTTAGGTGGACCGTCCTGCAACATTTCTGCATTTTTCCAGATTTCCTGCTTTATGCCTCGGAATTGGATTATAATTTTTAGGGTGTGACAATTGGAGCAATAGTGAGTTGAGTATTCAACTCCTGAAAACTCTTCTCACACTCGTCTGACCACTAGAATTTCACCTTCTTCTGATTTAACTTGGTCAAAGGAGATGTTATGAAAGAGAGACCTTCCACAAACCATCGGTAATAACCCTCTAATCCCAGAAAACTCCTGATTTCAATAGGAGAGGTAGGTCTAAGCCAATCCTTCACTGCTGATACCTTATGAGAATCTACTTGTATCCCCTCACTTGAGACCACATGTGCCAAGAAAGTCACTGACTTCAACCAGAATTCACACTTGCTGAACTTGGCGAATAACTGGCAAACTCTGAGATTCTGTAATGTTAACCTTAGGTGATTGGCATGATCTTCTTCATTTCGGGAGTACACCAGAAAGTCATTGATAAATACAATGACGAACATATCTAGGTACTGCATTAAAATCCTATTCATCAAATCCATGAAGGCTGCTGGGGCGTTCGTTAACCCAAAGAACATCACCACAAAATCATAGTGACCATACCGAGTTCTGAATGTTGTTTTCGGTATGTCACTCTCTCTAACTCATAACTGATAGTACTCTAACCTGAGATCGATCTTGGAGAAACAGCTGACTCCCTGAAGTTGATAAAACAGATCATCAATTCTGGGCAGAGGGTACTTGTTCTTAACTGTGACCTTGTTCAGCTAACGGTAATCTATGCACATTCTGAGGATACCGTCTTTCTTACGCATGAATAGCACTAGAGCACCCAAGGGAGAGATGTTGGGTTTGATAAAACCCTTGTCAAGAAGATCTTTTAGCTGCTCCTTCAACTCATTAAGCTTGTGGGAGACATTCTGTAAGGAGGGATGAAGATAGGCTGAGTATCTGGGAGATCTATTCCGAAGTCTATTTCCCATTTAGGGGGAAATCCGAGAAGATTCTCAGGAAAAACATCTAGGAACTCGCTGACCACTGAAACTTACTGAATGGCTGGGGTCTCAGAGTTGAAATCCTTGACCCAAACCAGATGATATATACATTCTTTGGAAATAAGTTTCTGGGCCTTAAGGTAGGAAATAAACCTACCCTTAGGCGCTGAACTGTTGCCTGCCCATTCTAATACTAGCTCCTTAGGAAACTGGAACTTGACAACTTTAGTTCTGCAATCAACTTAGGCATAGCATGAGTGTAACCAATCCATGCCAAGAATATGGTCGAAATCGACCATGTCTAGCTCTACGATATCATCTAGAATTACTTTGTTCATGACTGAGACTGGGCAATTTCTATACACCCGACTGGCTCTAACTGACTCACCAACTTAGGTGGAGACTGAGAATGGTTCTGAGGGGACCTCTGGACTTATATTGAACTGAACCTCTATATAAGGATTCACGAATGAAAGAGTAGCTCCTGAATCTAAGAGGGAATATACATCTTGGTGGAAGAGAAGTAACATACCAGTAACTACGTCATGTGAGCTTTCTTGATCTTGACGGGAAGATAGAGCATAGAAATGATTTTGGCATTGACCACCATCTATACCTGATGTGTTAGCCTGCTGGGCTGGTCGACCTGCTAGAGCTGATTATGTGGTGGATTGTGATCTCACTCGCCCTGCTGAAGGGCACTCCTTAAACCTGTGTTCAAGCTGTCTACACCCAAAGAAGCCCTCTCGTCCCTGAAGGCATTCTCCTGGGTGATTCCTACCATACTTGGGACAAGCTGGATACTTTTTCCTGATACTCTAAGCCTGAGAATAAGTGCTAGATGACCCACCCCTCCGATCCTGGCGGGATTGAAAGGTTGCGGCGCTGGCTGAACTAGGTGTTGGGGCTCTCTCTACTGTTGCTACTGGGGTTGTTGCTGTGGGCGGCTACTACTTCTAGACCTCTGATGGCCGAAATCTTACTGGCCAGTCCTTGCTCACTTTATCTTAAGTTCCATATCTTTAAGCTTTTCAGCCTTAATCTGTTGGGCATACACAATTAAGCTAGAGAGGATAATATCCTTGATTAGTATTGTCGTTCTGAACTCTTTGAGGACCATATTAGATACTCCATTTACGAACTTCAACATGCGAGCCCTTGGCTCGGCTACCATCTCCGGAGCATACTTTAATAGTCTGGTAAACTCTAGAGCATATTCCTCCACTGTTTTATTTCCCTGATGTAGATTCATAAATTCCGCCATCTTAGCCTCCCTCAGCTCCCGAGGGAAAAACCTATCTAGGAAAGTTGTGTGGAATTATTCCCACTCCACTGGTCCTGCTTCTGTTGGTCGTCCTTCCTTCTACTGGTCATGCCAGACTTGGGCTACTCCTTTCAGCTGGTAGGCAGCCAAATCAGCACTTTCAGAGGAACTGACACCCATAATTCGAGTGATCTTTCTAATCTCATCTACAAACCCTTGTGGGTCCTCTCCCACCTTTGTTCCATGAAAATCTGGAGAGTTCATCCGGGTAAAATTCCGCACCCGAGCAGAAGTTATAGACCCATTTATGGCTACTAGAACAACCTGCTGGTTCACTTGGTTGGTGACTATTTGAGCCAGCAATTGAATGGCCGCCCTGAATTCGGTGGTAGATATGGATTCATCTTGAGGAGCTGTTGGGGCTGATGGGACGGGTCTGTTGGAGTTACCAGCCCTTCATCCATTTCCATGTCGGGGAGACATTGTTCACTGAAATGAAACAGAGCACGAGTTAGAAGGGAGTTTCTAGAATTGAACTTGAGGCGCGATAAGGAGTATGAATAAAAGGGAATTTTCCTAATAACATCTTGTAGCCTCCTCGTCATAAGTGTGGCATGCTTCACACCCATGAAAAGGACTCTACTCGATGCGGCTTTCAGACTTTTCGAGGATACTCTAAATCTAGCACTCTGATACCAAGTTTGTCACGTCCTGAGCCTACACCCTAGACGTAACACGGTACTTGAAGCCACAAGTGACCCCAAGTCAACCCTGGTCTATCAGTTACTAGAATTCTGAGTAAACATGCACAGCGGAACTTTGAAATAATATCATAAAACATTTATGAAAGACAAGTCTGAAAACATAAAGGTCCAAAACATTTGAATCGTACTGATAAATCTGAAAATCAGGTCTGTCTGAAATCCATCTAACTGAAGAGTTACTGGGACAAGCCCCCAGCTAACTCTAAGTCTAACTGAAACTAATAAATGTCTAAAAGAAAGAAAATAGTGCCCTCGGATGATGAGGACTCACACGTCACTGCTGAGGTGGAGAATTTGAACTGCGACGGCTAGCGGTGTTGAGTCTGAGAACCTGCAGCTGTATCATGAAATGATACAGCATAAAAGTATGCGTTAATACTTTGAATGTACTGAGTATGTGTCATGCCCCGCCTTGGGGGGTATGACTGGCACCTGGTGCCCTAGTAGGACCTGAACTGATAGACTACTGAGCCTGAGCACATCTGGTGCCTGGCTGGCTCTAACTCAGATTCAAGGGATCAACGGGCTATATAACGGCTGTAAATACAGCCTCCGGCCGACTGGGCCCATAGCCACATGTACTATAACGACAGCTAACCAGAATTATATCAGTATTAGGGAGCCTATGCGGGCCGACAAGGCCACCATGCTGTCTAGTTATCTGTAACTCAACAATGGAATACTGAACAACTACGTGACCGGCAAGATCACCACTACTGACTGGATAAGGCCTCACACGGCCAACATAAACTAAAATGCTAAACAGCTATAACAAACTGCACGGCCTCACACGACTGGCTCAACTGACCACAGGGAAATATATACAGACTGCAAGCCTCTAGGAATACTGATAAGATGGTCAGGACCGGGCCCCAACCTACCCGTACTATACAACAAAAGAGAAACAATATAAACCTCTGAAATATCAAGCTCCGGATGACAGGAGCTGATGACTCTGCGTTAGCTAGGATTACGAGGGATCGCCTCCTCGCCTATGAGTACCTGCAGGCAAGTAATGCAGCGCCCCACTGGGCGTCAGTACCACTGGTACCGAGTATGCAAAGCAACTGAAATAATACAACTGAATACAGATAACATAACTAACAAGTCTGTGAGCAGAAGATAACTGAATCCGAAGAGCTGATAGGAACTAGATCAAACCTTTCTACACTGATGAGCAGGAGCATGTCTGTAGTCACGGCGGCCTGCTATCTATTAACTAATATATATAAAGCACATAAATACATATACATTTAGCAAGCAAGAGCCAATACCAACCCCCATAAGCCGGATGGCGCCAAGCAAGCAAACAATCTATATACCCCTACCTGGGTCAAAACCAACCAAAAATAAGTCACTCCACTCATCTGCTCACTTCAGAGCTCCTCTATCGACCCCCTGGGTCTCCGGCTCGGGCCATAGCCTCCGATATAAGCAACCGTGTCTAGGTCCGGAGGACTCCTATGTAGACAGTAACAGATAGGGTCTGGATCCCCGGACACAAACTCAACGGGGCTATCTGAAACCGGAGCTACACCTATAATAACTGAATGTACAGACAGTAATAGATAGGGTCTGGTTCCCTGGACACAAAACTCAACAGGGCTATCTGAAACCGGAGCTGCACCTGTAATGCTGATCAGACTGCTATGGGGAAAGCTTCATCCCATCTTCGTCCAAGCTGGGGACGGCATGCCACTCCTTGGAGTGACGTAAACCCACCTGTTTAGTGGGCGACATTACCAACCCAGGGGCGGCGAGGACGCTCAATAAAGGGCCCTCACGCCACAACAAGTCTCAACAAACAAATATCACATATAAATAGCAAGCATGTATAACTGAAAAAGACTATCTAAAATCTGATTTCTTATTCTGATCAGTTTCTGTACTAAACTGATTCTTTACTGATTACGCTGATTCTGAGATCTTTCTTTAACTGTTGGCTAATCCGTAGCCAGGGTACTATCTGTCTGAATGGCTAATCTGTAGCCAATATCTCATCTGTTTGAATGGCTAGTCTGTAGCCATGAAGCTGCCTGTCTATCTGGTTTTACTTTACTAGCTTATATTCTGAAAATCTATTTCTTTTTATTCTATAACATGCTTGCTAATCATACAATAAGCTATACTGAATCTGGGATGCTAACTCGCCCTTTGGCGCATGCTTTTCTATCTTTCGGACTAAAATACGATACGACAACGCAAACCAGAATTTACTAAACTTATTCAATTCCCAACATTCAACTCTGAGAATTTCAAATACGGAGTTTACTATGATTCACAAAGCTAAGACTTACTAACTTGCCGAAGAACAACTTCACATACCTTAACCTCGAGTTATCCAACTGTCGGACGAGGCTCGGTCAGTATTCCAGCTAAATCTCCCAACTGCATTCATAGACACGTCAATTAGTACTAAATACAACACTATTCTGAAGGACGGCGTCACTTTCGATATAATTATAGCCTAAACTTAGGCTTATCGAAAGACGGTTGAAAACTTGCTATTTTCCAGAAGTCCAGAAGGGAAAAGTATTCACTTCACAGCTAGGAGCACATAGACACTAGTTTGAAGCAATTCTACTTACCTTAGTCTGGTAGCTCGACGATTCATCGGCCGTATTTCGCAAAACAAAATCCGTAGGAATGCTCCCTGCTGCTAAATACCTCGGTATCTGGAGTTAATTTAAGTTTGGACTACGTTTGGCAGCGTAATCGAACGATAATATCTTCACCTTCTTCGTCTCTCTCTATTTGCTGCGAATTTTCTGGAAATTATATTGAATGAATTGATTTAAAACCGAAGTGGGGCTTTATATACTTGGGCTTGGACAGGTCCAACGTGTCACGGAGCCAACGCAGAGGCTCCACCTCCGTGACACGTTGCCATCGCGGAGGGGCTCTGCCCCGGCTCCTTCCGCGATGGTTCGACCGGTTACTCGTCCGATCCTTTTCCGGGCCTTTCTCTAGCACGTATGACTTTCAAATATGGTTAACTGACGCGCGAATAGGCCATCTAGGTGCCGGGAATCTTATGGGGTATAACAGTATGTGAGGGGAATATACTGATAGATGTAAATGAATGAAGTGGAAAGACATTCAGTGACCAACTAATTATCTGAACTGAAATGATCTGAAGTATCTGAGATGGTCAAAATGACCCTGTCTAGTGGTCAAATACATGCCCTAAATCTATAATACTGAATCTGAAATACTACACTGACTGAACTGAACTGATAGATCTAAAACTGGACTGAGATTCTTATTCTGAAGCTGTACCGCTAGTGGGAGAGTCTATAATCGACATATAACCACGTGAGCTAGATGTGGAGTCCGATGATACACCCTACTGGTAGGACCCAATATACCTAACCACGATATAAAGGCATGGACTGGGTGATCACAAAAGTCTGAAGCCAATTAAGACAAGTAATATTGTAACCTACGCTGGCAACGTAGTTCTGGGAACCTGTGTGCGCTGGAACCCCATCCCGCTCGGTGTTAAGTTCTACTCCCACTAAGAAGCCTAAACTGAACTACTAAGCTGATAGCTCGAAACTGGAGTCCAAGACTAGTCAGGGATGTATAACTGCATGTACCCTGAGAGTCTTATCCGATCAGATTTTGAAACTGGGTTCTAGACTGGTCAGAGATGCTTTTCTGGAAGCGTCGTAACCGTCTAAGAACAAGCTGTAATTGAACTGGGGTCCGGGGGATGGTCAGAGCTATATGCTAGAATTTCATGACCGCCCAATGGAACAAAACAATAATCTGAGTCTGATTTTGATAACTGAGAGGCACCACTGACACCTCGGGAAAAGACTGAAGTCAAACTGATCAGTTAACAATTTTCTGGATGATTCTGAAGAGATTTTACGTTCTAACTGGTCTGAATTACCAACAGCTAATAGAGAACTCAACTTATCCCAACAACATGGGGATTTTCAAATATGCCGAAATCTCAAGAATTAAAGAAATCTCACCCGACAAGGCCAAACTCATTCTTATCAATGGAATAATTGCCCAAAATATATATAGTAAGAATTTTTCTAGGAAATTCAGCCCAAAAAAATCTTCATTCACTAGATGAAATTTAATAAGCAAAACTCATTACTCGAAAGTTAGGGCTTAAATTCACTTTTGTACGAACATTGACAAATTAATTAGGAAATGATAAAGATAATATAGATAATCAGCATGGATATTATTCTAGATGAAGTTAACGAAAACTAACATGAAACTCATTCGTATTCGAAAGCTCAGGGCTAAAATTGATAGGGAGATTATGGGAAGATTTTGGGGAACACAAGGGAAGGATAATTCCCTTGTTGAATTCTCACATACCTGACTAAAATTCTCCTGGAGAAGAAGACTTGAACTGCTGCAATAGTTGAGAACCCTAAGCTTGCTTGAGAGTTTATTCAGAGGACTTTCGATTAATTTCTTGAGAATAAACGTGAGAATGAGGGGAGGAATCGTCCAAACCCTCTAATAAGTCTGATTTTACATCCAAAACGATGTGTCTTGAAGCTTAGGAGAATAGAAAATTACTAAATAGACCTTAGAAATTCGCTGGAAAAAACTGACAAGTGCCCTTAATGGGTGACCTAATGGGTCGTGGTGACTGACCACAACTCGTGGTCACTCCCATCAGGTACACTGCCTGAGATCCTCAGTAGGCCACCACGAGGGACCCAATGAGTCGTGGTCTATAATCACGATCCGTGGTCACCAGTCGTGGACCACACTGTCTCATTCTTTAGATTTAATGCTAAGTCCAGTAATGAGTCACTTAACGAGTCGGCGGCACAAATAACGACTCGTTGCACCCACCGTCAAGTACACTGGTTAATTAAATATGCTCTCAACTAGGACCTGACCACGGGTGACTTAACGGGTCGTGGTCAGTGACCACGACTCGTGATGTCCCTCATTAGGTAAAATGCTTCCCTCCTTTACATTATCCAGCCTTCTCCTCACGGCTCACCTAACGAGTCATGAGGTTACTTAACAACTCGTCAGGTGGACCGTCTTGCAACATTTCTACAGTTTTTGAGATTTTTCTGATTTAAGTCCCGGATATTAATTTTGAGTTTTTGGGGTATTACATTAATCCTTTTCCTTATTCCCCTTACTGTTGTTATATTTAAATTATTTTTCTTGATTTCTTTCCTTATTTCAAATATTAATGAATTTCTTTGTCTTAATATATAGTTCTCACTCCCTTATTCCCTATTATTTAATATTTTTAATTGTGGATTATTTCTCATTCCTTGCTAATTGTTACTATTTTTATACTTATCATTCCGTTCATACTTATTCCACTTGGGAATCTCTCACTATAACACACTGTACACGTAAGTTGTGCTTTGCACTTCTCCGAAATCCCTTTCAAAAAACTCATTTAGAGAGTCGGCATATACATGGGGTTAATGGATAGTTTTACTACCATGTGACCTCGTGCCTTCTCGCATAAGAATTTTCAGTCCGTCTAGCTAACTCTTACAAAATTGTTAAGTCATGCATGAATTATCCCCTAGAAAGTCTCGATATCCTTGGTGTATTGAGACCATTAGTTTAACTTTGCCTAAAGTCTAAAGAGATTTACAATCTCGAAGAGGACATTGTCATTTTTATTTGCATTTTTTATCTGAGAGGTCAATATGCATAAAATGTAGACTATTTACTCCTTAGGTGGGAAGGATAAAACTAATATTTTGATGCATGTGTTAAGCACAAAGTTGCACCGCGCAAGCTAAAAAGAAGCCAAAAAAGGAAGAGCATTTTCATAGCATTGTTTTCTGTAATTTATTTCTTGCAATATTTCATTATGTAAAATTAAAGCAATAATTTATTTATTTGAAAATTTTAGTGGAGCAAATGGAATGATACATTATGGCATATTCGACTCTCAAAATGCGCTAGGCCTACCTCTGGTACAAAAGAGGCTCCCAAATTAGGAAATGAATTAATATGTTTAATCTTTTATTTACAACATCAATCGTACTAATATGTTTATTTTCTTTAATCTTTTATCTATAATATGTTATGATCGAGTTACATTATTAATTTTATTTTTCTGTTTATCGTCTATCTTGATTATTCCCCTTCCTAAGGTTGATTTGTGCATAAATGCTCGTCATAGCTTTCTCCTAGTCAGTTCACCAAAAGTAAGATGAATGACAGTAACAATTCAGCTGATAGAGTAGATACGGCCGCTCCAAGAGTATCTGCAGAGAGTTCATAGAGAAGGTATCCAACTGAGTATAATGACGTGGTACTAAGGATGGAACAAAGGATTTTGGAATTATAAGGGGAATTATCCCGGGATCATAATCCAACAAACCTGTCAGTCCCGCTGGAAACTTCGTTGGAACCGCAAACTAAGATCCACGCCCCTACCAAGCCTCATGTCACTTTTACAAGTCTTCCTTTGTCATCCCATCAAGCGTCATATCTTCAAAACAATTCTAGTCATATCTACTCGCTTCCTCAAAATCATATACAACATCTGCATAATGCTTATGCAACTCCTTCAAATATACATCAGAATCAAGCCATTTCACAAAAACCACCCACCATACCTTATGTTCATCATTTACCTCCCACATCTACATCCAATATGTATTAGTCCCATGCTCCGATAGCTCATACCCTAACCGTCATTTACATTGAGACTGCTCTGGTCACTCGGCACCTAAGAGAATCTGGACTCTCTAAGAAAGATAGCTTGATATAGTCTATGTTCGCAGAGCTCAAAAAGATGACCGACAGTATATAGAATATCGAAGGGGCCAAGGGGATAGAAGGTCTAAATTTTGAAGACTTATGAATGCATCCTGATGTCGAATTACCAGAGGGGTACAAACCTCCTAAGTTTGAATTATTTACTGGGGACGGTGATCCAAGGGCCCATTTGAGATTGACTGAAGATAAGAATGAAACTCTTCATGAGAAGTTTGACTGAAGATGCTCTCAATTGGTACGTAGAGCAAACTTTGAGAAAATGGATTAATTGGACTGATATGGTTGCGGCTTTCATAGATCGTTTCAGTTTCAATACAGAAAATGCACTGGATTTGCACTACACTCAGAACTTGAAAAGGAAGCCTACAGAGACATTCATGGAATATGCCACTCGTTGGAGGTTAGAGACCGCCAGAGTACGACCTCCGATAGAAGAAGTTCAAATGAAGGATATCTTCATGCGGAGTCTGGACCCGCAAGTACATGACAGATTGATGCTGGTTAGTGAGAAGAACTTCACCGAGCTCATTAAATTAGGCGAAAAGATTAAGGACAGTATCAAGAATGGTACCATTATTGATTGGGGAGCATTGCAAGCAGCTAGCAAGACTTTGCAGTCTGGTAAGACCACTTAGAACAAGAGCATGAAAGAGGTGAATGTTGTATCGCCTACAAAAGGGCCGAAAACTCCTTGGAGCTACCAAGCACTCCACTCCAGTACCAAGTACCTCCATTTCCCGCACCAACATACAATCACCCAATGTCATTCTACAACCCTACTACTTATGTTGTTCATAATGCACAACCTACATATTTTCAGTTTCCTCCATCGACACTTCAAAGGTCCCCAGTTTATCAAAATCCTCTGAATCAACAATCTCGTCAGCCTGCGATATCCCAAGAAAATTCATCTAAGCAATATACTCCTTTGGGTGAGACTATAACCTCATTATATGAGAGATTAAAAGTTGGCGGCTATATCACTTCGATTCCTGCAATAGTGATGGATACACATGCGAAATGGCTCGATCATAATAAGATTTGTAACTATCATTTAGGGATGAGAGGACACACCACAGAAGAGTATTGAGCTTTGAAAGATAAAATTCAAGCATTGATTGATGCCAAGGTGATACACCCGAAATAAAAATTGATGCTTGCTTGAAGACAAAGGTTAATCTCAGTTTGATTTGCTCCTTTATTTGAAATCTTTTTATTACTTGTACTCTGAACTACGTTGGACCTGATTCCCGTTTAAAAGGGATGCGTAGGCGTCCCTGTGGGACTCGGTCTATATCTTAATAAAATCTCCTTCTCCCTTTTGTTGAGAGGGTCTCGACAATTCTATCAGGTTTTCTATAGTGATTCGGCTAACGAGTTGCAAACTGGGGTGGAATTTTTGAGAGGGTCTCAAAAATTCAATAGATCGAGCGTTTCTACATAAATAGGGGCAGAAGTTTTGAGGATATTTCAAAAATTCACAACATTACGTCATTTTCAAGGAGATTTATGTCATGTTCTACACTGGGGCAAAAATTTTGAGAAGGATCTCAAAATTTCATCAAGACTTAGTCAAACACAAAGGATTGATCCTCCAAAAGGACGTCTATGGAAAGATGCGGCATCCAACCAGATTGCAAATCCAAAGTGCATGATATCGGGATAGGAACAGACGAATAGAGGCACAAATCAACCTTTCCCCTTTTAAATCTTAAAATTTTTCTTTCAGCACATGAGCAATAGGTACCAAATTTGCAATCATTCTGTATACCATCAGGATTTTCAAAGGATCAACAATAAAGCTAAACTACCTGAAGCTCGTTCATGAACAGGATTAAGCTATATCCTCTTAGTAAGTTACTCGAAAATGAAAAGTGTTGTATTTAACGCTAAGTATTATTACTTTTGATTTCTCTATAGGTTAAGCACTACCCTTCAGTCTTATGGGTTAAGCACTACCCTAAATTTTAAGGGCTAAACATTGTCCTATGGGTTAAGCACTATCCTAAATTTTAAGAGCTAAGCATTGTCCAATGGGTTAAGCACCACCCTAAATTTTAAGGGCTAAGCATTGTCCTACGGGTTAAGCTCTACCCTAAATTTTTAAGGACTAAGCATTGTCCTACGAGTTAAGCATTACCCTAAATTTTTAAGGGCTAAGCATTATCATACGGGTTAAGTACTACCCTAATACGGGTTAAGCACTATCCTAAATTTTTAAGAGTTAAGCATTGTCCTATTGCTAAATTTTTAAGGGCTAAGTATTGTCCTATGGGTTAAGCACTATCCTAAATTTTTAAGGGCTAAGCATTGTCCTATAGGTTAAGCAATACACTAAATTTTTAAGGCTAAGGTTTGTCCTATGGGTTAAGCACTATCCTAAATTTTTAAGGGCTAAGCATTGTTCTATGGGTTAAGCATTACCCTAAAATTTAAGGGCTAAGCATTGTCCTACGGGTTAAGCACTACCCTAAATTTTTAAGGGCTAAGCATTGTCCTATGGGTTAAGCACTACCCTAAATTTTAAAGGGCTAAGCATTGTCCTATGGGTTAAGCACTATCCTAAATTTTCAAGGGCTAAGCATTGTCCTATGGGTTAAGCATTAACCTAAAATTTATGGGTTAAGCACTACCCTCCAATCTTTTAAGGTTAAGCACGACCTTTTAACTTTGATCGGGTTAAACATTATCCTTTCAAATTTATTCGAGCTAACCGTTAATTTTGCAAAATATTATCTTATGCTTATTGACTAATTATTTTTATCCAGTATTTTAACGTTTGCAGGCTGCTATTGTGTTATTTCGAGCTACCCCTGTGACATTTAATCAAGTTACCATCATACTACTTTCAAGCTCCTATGTTGTTTTGCCACTCTTATGCTATTTTCAAACTTTCAAGCTACTTTCAAACTATTTGCTACTCTTAACATATTATCATTTTGTTACTATCGCTATTCTTTTAATCGGGTTAAGCATTACCTTACAGATTTTTAAGGGCTAAGCAAGGTCCTACTGTTTTTGGACATTGTTCGGGTTAAGCACTACCCACCTCAAAGTTATTCGAGCTATACTTTGTTTTTGAATTTATATGTTATCTCTGCCGTCATTATTTATTTGTTTATTTATTTACCTTCAAGGTCTACCACTTTTCATCGCATATTACTTTAAAGTGACTTTCACTTTACTCTTGCTTTTCAATCTTTATATTTCAGATTAGCCCTCATTCTAATATTTTCGCATTTTGACACGAAAGTAACAATGTCATCTGTCTCTTTCATCGCTCTAGTCTTATCAGTTGATACTTCTTTTGTTCCTTATTCAAATTCCGTATTATAAATTTTCTTTAGGAATCTCGCTCGTCCCTAAATTTAGAACTACACACGGTCTGATTCTCGTGAAATCCGAGATATGTAGGCGACTTGAAACTGAAGTATTGACCGCAATATCTTTTTAATTTCATTTTCTTTCATCCGGCCCCATCAAATTTTTTTCTTTGATTGGACAAAATCGGCTACTAAGTCAACGTTCTATGCTCAACAATTCATCCTTCATTCTCGAGTAAAGAAGGGGCAGTTGTTGACACCCAATTTTGACCTCCCTATGCCCCCTCTAAGTTGTGTGTCAATATATATATGTGTGTATTTTTAAATTACCTTTTTAACGAAATTATTTAATTCGCATTCGTAATGTTCTAGCATTAATTAACATACCTACTTGAATTTTTTGCATAATTATTTTAAATTATACTTCTAAATTATTTTAATTTCAAATTTTAAATTTTTCAATATTATATGTAATTACGTCATATATAATATATTTTCAATTAAATAAGATTTATTTACAAAATATAATTTACTTAATTTTATAATTTATTTATATTTAATTTCTTTATAATAATATTTATATTATTTTATCGTAAGTTAAACTGTTATGTTACTTATTTATTAAATCATTTACAAGTGTAGTGTTTTTACTAATTTAATAGCAGCTAATTTCAACTTCAGCTAATTTTTTAATAATCTAGCCACCTTCTACCTGAATCGTGTTAATTTTAGTCATTTTTACCAAATTAGGCCACATTTTAAACCCAATTCAATTTCAATTAATTCTTACCCATCAACCCATTCTTGACCCGTTTTGACCCGTGACCCGACCCAGAAACCTAAGATCTCATCCTGGTCATACATCTAATCCAATCTAATGGTCATAATTTATCCTTAACATATTTTCTTACTTATCCCCCTCTTCCCAAAAACCTAAACCTAATTTCCCCTTTTCCCTCTAACACAGCCGCCTCCCTCTCTTTTCTCACTATCTTCTCCGGCCGACACCACTCTGATTAACGATCGGAAACCAAATCACCACTGTCTCACTCTTCACCTTCCACACCGCCGCCGCACCATCTTGCTCTTCTCACCTCCGGCCACCACCAGCGAAATCGAAAACCACTGAAATCCGGCCATGCCTGAAAAGAACCAGTCGCCTTCTTCTCCCCTCTCTCCATCGCTGCTCCAGCAGCCACCACGAGCAGCAACAGTCGCACCACTCTCTGCTTCGTCACCGGCAACACTGCCTATCCTCTCTCCTCTTTTCCCTCAATCACCAATCGCTGCTCCGACAAAATCCGAACACAATCACACTTGTCCTCTTAGCTGCCAGCCCCAGACCCGTACACCATCCTCCATCGTATCCCCTCTCATTTGTTTTTTTCCTCAGGCGGACAATCACTCTTCCTTTTTCCCTCTTCATCTCTTCGTTTTCTGACCACAGAACTCTACTAAAAAAGCGTTCTACTTTTGGATTTTGTATTTTCTTGGCATTTCAAAGTAACGTTATCTTCGAAGTGTTCAATTTTTATGATGAATTCATTACTAGTATGGTTTCTCTGCGCTCGTTAACCCTTATTAATGGTATTGCTCTCTTGCTTAATAGATCCTAATATTTGAGATTAGTGAAACTTAGTGCCCTCGTGCTCAATTAACGTCTACTTGTTCTAACTCATACGTGTATATATTATCATGTATTTTCAAAATTTATGAACATTATCAACCATAATATTTTGTGCACTTATTGTCTTGGATTGCAAGAATATGAGTTGGTTCGTAGTGATATTTTAAATCCGAAAGCTGTGTGAATGACATAGGTAATTTTCATCTAATTACTTTCGGATGTTGCTTGCTCATAAAATCCCCTTAGCAAATTAAAAGTTACTCTCTTTATTTCATTTTAATTATTACTTGGATAAGATTTGTATATTTATTACAAAAATTAATAGAGAGATATTAATTTAATTAATATAATTTTATTAATTTTTTTAAAACATATAGTAATAATTCTTTTTACATTTTAGTATGACTTTAAGTACTAAGAATAGAATTAAAAAAACATGATCAATTATCTCTTGAATTTTAAACTAACAAATATTTTGAAATAATTATTTATAATATATCTAGTGATTAAAATAAAATGGAGAGAGTATATAATACAGTCGTGAATAGCACAATATAATGGCTAAATCCGATTCATCGGAATTGGAATTTGGAAGAGATTTAGAATTGACATAACCCTTAAAACAATTGAAATTTATTTTTTTTAATTATGATTTTATACAAAAAATGACACATGTCTTCAGAAAATTAAGTGGGTCTTCTTTTTTTCGGTGAATAAGTAATGGTGGAAGGTTTATTAATGGTAGAGTATTAAGTGAGGGGAAGAAATAGAAAAAAGAATAAAGAATGAGAAAAAAGAGGTAAGAGGGAATAAAAAGAATAAAAAATCTATTTTTTAAAGTTCTTCACACGACTATTTAAGGTGAAATTCATACAAAGTTTCTAAATCAATGAAACTTGTCAAAATAATATAATTGGACTACACGTTTAAATATTACTTCCTCCATTTCTTTTTATTGATAGGTATATTAAGAATATTTATTTCAAGAATAGTTGTCAATATAGAAACTTAAAAAATAATTGATCATTTTTTTTTCATCTCTATTCTTAGTACTTAAGTCACTCTAAAATGAGAAAAGAATGATTATTGTATTTCCAAATAATACCTATCAATTAATAGAGTTATATTAGTCAATTTATAACCCATATTAATTTTTTCTTAAAGAATATATAAACTTTATCCTATCAAGTAAAAAAAAATAAACTAAATATAAATTTTAATTAAGATATCTAATTAAAGGATTATGTCAATTCTAAATCTCTTCCAAATTCCAATTCCGATGGATCGGATTTAGCCATTATATTGTGTTGTTCACGACTGTATTATATACTCTCTCCATTTCATTTTTAAACGTTAGGTATATTATAAATAACTGTTTCAAAATGCTTGCTAGTTTAAAATTCAAGAGATAATTGATCATGGTTTTTCCAATTCTATTCTTAGTACTTAAAGTCATACTAAAATGTGAAAAGAATTATTATTATAAGTTTTTAAAAAATTAATAAAATTATATTAATTAAATTAATATCTCTATTAATTTTTCGTAATAAATATACAAATCTTATCCAAGTAATAATTAAAATTAAATAGAGAGAGTAGCTTTCATCTATGTTTAACTTGATTCCCTTTGGGATACGTAGGCGCCTCTTCGAGGTTTGGTCCAATCCTTAAAATTTTTATTTATTTGTTTTGTTATTGTTTCCTCCTAATTTATCGTTTATTTATTATTTTTTACCTTTATTTGTCAATCCTTATCTGCATAAATTGCTAAATTTATTCCTTTCATTATATTATCACAATCTTCTTCCTTCTTACTTGTTTGACTTCCTTTTATTCTAATTGCAAAGCTAAGATCTTTTATCACTTACTTTATTTAAGTTGTTTTACATAAAAGGCTTAAAATCAATTCTATTTTCTCGCCTAGTAAATACCCCACATAATAATGAATCCGGAAGGGACCAACAGCTGTGGACCTCAAAAGGTGTCTAACACCTTTCTTTCGAGATAACTCGAACCCTTACCCAATCTTTGGTGACGTGGACTAGTTAAACAAAATTATCTGTTTAATTAGCTTAGTACGGTGTCCTAATGCACCTTAAATTTGTTAAATGGCGACTCTTCCTTCTTTTATCCTTCAAGAGTTGTCACGTGTTGAGTTTCGCTTTTCGCGAGAAAAACGGGGCGTGACAATGAAAATAATTGTTATTGCATCTTAACAAGAAATAAAAATTACACAATTGCATCTTCATTATTGGGTTAAGTTATTTTTTTATGTGAATAAAAATAACGGGACTCAAAGTTATTTTAGTTGATTTAGGCTAGAAAAAAAAAACACACAATTGAAATAAATAGTATTTCATATAAAAAATACATAGTTGAAATTTATTATTATTTTTTAAAAAATAATATTTTTTTTAGAACGATAGAATTCGAGTCAATTTTTTTAAATTGGCCTAAAAACTAAAAAATACACCATTAAAATAAATAATTGAGAGTTGATTTTAAATTTTTTTTTATCCTCACATGCTTAAAAAGAGAGTGATACATCAGTACTTAGGGGTTAAAAACTATTAAATATACAAGTTTAGGGGGTAATTAAGACTACTGATAGTTTAAGGGGGATTTGAAGAAAACATGTCAAGTTTAGGGGGCATTTAGGTATTCTATTTTTTAAAATTAGTACTCCCTCTATTTTGATTTGTTTATTTGATTTTGACTTGACATGGAGTTAAGTAAATAAGACTTTTATATCTTGCTAGCTTAAATTAGAGATACATAGAATGTGTCAAAATGTCTTTTAATCCTGTAATCTTAAACATGTCACGTGGAAAGTTAGAATTAAAGAATTGTTAAGAAAAATAAAGAAATATCTAAAAATAAAAGTAAGAAAAATAAATTCAAACAAAGGGAGTGTAACTGAAGAACAAATTAGAAGACAAAATGTTACTCTGCACTAGGTGCTAGCTCTATTTCAAAGTTTGTTAATTAAGAGAAAATGTGAGGAGTTTAAAAACTCAAGCGAATACAGCATACTTTTAGTATGCTGCATATATAATGAAAAGTGGCTACTACTAGAACTCTGACTGAAAATAAATCTCTGTTTTATATTACATCTGAAATTGTTTCAGAAACTGATCTGATAATGTAGTATTCTGACAGTATCTAGTCATGTTTATAACTGAAATTCTGTGCTATATCTGTCTATGGAGATAATCACATATAAAGAGTCTGAAACCACGCATTCTGTTCCTAATCCACTCGACTACATTATCCAACAATTTGTCAATACTTGTTTTGACACTAGTTATTTCATTGTGATCATCCCTTTCCAAATGAAACAGCCAATTGGCTATCTGAATAATCGATCTTCAATCTTGGGACAGCCATCTTCTTCTTATTTTGCATCTTATTCCTGTAAAAGTTAACAATGAATGCTATGGCAGCAATTCTTGTAGTTCGATACCAATTCCATGGATTAAATAAACCTTTTATACAAATCACCAAGAAACTTGAACTATTCTTCTTTTCTTTCTTATCATCTTCACTCTGTGTATTCTGTTCTGTTTCTGCCAAATTCTCATTAAATAATGCAGCTTTTTCTTGGCCAAAATATGCTTTGAGTTCCTCAATCACTTGTAATTTCTTTCCCCATGTTGGGTACTTATTTAGTTTATCCATCAGAAGCATTCTACTTGCTTCCAAACGGACAAGTGATCCATTGTAATGTCTCTGCTGCCGAGACTCTAACGCCTGCATTGGAAGAAGTAAAAGTTAATTGGTTACCATTTATGCAAATAGTGGCGCATGCAGGATTTTATGTTATCATTATCAATCTATTGTATTTTTGTTTAGTATTTACTTTGTATTATTTTCAAGCGATATATACATGTATATTTTTTTCAAAAGTAAAATCTTTTTTATAGGAGGACATTTTTTTGTAAAACCATGTAGGATGACACCCTTAGTATAAGATAGCTCATGTTATTAGATAGAGACTTAATTATATTTCTAACACAATTCAATAAATGTTAATAACTGATTATATCTTCAATATTGCCACCACTTGTACATTTAGAATAAATTAACCAAAAAGAATTAAAAATGAAATCACTGAGAAGGAGAGAATGCAATAGTAAAACCTGGTAGAACTGGAGGATGTTGTGAAGATCCTTCAATGAGTCTCGAATTGCTATCAATTTCTCCTTATCTTCCATTGTGAGGTCTGCAATTCCGCATAAACGACCATGTTCAGCGCAATGTCTACAGAAATTAATTTCTTCGCAACGGATTCTATCACTAATCTCATCATATAAAACCCCTGCTCTCTCACTCAGATTATGCAAATCTTTATAGCTATTACTCATCTTCATATCATATATCATATACTATTAAAGCAAAGCACAAATGCAGCATCAATCAATTCATTTTATATATACTTTGAAAAGCTTCCTTGACTTTGCTTTTTCACATTCTGTTTATTACATGTTTGCTTTTTTTGGTTGGGAAATTTTGAGATCACTTGGAATGTAAGGTAGAGAGCTCTGTTCATACTTTAGTGGTCTGGATTTGGTGTACTTTAGCCTAATCATTTTGTGTACTATTTTTCATTTCATGTGGCAATCCTTTAGTAGCAAGTTTTGTCTGCGGCTGTAACCTTTAGCTGTACACTGTCCCACACGTTCTTGTATTCGCACTCCATATTTTGTAAAGGGATAGGGTGGAGCTGGTGTTTTGGTTACAGGTTAACTCGGTAGCTTTAATCTAAATTATGTTTTTTGATTTAAAATTTTATTAAATATTTAGAATTTAGAATTTAATAATTTTGAAAGACTAATTCTGAATTCATAAACTTTAAATTCTGACTCTAATTATGTCATTTACCATACACCGTAATTTTGGCTCAAACCTAATAATATTTATTTTAAATATTTACTTGCCATATACAAATTATGAATTTAAAACCTAATAACTTCAGAGGGCTAGAATCTAAAACTCATAAACTGCGTGTATACATGCATAAAGAAATACAGGAGTAACAACAACTAAATAACTATATTTCATCTGAAACAATTAGAAATCGATTATATGAACATCATCAAAATGTTTGGTAACTTCTTAATTAATTAAATTTAAATGAATAAAGGATTAACAACAACTAAAAACTATAAGGTTTAATCAATTATATATTTGGAATGCAAGTTCAGCATAACATCTGAGATTGGCATGGAATCAGGCTTAATGCATATGTCATTCAAAAGAAAGGAAGTCTCAAGTATCTTAGGTATATTACCCAAGGAAATGGGAAGATTGATGATGATGTCACACATCGTATTGGTGTAGGGCGAATGAAATGGAGGCTCGAATTCGGAGAATTGTGTGATAAGAAGGTGCCACCAAAACTTACAGCTCGTTTGGATGGTTGTTATTATATTGTATTGTGTTGTTGGTTTAAATACAATATTTATTTTGGTTGTTGCTTCAATTTTATTATATCGTATTGTTAAATTCATCATTACATAACGACAAGAAGTCCCATTTTGTGCAACAACCGATTTTGTGTGATCACGTCGTTACCTTTTCTTTTTCTTCTCATTTTTTTGTTTATTATTTAATAATTCTATTTTATCATTTATCTTACCTTTTTATAGTAGCTCTACCCTGTATCATACTTTTCTTATAGATTTATCCTTAAATTGTTAATGTATAACATTCTGTAATGGCGAAAAATGATATAATCTATATCCAAATTGTTATACCCCGTAGAATTCCCGGCACTTAGATGACCTACTCTCACGTTGGTTAAGCATATTTGAAGGACATACGTGTTGGAGAAAGGCCCGGGAAAAGATCGGACGAGAAGCCTGTCGAACCATCGCGGAAGGAGCCGAGGCAGAGCCCCTCCGCGATGGCAGCGTGTCACGGAGGAGGAGCCTCCGCGTTGGCTACGTGACATGTTGGCCTTGTCTAGACCCAAGTATATAAAGCCCCACTTCGGTTTTAAATGATAAAAACTTATAAAAATTTCCAGAAAACGCAGAGAGTAGAGAGGGACGAAGGAAATTAATTAATTTTCGTCTGATTACGCTGCCAAACGCTGTCCAAACTCAAATTAATCCCAGATACCGAAGTATTTATAGCAGAGAGCATTCCTACGGATTCAGTTTCGTAAAATACGGCCGACGAATCGTCGAGCCACCGAGCCAAGGTAAGTGGAATTGCTCTAAATTAGTGTCTATGTGTTCATAGCTGTGAAGTGAATATTTCTCCCTTCTAGGCCGCTGAAGAATAACGAGTTTCTGGCCGTCTTTCGATAAGCCTAAGTTTAGGCTATAAACTATATCGAAAGTGACGTTGCCTTTTGAAATAAAGTTGTATTTAGTATTGATTGACTTATTTATGAATGCAGTTGGGAGAAAACAGTTGAAGTACCGGCCGAGCCTCGTCCAACAGACGAATAGCTCAAGAATAAGGTATGTAAAGTTAAGTTTCCTCGGGAAGTTGAGTAACATTGAGGCGGTATAGTAATTTACACACCAGTAGAATGTTTAGAAGTTGAGTATTGTGTTATTATGAATATTGGCGCAATATGAGAAACTTTGGGTTGTAACGTGTACGAGACCTATCAGTATGATATAGATTCTGACGTAAGTGTTAAAGATTGCCTAGTATATACAGTATGTGATGTAATATGCCATGTTAAGATATTGTTGTGTTTAGCTGAAACCTCGCGAAGTAGTACAGTATCCGTAAAGCACTTCAGAAATAGAAAAGCAGACTAAAATGAAGTTTAGAAAGCATGTCAGGAATAGTAAATCATGTTACTATAGAAAATCAGTATACAGCATAGTTCAACAGAAAGACTATTATCATATTCAGCATTAGCCTCAGTACAGTCTGGCAGAAGACCATATTCATACATACACATATATTATTTCCAGCCTCAGCATGTATTAAGTATGTACATATTTTTATCACTAGTCCAGCATATAGTGTATACAGAAACTTAGTAAACAGCAGGGTTTTCAGCAGAAACATTATCTTATATAGCATTTGCCCAGTACAGTCCGGCAGGAGACTATATTCATATTTATACATCTTTATCTGCCTCAGCACGTATTAAATATGTACAGATCACTATCATCAGCTCAGCATGTAATATATATGATACTTTACCCCTATTAGCCTCAGTATGTGAGATACACAGACAGCATTACTAGTTGAGACCGTTGTATTGTTTGGGGTTGGATTACCCAGCATCCCTGACCGCCCCAGGGTTAATAGCTGTATCGACTCATCCGCCAGAGGATGAGGATACGTCACTCTACGGAGTGATATGCCATCCCGCAAGGGGACGAAGATGGGATGCCAGTTTCCCCATATTGTGCCTTGGTCGCCCCTTATACACCCCCGTCGAGCGGGTACGCCCGGGGTGTTGATTCAGGAGTCCTTCGGACTTAGGTACAGTTATAGTCAGTGGCTCAGCGAGCCCAAGTGCATACCCAGGGGACCGGAAGGATGCTTACAGCCATTGTAGGAGATGGGATGACCGGGGTAGGGGTATAGATTCTGTGCTGGTTGTACCTCCCGGCTTATGGGGGCCGGGTAAGGTTTGTGTGTGCTGTGTTACGTTATTTCATGTTATGCCATGTTATGTTAGATACAAGTAGATCAGCAGTAGCATGATATGTTTCCAGGTATGACTCTTATCCTTTCCAGTAAAGATTGAGAGAAGGTATAATTTACATTATCAAACAGTTAGTCCATTCTCTCTACTTCAGTTTCTTCAGTTATATTATTGTATTCAGACTTTTCTTTCAGTTATTGCTTTACATACTCAGTACCAGCGGTACTGACGCCCGATGGGGCGCTGCATTACTTGCCTGCAGGTACCCATAGATGAGCAGGCGATACCACGTGAGCCCCATCAGCGGTTGAGTATTCAGCTCCTGTCATCCGGAGGCTGAATTTCAGAGGTCTATTTCAGTTTCTTTTGTTATATAGTGTGGGTAGGTCGGGGCCCTGTCCTGATCATTTCTATTGCTATTCCTAGAGGCTTGCAGTCTGTATATTTTCCTGTGGTCAGTTGAGCCGGTCGTGTGAGGCCGTGCAGTTGTTAGCTGTTAGTACTCTTGCTTCTTTTATGTTGGCCGTTTGGGGCCATAAGTTTGACAGTAGTGGTGACCTTGCCGGTCACGTAGTCTTCTAGTATTTTACCGCTGAATGCAGATAACTAGACAGCATGGTGGCCTTGTCGGCCCGCATAGACTTCTCTATAGTTGCTTGTTCTGGTCAGCTGTTATTACAGGCACAGGAGGCTATAGGCCAATGGGTCGGAGGCTGTGTTTACAGCCGTTATATAGCCCTTTGTTTCCAGAAATGTGAGTTAGAGCCAGCCAGGCACCAGATGTGCCCAGGCTTAACAGTCCAGCAGGTCAGGTCCTAGTAGGGCACCAGGTGCCAGTCATACCCCCCAAGGCGGGGTGTGACAAACTTGGTATCATAGCAGGTCGTATCCCAGGGAGTCTGCAAGCCGTGCTAAGTAGAGCCTTGTCTATAGATGTGTTGTGCACCACATACTATAGACAGGAGGCTGCGAGGCATGATATGATGGTTACCCTTCTTTCTCAGTCAGTCATGCTTTAGAGCAGTACAGTATAGGGTTGAGTCCCTGATAACTTACCGTATTCTTTGATTACAGATACAAAGGCAGATCAGCATTACCCTATCACAAGCAGAAGATTAGAAATAGCAACAGAAGAGAACCTCAGTCAGTTACATGATAACTATAGCAGCAGGAGAGGGTATCAGAGACCTCCCAGCGTGATACCTTTATTGGCATCATTCCTAGTATACGTTGATAACGTCAGAATAGGGAGTCAGCAGTATATTGTACATATGAGTTGATTTACTTATTAGTTACATAAGATCTAATTATGATTATAGATAAGGTCAGACCCCCAGGTAAGTATAAGAAAGAGAGAAAAATGCAGGAATCCCAAATACATCTTTTTGGATATGGTACAGTTAAGTGCTTTTATTTGTTGCAATAAGAAAAGGGCTATTCCCACCTCTTGATATTGATGCCAGTATAGTAAAGGGGCATAAGACTTGAGATGGGGTTGCCGAATCCAACGGTAAGTAAAGATGGGCTGATTGATCCTAGTAAGTATTAGAAAGTGTAACGAGCCCCTAAGATTACGTAAGTTGTGCAGACCCTTATGACAATAAGCCAGTAGAGAAAGTAAGACCGTTAGCTTACCCGAAGCAGGGGTAAAGGACCTGTTAGTAATAAATGCTTAGTAATAGTCGAGTTTGAGCCAGAAAAAGGCCAAGCCCGCCATATATGCTAACAGATAGCAAGACATACCTGTAAGATTATAGTTATGATCTAGTTGTGACATCAAGAGATATAGAGGTCATGTGAATCAGATGGGCTTGAGTATACACCCAAAGAAGTATAGGCCGAGGCTTGATCAGTAATCTCATTAGCAACAAAAGGAAGGTACCTTGAACCCCAGAGTTCAGTTTAAGTAAGATGAGAGGAAGAAGCAGGAATGTCAGATCTTGTGGGGAAATTAGAACTACCCCGGATTGATAAAGTATCGTATTAAGGATTGAGCCTCGGGCTGACAGTAAGATTGCGGTTCAGAATACCGCAGGGTGTCCATTATAGAAAAGTTAAGAAGTTATCGATACAGCAATTCTAATCCAATGTAGCCTAGAGATAAGGCCCAGCAGACAGTTATGGGCTCTCAATATATGCCTAGTAAGGCTACAGGATTCGAGCGTCGACCCCCACATCGCAAGAGTGGCGGGATTTTAAACGGCAGATAATAACTAGAATATTTATGTTTGTTACTTTCAGAATGGGGTGATAATGCAATGAAATGATAAGTCAGGGTAGAAGATATTATTAGGCCGTGAGAAGCAATGTATCATGTACGATATGAGATTCAGCAGAACTTGTCAGGGATTATGAATTACCGCAGAAATCAGTACATATTGTACATAGCTAGCGATATATATGTATACATATCATAGATATGTTGTGAGTGGTTGCCTATAAGGGCTACAATCACAGATGCTGATTAGTAATAGAAAGCCTATACAAATTGCATTGCAGGAATAAAAAAAAGGGAAAAGAGAAGAAAGAGGGAGAAGAAAGAAAGAAAGGAAGAAGGGAAAGGGCGGATTAAGTGTGAGTTACGTATGAAGTCATAAAAACTATCTCAGTTTCCAGTTATTAGATTAACAGACTTATGTGTTGTTGCCAGATCTAGGCTCTAGGAGCTTACCAGAGTTATTGGCCTGAGACAGATGGCCAGATGATAAGGGCGCAGTTAGACGGTCTACCACCAGCTGGCGCCTGCATTAGCAGGGAGGCATCCCTGAAGATCGGTAACAGTAGTGCATGTGCCAGAACCAGGATTAGAGACCGAGTAGGCAGATTTCAGAGATTAGCAATATCAGAATTGTTCTAGCATGTTAAGTGGTCATACGTCGTTTTCCCAGCCTTGTGGGCGACAGTCGGCCTTAGTCAACCTAGCAGTTGTTATGTAGAACAACCCATAAGTCAGCCGGCCGGCCCCTTCAGAATACCCGTGGGTACCCCAAGGAAGGGTCCACATCAGTAGCAAGTGACAGACTAGCACTGCAGCTGGTTCTTGTAAGATGTTTAGGTACAGAGCCTTAGCAGAAGGCCAGTATTTACAGAATAGCCCATAAGACCGAGAATTCTCCAGAATAGCAGTATAAATCCAAGTGGATACACACAAGACGTAAGAAATTGATAGTGCCCTGCTAGCACAGTGTTTATTAAGACCAGGGGATCAGTAGACTCCCCGTGGGGATCCAGAGTTTGATCGCCTGGGAGTAAGTTGATTAAGTCCAGCCTTACAGTGGTTTAAGCAAAATAACAGAGCAATTAGATGCCCCCGAGTTGGCGGTGATGCACGAACTATAAGTACTCAAGTAGTACAGTTAGAACATTACTAGACTACTGTCACATTCGGGTCATTCAACCCGACTATTCAGTCATTTAAGGTTATGTAGCCAGATCATTAGAGATCATGGTCAGTATTAGGACCCCCTGATCAAATACAGGCACAAGGTGTGCAGACAGTCATTCAGGTTATCCCAACAACAAGTAGCCTGAGCATACGGCCAGAAGGCCAGATAAGCTCTGTCTATACCGGTAGATTACTTGACAGATTCTCCGGCATGATAAACCAGTATGACCATTAGTTATATGCCAATTCCTTGTAAATGTGAATTTTAGCTAAGTTTAGTAGCCTTTTTGGTCACATGGTGTCGGAGGCTGGTGTACAGATAGATACACAGAAAAATTGAAGTAATGAGGATCTAGCCTAGACCTACCACTCCGATCGAAGTACGCAGTCCCTGCGGTTAGCCGGGTACTGTAGAGGGTCCGTGGAAGGATTTTCCACCATTAGCAGCACCTCTGGCTAAGTTGGCACAGAAGGCAGCGAATTTCCAGTAGACTGAGGCGTGTGAGCAGAACTTCCAAGAGTTAGAAGCCAGGTTAACATCAACTCCAGTGTTAGTATCGCCAGAAGGTACAAAGGGTTGGTGCAGCATAGTAAAGTAACAGTTTATACTTTCAGGCAATTGAAGAAACGTGAGAAGAATTATCTTACCCACGACCCGGGCATCACCTAGTTAGCTGCAGTAGCTTATGCCTGAAAAAGCAAGAATTTTGTGTCACCCGGGAAGGGCTAATATGGTAGTAGAGGCCCTTAGCCGTAGATCTATAGGGAGTTGGCATACTTGCCGCCTGATCAGCGAGAATAGACCCGAGAATTTCACTAGTTAGCCAGTTTAGCCATTCACATAGCAGAAATAAAGGATAACAGAACGATAATAAAGAGTGCCGCAGCGTTATCGTTAGTGGTGGAAGTAAAGGAACGGCAGTATAGAAACTCTAGCCAGGTTCAATTTAAACATAAGATTCAGTAAGGAGAGATGTCATATTTTCAGATAACCGGGGACGAAGTGTGGCGATATAAAGGCCGAATTGCGCTCCAGATATTTTGGGGCATCGTCAGCAGTTTATGAGTAAGGCGCATTACGCCCGCTATTCTCTTCATTCCGATATGACAAAGAAGTACCATGACATTAAAAGGAACTACTGGTAGCCCAGTGTCCTAACTGCCAACAATTGAAGGCAGAATATCAGAAACCAGGCAGGTTAATTTAGAACATAGCTGTGCCTCTTTGGAAATGAGAAGCGATGAATATGAATTTTGTAGCAAGATTACCCCGTACTAAACACACACATGGCTCTATATGAGTGAGAAGTGACAAATTGACAAAATCCAGCTCATTTCTTGCCAGTAAGAACTACTTTCTCAGCCGAAGATTATGCTGAGTTGCATATCAGAAAGATAGTCAGATTACATGAAATACCAGCATCCATTATTTCAGACAGAGGAGCACACTTCACAGCTAGATTCTGGCAGTCATTTCAGAAGAGTTTGGGAGCGCAGATTAAGTTAAGCGCAGCGTTCTATCCTCAGACAGATGAGCAGGCTGAGCGCACAATTCAGACGCTCGAAGACATGTTGCGAGCGTGTGTGTTAGATTTCAGTAATAGCCAAAATGGGTATTTACCATTAATCGAATTTGCCTCCAGAATTAGAATCCATTCATCCGATCTTCTATGTAACTATGCTGAGGAAATGCATAGGAGACCCGTCCAGAGTAGTCCCAGTCCAGAATATCCAGGTTACGAAAAAGCTGGCCTGCAAAGAGGTTCCAGTAGCTAGCCTAGACAAACAGATTCGCAGATATGAGGACCAGATATCCTCACCCATTTAAGCGACAGGTATGTCCGTATTATTGCTATGTAGTATCTTATGGTCCTGTATGTATAAGTGAGACAGGTTGATATTTAATTATCCAGTGGATCGTGCAGTGCCTATGTTGGACTTTTCTGCATTTCAGGTTTTTTCTATAGTCCATGTTACAGGGGAAACTCTGCCGAAGTTTTTCCAGAAAATAAATTTTTCCATGTTCCAGAGGGTCCAGAAAGTCCTCTAGATAACAGTGTACATTCGAGGACGAATGTTCTTAAGGGGGGGGAGAATGTTATACCCCGTAGAATTCCCGGCACTTAGATGACCTACTCCCACATTGGTTAAGCATATTTGAAGGACATACGTGTTGGAGAAAGGCCCGGGAAAAGATCGGACGAGAAGCCTGTCGAACCATCGCGGAAGGAGCCGAGGCGGAGCCCCTCCGCGATGGCAGTGTGTCACGGAGGAGGAGCCTCCGCGTTGGCTCCGTGACACGTTGGCCTTGTCCAGGCCCAAGTATATAAAGCCCCACTTCGGTTTTAAATGATAAAAACTTATAAAAATTTCCAGAAAACGCAGAGAGCAGAGAGGGACGAAGGAAATTAATTAATTTCCGTCTGATTACGCTGCCAAACGCTGCCCAAACTCAAATTAATCCCAGATACCGAAGTATTTAGCAGCAGAGAGCATTCCTACGGATTCAGTTTCATAAAATACGGCCGACGAATCGTCGAGCCACCGAGCCAAGGTAAGTGGAATTGCTCTAAATTAGTGTCTATGTGTTCCTAGCTGTGAAGTGAATATTTCTCCCTTCTGGGCCGCTAAAGAATAACGAGTTTCTGGCCGTCTTTCGATAAGCCTAAGTTTAGGTTATAAACTATATCGAAAGTGACGTTGCCTTTTGAAATAAAGTTGTATTTAGTATTGATTAACTTATTTATGAATGCAGTTGGGAGAAAACAGTTGAAGTACCGGCCGAGCCTCGTCCGACAGACGAATAGATCAAGAATAAGGTATGTAAAGTTAAGTTTCCTCGGCAAGTTGAGTAACATTGAGGCAGTATAGTAATTTACAGACCAGTAGAATGTTTAGAAGTTGAGTATTGTGTTATTATAAATATTGGCGCAATATGAGAAACTTTGGGTTGTAACGTGTACGAGACCTATCAGTATGATATAGATTCTGACGTAAGTGTTAAAGATTGCCCAGTATATACAGTATGTGATGTAATATGTCATGTTAAGATATTGTTGTGTTTAGCTGAAACCTCGCGAAGTAGTACAGTATCCGTAAAGCACTTCAGAAATAGAATAGCAGACTAAAATGAAGTTTAGAAAGCATGTCAGGAATAGTAAATCATGTTACTATAGAAAATCAGTATACAGCATAGTTCAACAGAAAGACTATATCATATTCAGCATTAGCCTCAGTACAGTCTGGCAGAAGACCATATTCGTACATACACATATATTATTTCCAGCCTCGGCATGTATTAAGTATGTACATATTTCTATCACTAGTCCAGCATATAGTGTATACAGAAACTTAGTAAACAGCAGAGTTTTCAGCAGAAACATTATCTTATATAGCATTTGCCCAGTACAGTCCGGCAAGAGACTATATTCATATTTATACATCTTTACCTGCCTCAGCACGTATTAAATATGTACAGATCACTATCATCAGCTCAGCATGTAATATATATGATACTTTACCCCTATTAGCCTCAGTATGTGAGATACATAGACAGCATTACTAGTTGAGACCGTTGTATTGTTTGGGGTTGGATTACCCAGCATCCCTGACCGCCCCAGGGTTAATAGCTGTATCGACTCGTCCACCAGAGGATGAGGATACGTCACTCTACGAAGTGATATGCCGTCCCGCAAGGGGACGAAGATGGGATGCCAGTTTCCTCATATTGTGCCTTGGTTGGCCCTTATACACCCCCGTCGAGCGGGTACGCCCGGGGTGTTGATTCAGGAGTCCTTCGGACTCAGGTACAGTTATAGTCAGTGGCTCAGCGAGCCCAAGTGCATACCCAGGGGACCGGCAGGATACTTACAGCCATTGTAGGAGATGGGATGACCGGGGTAGGGGTATAGATTCTGTGCTGGTTGTACCTCCCGGCTTATGGGGGCCGGGTAAGGTTTGTGTGTGCTGTGTTACGTTATTTCATGTTATGCCATGTTATGTTAGATACAAGTAGATCAGCAGTAGCATGATATGTTTTCAGGTATGACTCTTATCCTTTCCAGTAAAGATTGAGAGAAGGTATGATTTACATTATCAGACAGTTAGTCCAGTCTCTCTACTTCAGTTTCTTCAGTTATATTATTGTATTCAGACTTTTCTTTCAGTTATTGCTTTACATACTCAGTACCAGCGGTACTGACGCCCGGTGGGGCGCTGCATTACTTGCCTGCAGGTACCCATAGATGAGCAGGCGATACCACGTGAGCCCCATCAGCGGTTGAGTATTCAGCTCCTGTCATCCGGAGGCTGAATTTTAGAGGTCTATTTCAGTTTCTTTTGTTATATAGTATGGGTAGGTCGGGGCCCTGTCCCGATCATTTCTATTGCTATTCCTAGAGGCTTGCAGTCTGTATATTTTCCTTTGGTCAGTTGAGTCAGTCGTGTGAGGCCGTGCAGTTGTTAGCTGTAAGTACTCTTGCTTCTTTTATGTTGGCCGTTTGGGGCCATAAGTTTGATAGTAGTGGTGACCTTGCCGGTCACGTAGCCTTCTAGTATTTTACCGCTGAATGCAGATAACTAGACAGCATGGTGGCCTTGTCGGCCCGCATATACTTCCCTATAGTTGCTTGTTCTGGTCAGCTGTTATTACAGGCACAGGAGGCTATAGGTCAATGGGCCGGAGGCTGTGTTTACAGCCGTTATATAGCCCTTTGTTTCCAGAAATGTGAGTTAGAGCCAGCCAGGCACCAGATGTGCCCAGGCTTAACAGTCCAGCAGGTCAGGTCCTAGTAGGGCACCAGGTGCCAGTCATACCCCCCAAGGCGGGGTGTGACACAAATGTTGTATTCGGTAAAATAATACAATACGATACATCATGAAATAATACCTAACGACCATAAAGACAAGTTCTATAGGGTGGTAGTTAGACCAACTATGTTTTATGAGGAGTATTGGCCAGTCAAGAACTCTTGCATTCAGAAGATGGAAGTTGCAAAAATGAGAATGTTGTGTTGGATGTGTGGGCATACTAGGAGAGATAAAATTAGAAATGAAGGTATCCGGGATAAGGCAAGAGTGCTCTTGGTGGAGGAGAAGATGTAAGAAGCAAAGCTAAGATGGTTTTGGCATGTAAAGAGAAGATGCACGGATGTCCCAATATGGAGATGTGAGAGGTAGACTATGGATAATGACTTTAAGTGAAGTAGAGATAGACCGAAGAAGTATTTGGGGGAGGTAAGTAGACAAGATATGATGCAAGTACAGCTTATCAAAGACATGACCTTAGATAGTAGGTTGTGGATGACACAAATTATGGTAGAAAGTTAGTAGGTCGTAGCGCGTTGTCTTGCATATCCTCCCGTACTGGTAGTCATATTATTCCTCTTGTAGTTTATTGTCCTATTTATATTACTATCTACTGTCTCTTGTACTTCGATTATTGTATTATTTTATTGTACTTACTGTTCTTTTTTTTAAGAACATTTTATCATGCTTTCTATAGTATTTTGCCATGATTTCTTTTCTTTTGTTATTTTGTTCTCAATCTGCTTTGATATGCTTTTCTTTGAGTCAAGAGTCTATGAAAAACAATCATTCTACCCCCAAGGTAACGTTAAGATCTGCATTCACTCTATCCTCTCCAGGCCCTATTTGTGAGATTACACTGGTAAGTTTATATAGGGGAATGACATTTCTAGACACGTGGCAGGAAGCATGTGACGTGGTACGAAGAGTTAGAATCGTAATGGCAAAACCAATATGAAAGTAAGAATGTTATTCGGATGTATGCCAAGTTTTTGGTAACTGTCGAGCCTCCGAAGACAAAGACATAATGAATTGGCTGAGGGATAAATAAATGAGGGTTTGGTCGCAGGATCTGGAAACGTCCAACGAAAATCATGGAGAAGGAAATCGAAGGTAACTATGAAAAGATCACGAGAAGAAGACAGAGGTTCGGAATTCAATATAAACAACTTGGACATGAAAGAACAATGAAAAGGACAAGTATACGTAGGAAGGTCGTAATGGGAATCTACACAAAACGACAGAATAGTAGCTAGCGCTTGCAAGGGCCCTGTACTAGAGTCACGAGTACCATTAGCGTACTATTGATCCTGCTGGAGTTATTTGATTGGTCATAATACAATTGGGAAAAATTATAAATAGTTGATCTCCTTACTTGTAACACATATAAATGAACAGTGAAATAAGCTGCTACTACACTTGAGCAATTGTCTGCTTTGATTTACTCCCTTTTATATTTCGGTTACTCGCTTAGCTCTTTAGTTTTGAATAATCGAAGTTCTAAAGGCCTCAAACATCCGATAAGGATAACTTTGAAGGATGTTTATTCTTAAATATATTACTTGCCTTGTATATTTTTGCTCATTAATTGCTTTTAGCGTTATTATTTATCTCCATAAATCCAAATATGTGAATTGACTAATATTGCATGTCCATAAATTTCCCTATAAAGTTACAGTATCAATCTTTTTAGTCAACAATATTGTTGTTGTTATTATTATTGCTATGAGATTTGTTTGTCGTTTTAATTTTTCTTTATCGCGGTTTCATATGTTGCAGAAAAAGAAATAAATAAAAAGTTGGATTGCAGTTGCAGAATTTCCGTTTGTGGTTAGCAACAAGAAAAGGAAAAGGGAAACAATTTGCCAAATGTGACTCACGCTGGTTAAAAAAAAAGTGGATTCTTTGTGATTGCCAAGTTTTTAACTTTAATACTTTGGCAACCTATTAGATAACGAATTTGATTTTCATCTCTTTTCCCCACTTTTTTACTGCCATCGAGCTCAGGATCCAAGCAAAGTATCAACGACTTAAGAGCCCTTTTGGATTAGCTGGTTTGTAAATAGTTGATAAGTTTTAAATTTTTAAATATTAAAATTGTGTTTTTTTATTTTAAAAACAGATAAGTAATTATCTGTTTGAAGAAAAAACGTTCAAACTGTGAATAAACAGTTAACGTGTTTGATTAGAAAGTGTTGATAAATTAATCTTTTTGTTAAAGTGACTAAAATATTCTTAAAAATTTTGCCAAAAATATTATAAATTTAAAAGGATTCTTATTTTAAAAAAATAAGGAGGACGGATACGAAGTGAAAAGGAAGATATGAGTTTTGCTCTGAGAAAAATATTTGAGAATAAAAAAAGTATTAAGAATAAGATAATGAAATATTTGATTAAACTAAATGTGGTTATAAGTTGAAAAGTTATAGGCTGAGAATGACCAGTTTATGACTAATTTTGACTTGCAAGTACTTACCTTATAAGTAATTTGATATTTCCGAAAAATTATCCATGGAAAACACATTCAAAAACATGAAGGGAAGCAATAATATCCAGGCTGAACTATAGTTATCCGTAATAATAAACACGATAGAATTCACAAAAAGGCTTTTGAAGTAATGAAATATTTACACAAATAGACTCCGCAAAACCAAAAGAAACAATCCAAAACCAGATGAAATACGCTTCCCACACATGTTCAAATATTAACATCCATACATAAAAGAAATTCAAAAGCATCACCGTTTTTCCTGCAGAGGAGGGAGCAACGCAGCCTAATGCTATTTCTACACATTGTTAATGGAGAATAGAGATGATAAAACATTTGAAATTTGCTTTTTTTGTTTATATCAATTCAAGTCATCATAGGGTAAATGTTTAACCCATGGCATACTTCTGGGTCCAACTCCTGGCGGTTCCTTCGTATTTGGACTTGTCTGTCTTGTACATGTGAGCAATCTCAGGAACCAGCGGGTCGTCAGGGTTTGGATCAGTCAAAAGTGAGCAGATCGAAAGCAAAACCTGAAATGTAATCCAGAATCCTTTCCCACCTTAAGAAACATAAAATAACATAACATGTTTCGCGAAACACTAACCAGTTTAACTGGTCTTGGAAAGCCATTTAACAAAACATATAATCCAGAGTAAGTGCTTTATGAAGGAAACACTAGACGATTAAAATGTTTTCACCATTGCGTAAGTCACCTCTTACCTATTATGTCCAATTAAATGATCTTTTCCCTTTTAAGGCGGAGTCGATAAAGTTTTATTAGCTATCCTTCAGATTATACACAATTAGCTAATGAATCCAAATCGATTTGGAAAGGCACTTATATCATGAAGGTCCCAAGCCTCTGAATAAGTATGTTTTTCATAGCTTGTATTATTTCTCAGCAGATGAAGGTAAGAAAGGACCTTGGAAATAGTTAAGGCAGGGCTCCACTGCTCCTTCAGTATGTCCAAGCATATACTCCCATTACTATTGATGTTTGGGTGGAAAACTTTTGTCCTAAAAGCAACCTGCAAGGATTAACCATAAATGTAACACAATAAAGTCTAGAGGGAGACTACAGTTTATAAACTGATACACATGAATTTACATGTTCAGGTTCACCAACTAAAGATTTACGAGAGAAACAGCTTGTCTGACATGAAAAATTTGTGTGTATGTGGGTATAAACCATACATTAGTCATGTAGATCCACCTAGTTGATATTGATCATGATGTGATTGTAAAGAAGACCCTCCCCCAAAGAGAATCCTATTCATTCTTTCTATCAATGAGATAGTCCAAGGCAATATTAAAAATAAAAATTGAAAGATGAAATTCTCAATTCCTCCTTTTTGATAACCATGAAATTCCCAATTCCTCCTTAATCACCTTATCTTGACCAAAAGGTACAAAGACTAGCATGCGTAATATGCTGATATAAGTATCATACACCTACCATTCCCCAGCAAAAACATACTCATGTCTTATCTGTACATTAGACCTCAACCTTGAAAATTTGTTTCTCATGCAAGGTGACAGTTTAACAAACAAACTTAAGAAAATAAGCTGGAGAAGGCTCCAGCACTGACACATGATCAGTTAACAGCAAAACTACACTTTCTTGGTCGAACCACACTTACAAGCCCCTTACCAGGAGATCCATTTGAACATCATCAAAAAGTACTAGAATAGAAGAGACAAAAAACCAAGAAAATTATGCTCCAATATGCAAAACCAAATAAGAAGGCATCTGCAAATAGAACTGTCACCAGCAGAGACATCAATAACTCAAAGTAATTTGCAACTGTAACATACCTTAGGAGGTTTGAATGGATAATCCGGAGGAAAATGGATAGTGACTAAAAATACACCCCCAGCGTAAGGGCTATCAGACGGCCCCATTATTGTAGCCTGCCAGTGAAACATGTCCTCTCCAACAGGGCCTGTTAACACATGGTACAAAAATGTTAGGAAGTCCATGCCGAAGAATAACAAATAACATAGCATGTATATCCTTTACAACATGCAGGAATATGTGTATGACATCTTGTTGAAGAATAGTGAAAATGCCTATCATAATGATCCAATTGTCAAATCCAGATGTCTAGCATGTATCAAGATAGTCAAGCATGCATCATATGCTACACAGAAGCTACTAAAAAGAAACGAACAGAAACTATCATGTTTATAAATAATCCACCCGGTCGTAAAAATAAGCAAGATATTCTTTTTTAAAAGGTAAGATAGCTACAACATTTTATTTTTTTGGATGACCAGGAAAACTGTTAAGGGACGGTCTTTAGGACCAACTGCAACCTTCAAAACTAGGGATAAAGCGATCGCCCCTCTACCCTTAAAAAAGGTAACATAGCTACAATATTATTACACAATAATACAACAAAGAATAATGAAAAATAAACTCAAAAGCCTTATAAATAAATTAATTATTCAAATTTAAATTCGATAACAACATAATCACTATCATGGTCAACCCCAGTCATCATCAAGAAATAGTTAAAATCGCGTGAAGCCTATCTTGTAAGAGTTGTATTAAGCACACACACACACATATATACATACATATTCACTAAGGGATTGTTTGGTTAAAAGACAAAATAAGCAGGGAGTAATGCAGAGGCTATTTCTTGTTGGATATTTTCAAGGAAAAGGAAAAAAATGAAGTGTGTGAGGGAATTGTCATCTTTTACTCTAATATTACTAATTCATATTTTCTTTTATAATCCTGGTATCTGGGCCAACTTTTGCACACCTCGACTAATTATACGGGCACCTACTACCTACCTCCTACCAAGGTATTGGGTAACACTGTCCATCAAGACTTGGACAGATTGAAAAAATCACATAGTGTTTTTTGCTTTTTTGCCTCCGCTGGGAATTGAACCTGAGACTCATAGTTCTCAGCCTACTTCATTGACCATTAAAGCACACCCTCAGGTTCCTGGTGGAAAAACAAAAAGAAACCAAAAAATGTCTGTAGCAGTGCAGAGTTGAATGCGGTGATTAATCTCTTTTTCCGTTCAACAAATGGCCTCTAAGTGTATGATTAGAGCTCATAAGATGTGCATTTCTGAGGCTTGTATTGAATTGTATCATAAGATAAACCAACTATGAAAAAATTATGAATGTCATGAAATGTAAAGCACATAACTATTTCCACAGGGAGACAACATGGAAGTTGAAAAGCATCTGATAACAGCATCACAGGACAGACAGACTAGAAGAAATTATGATTGGCACATGATTACCGTGACAATGCACACAAAGTAAACATCTCTGTAAGGATTCTAGGCAGGAATTACTTATCTTGGAGGCTTCGAAGCAAAAATGACATGATTCTAGAAGTCAAAAGGTATGGACATAATGATATTAGGAAAACCAGCATAAAGAAATGTGTAGAATGAAATGACGTATATAACCACTTACTCTAATCATTTTAAAAAGTAATCTGGTTGCCTGAATAAGCTCTTATGAGAACCCATTACACAAAATCCTGACATGTATAAAGTTTTTGTGATAGGATTCTTCTCTTTCCGCAAGTAATTATTTTTAATTCGTAAAAATATAAAATTAACTAAAATATCTTTCCTATAGAAAATACTATAAATAAGATAAGTATATTGAAAGAGTAACTACACGCACCTAAATTATAGACAAAACAAAATCACTACAGACAAGCTTTCTACTCTCCACGTAAAACAGAGCGCACTGTGCAATATTATGCTCCTCCACACAACAGAAAGCTCTTATCCAGAAAGTATTCTGAAAACGAGAGCAAATATTTGTATGTCACTCACTGATCATTGAAACCAAAAATATAATGCTGGAAACTGCTCTTGTACTTTTTTTCTTTTTAAGAAGTAAAATGCTCTAGTATTTCAGCAAGCATGCAATTTGTGAAAGAAACTTCACATTAATCATGCTTAAAATGGCTCATTATCGAACTTATATGAAATGGAGCACCAAGAATATCTGGCACTACTGTGTCTTACAATTAACCTTTCAAGAGTATAACATTTCCATTTCAAAATAGTTTAAAAAATCTTCAAATTTTATAATTAACCAGAACTCGTAAATTCTATTTCTTGGTGGAGAAGGAACCAAACCCATTTTTGTCTAGATTTTAGACAGAAAAAACGTTGTCATATAAGTGGTGTCTTCTAACCTAGAAAGACAAAAGTTTTTCAAGGCAACACTAGACCACACGAGCATTGACAGTAAGCTATTACTTTGGGATCACTGTAAATGATCATGAACTGGAGACCAATTTGCCGGAGGACACTTGTTCGCTCTTCAAGAGGTATTTTTCGAATTTAATTTTGGCATTTGTATATTGTCTATTATTCATGTGCGCAATTTTTTTTGGAATGCTTCCACTATTGGATATTTTCCAACAACTGGTATATATAATCGGACATATATATACCTCATCAAGGTTGTCTATTAGATGCAAGTGTGACTCTGCTACCAACTGTTAAAAAATATGCACAGCAGAAGCATTCTAGAAAATCTGTTTACATGAATAATAGACAACATATACAAACGTCATACTTAAATTCGAGAACCTCTTGAAGTGTGATCAAATGTACTCTAACTAATTGGTCTCTAGTTCCACAATCTTCTGCAATGATTCCGAAATAATAGAAGGAACTCTCAATACTCGTGTGGTCAAGTGTTGCCTCGAAAAACATGTGTCTTTCTAAGTTAGAAGACCACTTATATAGCTACGCTTTTCCAATCTAAAACCTAGAGAAAAACGAGTTTGGTTCCTTCTCGACCAAGAAATAGAATTTGAGTTCTAATTAATTATGGGTACAACAAGGACCACGGAATTCAATTAACGAGGCTTTTTATTATGAAATTAATAATATCTGAATTACTCCAACTATAATAAATTTACGAATTATTCTACTAAATATTCGTAATTGCATTTCTCAGTTCAATTTCAAAATTCATCCATTAAATCTTATTTAATTCACCATGTTAAGATTAAGATACTAACCAATTGAATTAAACTATGACAAATTTTTTTAGACTTTCGCTAGACTTATTACATGTGTCGGATATAAAATTAGCGCTACAGAATTTACACATGAAAACTTATAAACTTTCATAAAGGCATATCATCAATCTCTAGAATATGGATTCCATAAACTAACTATTACTTCGTGAACGTATATTATAATCATCCAATTTATTAGGCATATTGACTTGACCCACAAAAGAATATCTTCTCTTAATAAATCAAAACAATATACCGAACTAATAAGAGTTATATCAAGATTAAGAATATAATTACATTTAATGGACTAGAAAATTATACATAATTGAACTAAGTGGGGACATAGCGATTTATGATGGACCGTGAGAGACTAGGATTCAAACCCACCAAAGTTGCAATTGCACTGAGCGAGACATAACAAACCCATGTGTCAAAGCTTTTGCTAACAGAGTTACTCGGGTATATTAATTAGTCCAGGTGCGCGGGGCTGGCCAGACATTACTTAATAAAAACAAATCAAGATATGCATTTGACCATTCACCAAATCTAGCTAGATATCTTTGACTTCAGATAATTTAGAAAGACAGAAGACATCTTTAATATAACAATGAGCCATTAGAATAATCAAGCATCATAATAAGAATTTATTTTAATAAAAAAGAACCATAAAAACAAACAAAAGATCATCTCAAATAAAGGTGAAAAATTGAAATTTGAGTATCTAAACAACAGTAAACTAGCGTGCATCGAGAAGATGCCATGGATCAACCGTCAAACAAGGAAAAGATTAAAACTTGACACAAAAATTCATCTGATTACAAAGGATATGAGCATAATATTTAAAAAAAAAAAAAGTCAAGAGACAAAAGGGAAGAAGGGATAGATAATACCAGCGCTGCATGAAGTAGGGGGATCTTTCTGGAGATCCTTCAGCTCCTTCAATATTCGTTTCGAAGCCATCAAAAGCCAAACAATCGAAGAAATCTGAGTCTAATATGACCAAAGAACAAACCAAAAACTAGATCAGAATTCAACTCCCTATTCGGCGGAAAAGAAAAAAAACAAGAAAATCTGGAAGAGAAATAGATAGATAGAAGCGTGAATTACCAGATGTGAGAATCAAAATTAGAAACTGAAAAAGCTGCTGATTCTTTACGCGAAACAAGTAGATGAAATTGGGTGGGGGGAATACATATATATATATATATATCACTTTTTTTTTTCTTTTTATATGCAGCTACTTTTTTCAGTTCTTGGTTATATTCAATGGTTCTGGCTGCCCCTAGTTTGAGCCCCACCATAAGTCCTGTGTGATTGGATTTGGGCCTCTTCTCATGGCCCCCACACACTTCAGTGTTATCCATAATTTCCAAAAGAAAAAAAAAGAGAAATCCCGTTTATTGGGCAACCAATCTTATTCGGTTTAACCATAACTAATATTTTGTGCAAATTAACATTAACTCAATAATTGAAATTGATAATTGAGTTATTAATAATTTAATTATTAATTCCTGTCTCAAGTTATTGAATTATTAGTTCCGTTATCGGTTTGATCAATTTTTTTAATAGGTGAATCAATATTTCAATAATAATTTATTAAATTATAATTTTAGTTTTTAATATATAAAGTATCTCAATAAAAAGATGAATTGGGTGTCGATGAAAAGTGAGGAGGATGTTATTCAAATACAAATTAAAGTTGATTGTTTTAATTGTGTGTTAGTTTTATATGTTCTTTCTCTTTTTACCCACTTTTTTTCTAGCTAAACATACTTATGACTTAAGAGATTTTTCGTGTGAGATATGAATAATTAACCCGATAACCGAGCCGATAGCGATCAATAACCGAATAACTGATATCTTAACGGTTTAGCATACATACAAACCAATAATCAATAAATAAAATCGATAATTTTTAAAATCGAACCGACCTATACACAACTTTAACTTATAGTACCTATGTGATGCAAGATAAGTGTTAAAAGAATCATAAAAGTTTTTATTTCATTTGTTTAATCATACTAAAAAATTTATTATTTTATTAATTATGAAATTTGATCTATTTGATTAACGATTTTTTAGACGTTTATCAATAAGTACAAAAATTTAAAACTTACATTAAAGATTTTAAAATGTTTATTTAAGTTATTAAATAAAAATTAATGTGAAAAGTGCATAGTAATCTTGATTCTCTTTAACTAACTCAACTATGAAAAAAGCCATAAGGTGAATTTCAAAACACACCTTCTCAACATGTCAAATACCACCTTTATATTTTGAACCATCTTGTAACATTTAACTATACACAAACAGGTCATCACTTAAATTATGGACCAAAAAGTTATTTACTTTTTAAGCAAAGTTAAATAATCAATTTCAAGTATTGGGGCAGTTCCAATTCAAGTTCCACAATTTTTTATCAAGCTGCTCGAAATTTTTTCAATGTTTAAATCACCAAATTAATGTTTGAAGTATATATATTTTCTTTATTTTATTTGTTAAATGAATTCCAAGTATAAATGGCAATATGTTATCTTAATCTACCGTTTGTCTACTTTGTTTCTTTCTATTATGATTTTTTAATTAATTTTTCACTTTTAATGTCTACTTATAATTTGAATACTAATGCATCAACTTAAAATACTCGTAAGGCTATCCCCTTTTTTAACGGATAAAACTAAAAGTAAACTATTTAATTTGTCTCAAAGATGTTAAAAGTTTAGCTTTAAATTCAAATTTTAAAATTATATCTTTCAATTATCAATTCAATTTCATAACTTTATCTATATTCAAAAACTTTAATCCCTTAAATTAAAACCTTGTGTTCTTTTTTAAAAAGGAAAAATTGAAGAAACAATGAGAGAGGAATTACAAAGCGGGAAATCAAACCCTCACCAATAAAGCTCAGATAATCAATTAATTGAGCTACTAAGATTACTCAAAATCTTAGCTTTTAATTAAAGTAAGCATATTATATGTAGAATGAATCAATTTCAAGTAAAATATTAAAAATTATTTTATATTAAAACTGACCATTCGTTATATCACATTGTGGTTTCAATCATGATATATATTTTTTAATACTAGTTTAGTGTACTTGCATTACATGTGTGTTTTGTGTTAATATACTAAATTTAATATTTCAAGAAAGTAAAAATATTAAAAATAACAATTGATGTTAAATAAAATATAGTATTTGTTTAAATAATATAAATAAATATTGTATCTCTAATATATTATTATTTATTGTATTACAATTCTTTACAATATACTATTAGTTTATATTTTCTTTTATCGTTTTGACTGATTTATCACCAGAGAAAAATTATTGTCTTTATTTATAATCATATGTGTGTATATGTGTATATTCATGGGAAATATAATATTGTAACAAATGTAATTTAACTTTTGCTATTTGAAATTGTAATTCATTTATTATCATTATAAATTGTATATATTAAAATTGATAAATAACTCTTTTAAACTATGATCCCAAAATAATTTTTATTTTTATGTAAAATCACTATCAAAAAAATGCCAAAAAAATGAGGATCAATACATAGGGACAACATAGATATTTTGGGACAAATCGATGGCAAACTGACAAAGTAATAGGCATTGGAATGTGGCTCGTCGGAATGAATAAACCTGTGGACAGTGTTGGTTTATACCGAGGGATGTCCCTCGATTTATTTTATTTTCACTTGGTGGAGTTTACAAATTCCTATCTAACATGCAAAAACAAAACCAACGGACAAACTTAGTATTTTTATTTAATTTAATATTATAAAATATATTTTTATAAATTAAAAATAAAAAATAATTCAAATAATTTGACTCTATCAGTTGGTGTGTTCTTCATATCCAAGAACAAACCAATGGACAGGATAGATTTTCTGAGTTTTTTGCATTTAAATATTTTCCAAAAAATCAATGGACAAACCTACATTATCCATTGGTTTCTGCAAAACAAACCAGGTGAAAAAAGCCCTGCAATTTCTGCATTTATCACTGCCAGTTTAAAATCAATTCAATAATAGTTACTCCCTCAGTTTCAAAATAAGTGGTATTTTTAGCTTGAGCATACCCTTTAAGAAAATTACTCATTTTTAGAAAGCAAAATGTATTTACTTACTTACCCTTAATAAATATCTTGAAAAAGATGTAACTCTTTAGTATTTTTCTTGGTTATGTAAAATCCTCTCCATTTAAATATAGATAAAATTGAAAGAACTTCATTAATGTCTTCTTGATTATGTAAAACATCACTTATTTTGAAACAAACTCAAAAGACTAAAATACCACTTATTTTGAGGGAGTACAATCCAACACTAATTGTTGCTAAATCAATTCTAGATCAACTACAACATCAATAAGATACTAATTATCGATTAAAACACCAAATTCAATATAATAGATCTACTAAAAGAATCTACGAAGTCAACCAAAATTTAAAATTTTCAAATATTTACAAAGTTTTAATTTGTTTTCAATCTTCAATAATAACAATCCTAACAACATGATGTTCGTTCGACGCGTTCATCATCATCATTAGAACTCGCATCATCAATTGAGGTGGGAGAAAAATAGGAATGTCTATGCAGGTCGCTTGCAAGGAGGCTATTCATGTGTGCCTTGAGTGTCTCGACAGTATGACCTATGCTCTTATTTTCAGCAATCCGTTTTGCCTCGGCATCTGCCAAGGTACATATAAGGTGTTCGATCTTTTGCGACATAGCAGCAATCTGAACACCATCAATCGTCTCGGCTTGGCTTGAGAGCCAACACATTTTAGTCCATACTGGATGTGTCAAACTGGATTTCTAGAGCCTAGGTTGTAGAGTCTTTCCTTTTGTCTCCCCCTCCCTCCCCCCCCCCTCGTCGCCACTTTTTCAAATATGGATAGCAACATCGGGTGGAAGCTAGATGGGGCCCGTCTTGGGCTAGCTGAGTCTTGTTGTACTCAAACAAGTACGATTGATAATCCATATGTATAATTAAAAAGAAAAGTTAGTATATAGCTAGAGTCAAATTAGTACCTTATATGTAATTTTTTCAAACTTACATAGGCTTGCTTAGCCTTTTGCTTGACCCATGTGTCTGAATTCGACTCATTTTTTATGTGGGTAGCCTGAAAGAGCTCCTCCTGAATCAGGTCGCGACCTAATTTTTTGGACTGAAATAAAATATAATAAAATTTAGTCAAATTTATATAAGTATATAAGTTACAACCATGATTATATTACTTACCAATTTCTTAACTATCGTCCCTTGGCTCTTTGCACCCCCAGTGTACAACGAGCCACCTTTTTCTTTCCTCCTCACCTTCTTCCCCTGTTCAGACTTGGCTAAAAATTCTGGCATTCTCCAATAGGTCTGAAAAGCCTCGTAAAGATAATGTAGAAGCCAATCAAGCTTCTTTTTCTTTTTCCGAACATCTCTAAATCAGTTGGGCATTCCGGAACTGATTTTTCTCTCGTAACTCATGAAAATTATCATGTCATACTGTGAAAGCCAAGTACATAGTGTCTGCAAATCAAGTGACTAATGTTAGATGATATACAATGATAAAAAATTAATACAAAATTTTACTAAGTAGATTGATTTGTATACTTTAAACTGATCAAACATGTTATATCGTGTTCTATGTGATATTTCACTTCAGGATGGATAAGACAGATCATAAAACTTTCTAATGTTCTCCCTGAGAGCATTCCGCTCTCTTTTCCTGGATAGAATCTATAAAAATGACAATAAACATGTCAAGTCATAAATAAAACTTTAAGATTAATCCGCTCTCTTTTTACGATCATGTTTTAAAGTGAATCTGTAATTCCCCAGAAGGTTAAAATCAATATCCGAGACTTAATTTAGAAAATCTAGAAAACTGCAAAAAAGTTGCAGAACGACTAACCTGACGGGTCGTTAAAGGACCCAACGACTCGTCAGGTCAACAGTGAGAAGGATGTCAAGATGATGAGTTAGTGTTTCCCAATGGACGACTCCAAGAGTCGTTATCAGGCCGCACAACTCGTTAAGTCGCCCGTTGCCAAGCCGGAGTTTTAGAATTTGAGAAGTAGACAGTGTACTTGACGGAAGGTCACCACGAGTCATCAAAAGCAGCAACGACTTTGTCAGGTCCTTCGTTTCCAGTCCTTTCTAGCCTTCTTACTGGTGTACCTGATGGACAACATGAAGAGTCGTTCCCAGTTTTGACGACTCGTCATATGCCCATTAGGAGTCAGTAGATATTTTCCAGTGAACCTTACGAGAGGATCTAACGACTCGTTGGACCTAGTAACGAGTCATTAGGTCACCCATTAGGAATACCTGGCAGTTTTTCCCAGCGAATTTTTGAGGACTATTTAGTAATTTCCTATCCTCCCAGGCATTAAACCACATCGTTTTGACTTCAGTTTTAGACATTTTAATGGAGGTTATGGGTCTTTTTCCTCATTCCCCACTCAAGCACTCAGAAAATACACCGTAAGCTCTCTCAGGAACTCTCAGAGCAAGAACTAGGGCAGCTTTCTCCTCCTCAATTTCTCAAGATTTTCGTGGGTTTTTCATCATGTATGTGGGGTTTTAGCAAGGGGGTTGTTCTTCCCTTGTGCCCCCAAGATCCTCCTCTAATTCCTCTATCAGTTTGAAGCCTTGAGTCTTTCAAATAGGAAGAGTATTCATGTTTATTTTCGTTGATTTCACTTAGAGCGTTGTTCATGTATATTGTTGATATGATCCCCATAAATTCCTTATCATATTGTCAGTGTTCATGCAAAAAAAAAGTGAGCTTAAGCCCTGATTTTTCGAGTAATGATTTTACTTACTAAATTCCCTCTAGTGAATGAAGAATGCTTTGGGCTGAATTCCTAGAATTTCTTGCTATGCATATATGTTGGATAAATATCCCATGAATCAAAATGACTTTTGGCTCTGTTGAATGAAATTCCCAATTTCTTGAAGTTTCTTTATGGTATGAATTTGTCCATGTTTTCAGCATAAATGAGCTCTCTATTAGCTGCTTAGAAATTCAGTTAGTTAGAACATAAAACTCTATCAGTTTAGTCTTAGTCAGAATCATATTAGTCTAGCTTCAGTCGGATTTTAGCAACCTTAGTATTGTCCAGAAAATGTCAGCTGATTAGTTTGACTCCAGTTTATTTTTGAGGTGTTAGTGGTGCCTCCTAGTTTTCAAGCACAGATTCAGATTTCAGTTATTTGGTCCATTAGGCAGTCATGACATTCATTTATAGTTCTGACTAGCCCCAAGACCACAGTTCTGTTATTAGTTGTTCTATAGACGGTTACGACGCTTCTAGATAGGCAGCTCTGACCGGTCTTAGAACCCAGTTCCAGATTCTGGTCCGATAAGGCTCTCAGGGTACATGCAGATATTCGTCCCTGACTAGTCTAGTGCCCCATTTTTAAGCTATCAGCCTAGTAGTTCAGTTTAGGTTTTCCAATGGGAGTAGAACTTAGCACCGAGTGGGTCGGGGTTCCAGCGCACCCGGGTTTTCAGAACTACATTACCAACGTAGACTTTAATATTACTTGGCCTGATTGGCCCCAGATATATTTTTGTGATCACTCAGTTTATGCCTTTATACCCTAGCAAGGTATATTGGGTCCTACCTGTGGGGTGTATACATCGAACTCCACGTCCAGCTCACGTGGTTAAATGTCGGTTAAAGACTCTCCCACTAGTCAGTCCAGTCTAGTATCAGATTAAGCAGCTCAGTTCAGTACAGTATCCTAGAATCAGTGTTTCAGACTTAGGCCATGTCCATGACCATCAGACAGGGTCATTTTGACCATTTCAGATTATATCAGTAGTTCAATTTAGTTTATCTGTTGGTCATGGCATGTCATTGCAGTTCAAACTTTGTTTTTAGTATGTCTCTCCCACTTACTTAGTACATTCAAAGTACTGACGCATGCTTTTCATATTGTATCATTTCATGATACAACTACAGGTTCTCAGGTTCAGCACAGATAATTACTTCAGTTTCAGAGCATTCTATTTCAGCAGATCAGAGTGTGAGTCCTCCTCATTCAAGGGCTCTTTTTATCTACTTCATTTGGATATGGTTTTTGTTTATATTTAGAGTTAGCTGGGGACCTTTCCCAGCAACTCCTCAGTAGTTGGATTTCAGACCAGACTTGTCTTTCAGAATTGTATTTCAGATGTAGTATTTCTTTCTCTACTTTCAGTTTTTATATTTTCTTGATATTTAAAACTTCCGTTGTGCATGTTTATTCATAATGTTAGTGTATGATAGACCAGGGATTGACTTAGCGTCACTGGCGGGTCCAAGTACCGTGTTATATTCAGGGTGTAGGCTCGGGGCGTGACAGAATCTTTACTATTTTTCATGCAATACGAGCAAACTAAACCAACTAGATATCATCTCATACGCAGAAAAATCTTTAATAGTCCATATTAAAGAAGCACTCAAGAGGAGCTTAGATGATATGTCATATGTCACTACACTTTCATACCACAATTGTGTTTTAGCTCGTCTATCGAAGATTGCAGATAAACATCACCCAATCTTTATGAATTATGGGGATTTAGGATAATATAACTTAGAAATATGTCTAGACTTTTCATGCACATTTCAGATGATAGATAATATGCAGTATGGAATACAGGCCGGTAAGAGTAGGGTGCAGCAAAAATAGAAAATAGTGCAAAATCATCTGCACACAAGCCTAATATAATATTTTTTTGATTTACTTGCAAAATCAGGAGAAGTTCTATCGAACTGCTTCCAAGTTTCTCCATCGGATGGATGAGACATAATACCAGGAGCCCTTCTATTCTCAACAATACCATCTCATATAAGAAGCAGAACTCATCAACGTGTACAACCTCTATAACCTAGGTATAAGAGGTAAATAATGCATCGTCTTAACTGGGACCATCTTCTCACTATGAGTCTGCTTAAAATGAGCATGTCCACAAAACTTATAATTTTCTATCTGACCATCATTCTTATAAAACAACTTGCAATTATTTTCACAATAATAAATTCTATCATACGAAAATTCTAATTTGGAAATTAATTTCTTTGCCTGATAGAAATTCCTAGGTATGTACAACTCAAGGTTAACTAGTTCCCCCCAAAAAAAGAATCATAGAATCCGTAGTAGCTTGAGGAACACTCCAATCTAATTTGATATTGATTAGTCTAACTGCAACTGACAATGTAGAATGCGGACTCTATACACATAGTGGACCACTAGCCTCTTTTAGTTGTTGATAGGAGCACATTGCTTCTTCAATGGGAGTTGATCTCATATCATATCCTGAACGCATCATTGATCATTTCATACATCCTATCGTGTTGAATATTATTTTGATCATGTGAAGACCTACTACATTCACCCACAGAAAAATTATAAATATAACATATACCTCATTATTCTCACATAATCAGTCCATACAAAATATCTAGGCTTAAACCTATTATGATAGATATGAACTATAACTTTATCTGATTTTGAAAACTCATATAGTTGCATCACTTACAAGGACACCTAATCAATCCTTCAATTTGAAAAGGGTAATGTGACTTTGCATAGTTAATAAATCCTAACACCTTCAACAAATTCATCTCTCATATCCCACGATTTTATTAGTTCTATCATATTTTCCTCAAATGATGATTCATCTACAAAAATATAGATATTCAAATATAAATTAGGTTACATATAAATTTAGATTAATTAATTTATATAAATAATTAAATTTTATTATTTAATAGTTTCACACTCCAAATTGGGGAGAAAACGCGACTGACACTCGGTACCGAACGGATAGAGAAATTGGCTATATAATGTATGTAAATATAACATTTAGGCCAATAAAGCCACCTATCACAATCAGCTGGAGTACAATATATGGACTGATGAAGTCACAACTTAACAATGATAAGAACACATAAGTCGACAAGGCCATGTACTGAGCTAAACAACACTAGACTGAATAATACTGAACTAAGTCCATAAAGCCTCTATGAGAATACTATACTGATAGTTGAAACAGGGCTTTGACCTACCCATAGCTATACATCAAAGCTCAAACCAAACCAAGATCAAACCTCTAGACATTTGCTCTAGAAGGAAAGGAGCATAACAATACAATCGCTAAACTCACGAATTCCTAGTACAAAAGGTGATTCTGGCCTCTACCTATATTTGCAGTGCCAATGCAACATCTCTAGGCAAAGGATCATAAGTAAGAATAATTTGAATGTACAACTGAAAAGCGGTAGTCATAAGATAATAATTATAATAACAACTAAGTCAAGAAATGAGAGCATAAAATGGAAGAGACAACCCGAAACTCTAAAATCTTGCAACTAGTTGTAAGTCACCCTGTATGGGTAATACTCAAGATAACTGAACCAGAGGTAGAGATAGAAATAACCTAAACTCTAGAAATTATAACCTGACTGGAATCTCAAGACTGTACCAATGCAATTTGTGTTATCACATAAATGTCATGTAATATCAATTATGTATATGAATGCCATGCTCATGTATGCCCACCCCGCATGCGCACTAGATGGGAGGCGCCTTTACCACATTGATAATACCAATTAGTGGACTGATAAGATCTCTGTGCCCCTATGCTCATCTGATATGTAACCAAAATTAATGTAGTCATGCATGCTCGTAACGTGATATAAATAAACATAACTCTAGAAACCTAATGACTTAATAATGAGCCTCCTTGGGTAGTTTCATGAAGTAACTGTGCCACGATCCAAGTTTCCATGATTGACATTCACACAAATTCCCCCCTCCAGTGGGCGAATCAATGTGTCTCAAATAACTACTCATTTCCATCAATAATACAAAGAAATAAGCACTCTAAAGATAATAGCGGAAGCCTTGAATTATTAAAAGAAAATAATCGCAAAATCTATCTATTACATCTCCAGGAAAATGAAAGTCATTGTACTTGAGGACATCTACCTAACATAGTCTAAGAGGAATAAATTAAGAAAATAAATAAGTCTATGTCTAAATAAAAGACATCTTCTTTGGGGAAATCATGGAAGCACGACAGGATCCGCTCACCTTCTAGTATCTTGTTGTCGCTTTCCAGGTGAAGTCGTGAAGAGCTTTTTGGGTCACAATCTGCATTCAGAAAAGTAGTCCAGGAGTAACATCAGTACGACACATGTACTAGTAGGCATCATCGACTGACTTTAAATAATAATGAATATATAATAAAATAGCGACATACATTCACGAAAATAATTACTCGTTTCACAACCCTATTTCTAATCTTATTAAGAGTAAGGTCTAAGCTGGCCTGCTTACTAGATTAGGCCTTGCTGCAGTGAGGATGGAGCCACAACAACAGTCTCACTGCAGCGGTAAGAGAACTGCTGCAGCGGTACCGCTGAGGCAATAACTTGACCAAGCTATCAATCATGGTTCCACAGTTAGCAGTTCTTCCCATTCAGTTCATCAACTCAAAAATAATACATATATGACAATCTCAACGAATCCATTCATCATCCTATCACATGAAATATACGCATGAATCTTTAATAATCAATTCATCAATTTATTCATCGAATATGGACACATGAATTCTCAATAATCAATTCATCAAATATGGACACATGAATTCTCAATAATTAATTCAACACATTGTTACACGGAATATAAACACATGAATCCTCATCGATTGGTTCACCTTTACTGACTTCACCTGGTAATGTGTCGGGCACATGCCTTTGTCACATCCGCATACACTCAGTCACACTTATCATTGTACACACGTATCAAAGGGTCTTATTTCTACCCTTTCAGTCATGACCTACAGGGGGACTCTAGAAATTCATGTACTGTAATGGCGTGGTACCCGTTCTCACTCATCCGCTCATCAAGATGCTCCCCTCGGACATGAGCTATTCAATCATAATTGCTCGCCCAGATTCTCCCCTCAAGCATGAGCCACTCATCTCAAGATAAAGCATGTTACCTACTTTCATTCTCATATTATATACATATATCTCTCGGTCATTTAGTATGAATTTCCAGAGGCATTAAGTTCCTCTCCTCAGCTTGGTCATATTTCCAATGTTTAATCATTTATGTGACAATTTGAAAGAACACATATACTTCTAAAGGTATCCAAATTTCATGAAAAATCTTCATCGACAACTATCATCTCAAGTTTATTTGACAATCATATCTAACACATCATGACATTAACAGTAATTTGTGTCCGTAGACTAACTAAGCATGCTATCACCTCAACCATATATACATTATTAAGTAAAGTCTAATCCTTATAAACCATAACCCACTTCAATTACAGGGTAAGAGAAATCAACTACTCAACAGGAGCCTTGCCTTTTCTTAAAGCCTCGAAATACTCGAAATCTACAAAAGAAACAATTATAGGTGTTAATGGACTGATTTCACTAGCAGAGCACTTTCTCCAATGTGCGCAAACAGAGATGCCACTTTCAATGATGGACACCGGCCCTTGTTGAAAGTACAATCACAAAGTACTTTATTGTTTACTCTCCAAATAAGGGTCTTGGAAAGTTAACCCCACCCCATATCACCCATCATAATGGCCTCAAATATTACCCGCTAACTAATTCGTCACATTCCATCCCCACATCGATTATTCCTACCTAAATCATGAAGTTTCCACTTCTCAAACCCTTCCTAAGCAGTTATTAGGGCTAATGGTCTCAACTTTATCAAATTGGGGGTCTCAAACTACTCCACCATTGTATACTGCAATCACAGTCCCCTAGAAAGTGATCATTACTAACTTTTAGGCTTAGGAACCAATACACATTCCTTCTCTTTTAATTACCCATAGTTTTCACAATTCTACGTTCTTAGGTAAGAATCCACCATCAAGGGCAACTTTTTGATTCTAGGGTATTAAGAAATCGAATGGGGGAAGGAATTGGCCAAAGACTTACCTTGGGAAGAAAAAAATCGCTCTATCTCTGAAAAATCATCCTAAGCCTTGCAGTTTCTTCGTGTCTTAGGATAATGGGGTAAAACCCCCGAAATCCCACAAAAAACCAGCTTATGCCTCCTGTTGTTCGCTGTCGTAGTTGAAATTTCACTGCAGCTGACTCGCTATGGCAGTTAGGACACCGCTAGGGCGAATCCAATGGATATTCTTCTATTTTGTTACAGCGGGCCTCCGATAATTGTGATAGTCTCGCTATAGTGGTGTAACGGCCCGCTCTGCTATTACAACATTCAACTCCCATAAAAACTGGGCGAAATAAAATTTTTAGAAATTCACAATAAATCCCTATTAAACAAAGGGCACACGGAGAATAAATTCGAACAGGCGTAGTCAAGATCAGGCGGGCCCAAGTAAGTGTCCGCCGCGGCGGGAATGGTTTCCGCTACAGCGAAACCGTTGTAGCGGGAAGGATGTCCGCTGCAGCAGATGACGTGGAATAGAAATCCGCATTCCCGTTCTGATTTGGATATTAAACTCCTAATCCTTGAGGAGGAATTGTTAAAAATGTCTAAAAATAGAAAATAAACTTTTTGGAGGAAAACAAGATGATCCAAGAATGGAATTTGACATCCATGGATAGGAACTCTCGCGAGGAAATCAAGAATGGGATATCCAAAAATGAAGGAAATCGGGATGATAGCTTGGCGCCCAAGTAGGATATGGTTTACTCGCTTTTGCGTTAGACATTGGTTAGCTAAATGGATACATGTGCATTATTTATATGCTTTCGATGAGTAGGATTGTACTTCTAACTATGTTATTAGGAGGAGTGACGGACACTCATAATGAGGTAAAACCCTAGGGGAGATACTTCAACCGATAAATGGATACTTGTTCTAGGTTATGCTTTGAGTCACAGGTTGTTGAGGAGATTAACTTTCGGGTGTCGTTGATAGAATATTCCCAGGTATAAATATGGAATTCTTCCTTCTTGGAATCAAAATATTAGACGTATAAAATCACATAGACTTTGTGTAGCGAATGTGATTAACAGACTGATTAAAGTTATAACTATGTTTGAGCGTGAGATGAAGCGAGTGACATAGGATAGTAAACCCTTAATAATGACTTGAATGTGTTGTGACTGATATTGTATTTTATGAAGTGATGATTGTTGTCCGTATTAATGGTGACACTATGATAAGTTAATTATTGATGTAAGCTTGTATGACGTTGTCTCATTATGGTGGGTATAAAAAAAACAAAACGTGGGAAAAATTGGAATAAAGACTGGTCGTAGTATTGCCTGCAGTACCGCTGTAACGGGTAGTATACCGCTACAACGAGCCTGCAGTAATGACAGTGATACCGCTGCAGCGGAGCCCAAACCAGTGAACGGACCAAGTCGGAAATCTTATAATGTGCTAAATTGAATGCTATTACTATTGTTCGAACACAAGGTTGATTTAAATTCCTGTTATGGTACTTGTGGTGTGAATGTGTAATTCTTGTCGTGTTGTGATTTTGTTACGTATTTTGTTGCATTATGCATCTTGAGATTGAGGGGCGAATAATCATTGAATTAATGGGTGACTAAGATAACAAATAATACGGAAGGAAAGTTATCGATATGATGGTAAATGAGAGGCCCATGGCCGAAGTTAAGGAACTCAGATGAACAGGTTACCACAATCAGATTTCGAATAAGGATTGGATACACGAGTGACTCATACCCGAGGTAAGCATCCAAGTGAGCGGTATGAGAGAGTACGCAGACAGGAATGGCTAAAGGACCATGGGGCCGGGTGTACGAGTGAGTACACGATACTGGTTCTTCTTAGGTCAGGGCTGGCCGGACCGGGAGCCAAAGATCTTATTCCACCTAGTGGTGAATTAAACCAATATACAGAGAAGTATGATGAATGTTCATACTAATGGATGTATAGTACATGGATTTCTAGAGTCCCCTGCAGGTCATGACTGGAAGGGCAAGCATAAGACCCTCTGGCATGTGTGTACAGTGATATGATGGAGGTGTGTGTCCAACATATCACCGATGGTATGATTGTGAGTAGGGGTGGGCATGGTATGGTATATATTGAATATCATACCGATATCAAAATTTTTGATATTGTGGTTATGACATTATGGTATGTGGTATGGTATTTGGTATGATTTTAAAAATATTTTGGTATTTGGTATGGTATTTGATATTTTAAAAAAATATCGAAATACCGAATAGCATACCGAAGTTTATAGGTACATTTATAATTCATACATATTATATTATAATACTAGAAAATATATAAAATAGTATTAGTACAAAACTAGTTATTTAGACATCGGAACTTTGACTACTCTATATTGATTGACATTTTTTTTTGTGTAATAGATTCAAGAAGGAAATTTTTTATATGTTTTTTAATATATTTAAAATGTAAGATATTATTATGATATAATCGTGATATTTTTTGAAAAGTCGGAGTCATAATTCTCTATTGCATAAGTATATGTAAGTCTAAGTTGAATAAACTATGATTACAAATTTACTATACCGCAAAATATCGATACCGAACTTTAAAATACCGAATTAATTTGGTATGGTAATGGTATAGTATTTTTAAAAACTGAATACTAAAATTATCATACCGAAGTTTTAAATACCGTATCATACCATACCATGTCCACCCCTAATAGTGAGACAGAAATTATGCAGGTATGTTTGATAAATATACGGCTGCAGATACGGAAAGGTAATTGATATACTAGCATGATACAGGATATACCGACATGAATCGGGTTTGAGGTGAGGAATAGGTACGGGATACTGATTATGGCTATTCAATTCAGGTATGATATCTTATGATATTTTGCGGTATGAGGTCAGTTATGTGCATGTGCTTATTTTTGGGGAATTAACTCCCTCATATTGTTTTGATGACCTTTGTGTATACTTGAATAGTAACCTGTAACTGTGTTTGGTTTTCTGATGTTAAATTGATGTTTTAAGCTATGGATGATAGTATGACGCGTTTAAACGGAAGGTAGTGCAGTACCGTGAGATAGCAAGTAGATGTTATTTGATTTACTACATTAAAGAGAGTTGGATAAATCCTATAGGTAACTAAATATATTAATAAATAGTAGAAACGGACTTGGTCATTCATAGTGAAATGGCGAGAGAGGTAGTTGAGCTATAAGTTTATATGGCGGAATAAAACAGAACTGGACTAAGAAAAATTGATTACTGGCTAGATTGAGTAGCGCTGCAGCGACCTAAGCCTTCGCTGCAGTGGAAATAGAGAGAGGCAGATTGATAGGCTAATTAACTACCAAAAGCGTAAGATAATTGCATGAACCTTGATGAATCATAAAAATAATACTGTAGTGATTAAACTTAGTGGGATGTTGCATAAGTGAATAATTGCTGAATTTAATAGTATTGATTATATATTGATTGTATATCGTTGTGTTAACTAACCTTAGTCGGCCGATGACGCCTACCAGTACGTGTGATGTACTGATACTACCTTGATACACTTTTTCTTTTAGGTGTAGATTGTGGCAGATTGAAGTTCCTTGATTTGCATGGAGTACTCAGTGTCAGCTTCAATGTTCTTCTTTTTGGACGAAGTTGGGTCATTTTGTTTGTTAAAGTATTCAAATAGAGCTCTTATACCTATCTAGACTAGATCTTGGGATAGTTATGGTTGGGGAATCCTGTAAATTTTATTTTGTTGAGATTTTTACCAATTAATGAGAAGTAATGTAAATGTTTGAGACTAATTCTTGTATATTAATAGTAACATTTGTAAGAGTTCTCCTATCGAACAGAGTCGATGTAGGTGCCTGCACAGTCATTCCATTTGGGCCACGACAAGCGGTTTCCCCCACGCTGCAGTAGTCCCCCGTTAACCAGTAGCTCACCTTCCCTAGCACACATATCATTTCTCAAACCCAAATTTAATTAACATTCACCTAACACTTTTCCATGTGTAATTAGGTGAAAAGAGAGTGTTCTAGATTTATTTATCCGTAACGATAAACGGGTCGTTAAAAACTGAATACTAACTCTATAGCTTGAATGAGATTCAATCATAAAGAAACCTTAGCTTAATACATGCATAGCCATACCTGAGAAGGCTCTATAGTGTAGAGGAGGTACAAACTTTAGGACTCTTAGATAGTTACTGATATATATTTTGGACTTGTTATTCATTACAAGATCACATATATCTGATTAGACTCTAGAGACACCATTTAAAAGTACGGAATCCTTTTATTAACTTACGGAGCTTCAAATGTGACTCAAAAGAGACTGGACTTATTGACATATAGTTTACGCATGACTGTAAGACATAAACACCTAACATAAACATCTTTCTGAAAACTCTATAACATGAAGATTGTACTTACTTTAACACTCTTATTTGAGGCTATTCGTAAAGACTTGGGTTTATTATTCTTTATAGAAACTAGTTTACTTGGCAAAAACATTGGCACGATTCTCTGCATATGAATTCCTTAACCTCTTTGGTAGTCTTCATATTGTAACACATTCTTAATTATAGTATTTAGTTTACGAGAAATCCATTTCCTAAAAGAAGGATATAAACATAAATCTGTGAATAACACAAAGGTTCTATAGACCGAAAGAGATTACAACAATCTTTGGATACTTATTGGGATTACCTTATAGTTGTTGTGAAGGAACATAAGTAGTATGTTTGGGAAGTTTTAGATCTAGGAGTTATAAGCATACGTTACCAATATATATATGTATATCTTAGGTACTAACATCATAAGCCTATAAGTGTGAAATTCCTTAGGACGAGGTTGGCTATTTAGGTTGATTTAACTGTAACTCAAGCATCTATCTGTAATCAATTGCCCTCCTTCTAGGGACTTTCTAGTATTTCACTTATCGTACATATGCAATCTCCAAAACCCATTAAGTAACGGCAATATTAGTCTTCTTCAACATTCTTTAACTAATTTTAACTTATACAACAATATATAACTTTCAAGTCAATCAACTTATTCAAACTTATCATTTAATCCTCATCCTATCTCTAACGAGTTTCATAACCTTATCATATTTTTTTTGTCAACTTACCTAAATCATCAATAATCATAGAAACTTTTCCATAAAACTCTAATATCCTTTAGCTTAAACTCATATTAAGCCAATTCAATATTCCTAACATATTATAACATCTCATCGTACACCTTATTCCACACATCCTTAACCTCAATTTTATTGCTAACCATATTATCAACTTTGTCACGTGCTTCACTATAGCTATACCACTGAGGATACATTTTTCAAATTATAGAATTCATCATAATAATTTGCTTCATTGTTCGATATCAATTCGTTACTTAACTTCTAAACTAATAGAGTCATTCCATAGACATTCCACTTGATTTACCTAAAGATGTGTAGGTGATTTAAACACCCTAAGGACATGAAACCTCACGTAAGGGCAACATTCTCTTATTTAACATAAAGAACCAGCCTGCAATGCCCACTTATAGGTCTTTAGACTCGATTTACAACTATCTCAATGATTATATATTCTATGACGTTCATTTCGCAATTAAGCATTTGTACAAGTTCTAAAGCATAAGATGAGATTCCGTACACACATTAAGCTTATAAATAGATCTAAGAAATCAGCTCACCATATACTTCAAACATACTTATATCAACTCTAACTATGAGCTTGGATTCATGCTTAAAGAAAAGAGAAAGGACGCCTTTACATACCTTTAGTCATAGATCTTGATTTGGCCGATAATAACTTTGGTTTAAGCTTGTAATCCTTTCAATTTTCCAGCCCAAAATTTACCAAGACATGGTTGTGATTCCTCCGAAGAACAACCAGCAACACAATGAATAAGAAAACAATCACAACAACAATGATTACTATAACTTTAACACGATGTAAACTTGTGGATTCCTATGAATTAAAAGGTAGAAGTACTTACTAGAACTTGAGGGTTACTTTGGCTACAGGAGAAATGAATTTCCAGAATCTTTTTTATCTCGTGACGTTCAAATTCAAGTTGCTTTCGGCGAAATAACTCTGCCACAACATCCTCTATAGCCTCAAGAATCTCTACTCAAGATTAATTGATGATGTTTAGAAGCCTCAATCCTCTTTAACTTTGCGGGAAAACCTAAGGGGAAATATCCCTAAACAAGCAGCTCCTTGATCGGTTCTTATGTTTTAGAAGAAAACAACCAAGTGACTTAAATTTACATACTCACCACACGCCGCCTCACTACGGGCGCCTTGCGCACCTCATCGCAGAGGGAGAGGTGCTCATCGTGCAGCTCATCGTGGAGGGGGTAGTCAGCGTAGCGTAGCCCACCTCAGCCACTTCATCCGTTCATTCGCCGACTCGTTTACGTATTCAACCTCGGTGTCTCTACCTCGCATAATGCATACTGTTTTAAATGTCTACATACGAACAAATACATCCAAATAGATAAAAAAAAAATTTGGGATGTGACAAATAGTTATAATTATCCTACGAACATCTTTCAAAAGTAAGTCGAATTTTGATGTAATTATTTATTTAGTATTCTTTGATTAATTACTAAAAGTATATAAAACACTAAATTAATGGACATTATTTTATTTTAGTTTAATTTTTGATAAATTGATTTGTACTTTGTATTTGTTTTAAGAAAATTCATTTCATATTTACATGTTATAAATTTCTAGCTTTGCTTCTAACTCAATTACTAAGTTTTAATTTCTAGTTCAATCACTTCAAAAGTAAGTCGAATTTTGATGTAATTATGTATTTAGTATTTATTAGTTTATTACTAAAATTATATAAAGCACTAAACTAATGGACAAATTCATTGTATTTTAATTTAATTTTTGATAAATTAATCTTACAATAATATTAACAAAGTTTCAAGAATAAACAAGAACATATATAGCAATTCAATTCTAACAATGCAATAATTCAACTAAATCTAACAATTCTAGCAATAATATTAACAAAGTTTCAAGAACAAACAATAACATATATAGCAATTCAATTCTAATAATGAATTCTAATAATAAATAATTCAACTAAATCTTACAATGAAATCTAATAATTCTAACAATAACATTAACAATGAAATCTAACAATAACAATAACAATGTAACAATTTAACATTAAACCTAAAATCTAACAGTAACAATCTAGAGAAGGGACGCTGGGGTTGTGGTACGGAAGGCGGGTGGCTGGGAGAGACGCCGGCGCGCCTGGGAGGCACACTGGTGGGGTTTAGGGTGGGAATCGCCAAAATTTGTAAAAGAAATGAGAGAGAAGAAAGAAATGGGAGAAAAAAGGCGTGTTGATTCGATTATATACTACAATAAATGTGATATTTAGCTATGATTTTTTTTGCTATGGTTAAAATTTGTCGTCAAATATGTATTTTTTGTGAGAAAAATTATTTTTCGTACTCCAATACACGATTCACATATTTTTAGTGATGAAAAATGAATTTTGTAGCAAATGTTTTGTTTACAAAACTTTCCCACCAAAAATATTAATTAGCGCCAATTATCAAGTAATTTTAGCCACAAAATTGAGGATGTTGGTGACAATTAATTTCTTCGCAATTGTTGTTGACGAATTTGTGACAAATCTCAAATGCATTAGTCACATACTTGTAGTGATAAAAATAAATTTTGTAGTAAATATTTGTCATCACTAATTCTGTTGATAATTTGTGATAAATCATTATTTGTCTTTAATTCAATTAAGTTTAGATACGAATATTTCATCACTGAAAGTATGTAATTAAATTAGAGACGTAATAATATTTGTGGTAAAATAGTGTAAACTTTAGCCATTATTTGTGACATTTGATTTATCACTAATTATTTCTATTAATCTACAAAATTATTTAGGTACGTAAAAATTTGTCATGAATTATTTACTTTTCGTGACAAAATTACTTTTCCGTTAATTGATAATTTGTGACAAATATATTATTTGTCCTTAATTCATCTAAGTTTAGATACGAAATATTTCCTCAGTGAAAGTATGTAATCAAGTTAGAGACATAATAATATTTGTGGTGAAATAGTGTAAACTTTAGCTATTACTTGTGACCTTAGCTCGTTACTAATTGTTTCTATAATCTATAAAATTATTTAGATACACTAAAAAGTTTGTTACAAATTATTTCTTTTTGTGATAAAATTATTTTTTCGTTAATTGTATATTATTTGTGTGACCTGAGATTTTATCAGTAATAATATAAACGATTAGTGAAAATCATGATTTTGTCATATTAATTAGTTTTAAAAAAATTATAAGAAAAAGTTTCACCCCAGATAAATGTAAAAATAGAAAAAATTAAAATAATAATATATACATATCAGTAAATATTATATCCTTACATTCTAATTCAGTTTTTTCTCAAGAGTCACTTCCTTAACATATAAAATAATAAGAAATGTGACTGATTTTTCTGTTTAATTTCTTCTTTTCAAATTTTGTTAATATCTTATGATACTTTAATGGCATCCAAAAATACATCATAGAGTCCTCTTCTAATTTCAACTACATACAAATCGGCTTTTCTTTTCATCCATTTGGAAATAGGATTTTTTGAAAATTTTTTCTTAACAAGATATTTACTTTCATGTATTAAAAAAAATTCATCTTGTCATATCAAACTTCAAAGAAAAAAATTTATTGAAATACTATTAAAAATATGAACATGTTATGAAAGGGGAAAAAAAGAATATTAATACGTCAAGATATGCTCCAAAACGAATATATAGAATTATAATTTGAATGGATGCATTGTTACATATTGCAACCTTTTATTATTAAATTTCTATTAAGTAATTCACTATCGAAATTTGGTGAGTCAAAATATTAATATGCCAAGATAGTTAAATCTCTTGATAGTAGTAACTTTTTTTTTTTGTTTCCTTCACTTTATAAATGTTCTCTAAATATTTCAAATAAATTTTTACCATAAATATTTTAACTTTATCTAAGAGAGAATACAGTAATACAACTTCTACAATTTCCCTACAACTTCTTCACTTCCTTTATTTTTGGGATAACCTCCATAACTCTTTAAATTACTTTTTTGCCCCACCAAAATTAAACCATCTGAGTAAAAATATAGAAGGACCATAATATGGCATCATTTTCTAAATTTTTGACTCCAAGCATATATATATATATATATATAGATATGAGTCAAATAAAAAAGCCAATTGCAGAGTGAAGAAGTAGGATTTCTGAACTTGAAGAAATATACTAGGTATGATAATTCCTCTTTTTTAATGCTCATTGTAGATTTTCTATAAACACTAAAAAAGATTCTTTCTAGTATAATATATGAACTTTAGAGCATGAAGGCAACAGATTTAGCCTTGCCATATTTTTTCTTTTTTATTTTTTCATAGTCAAAGAAAAATAATAAGACTTGGGTACCATGTTGTTTAGATTTATTTATGCATCTTATTTTGATTTTAAGGAAATCTTGTATATATATTTTGTTAAATTGTAAAATTTCTGTATTGTACTTGCACTAAGAAGATATTGAAATTTTTGTTAAGTGATTGTGGTACAATCATTAACAAAGTAATTTTTTTGGAGATGAGAGAGTCTAATCATCATTCTATGTAGGAAGAGAGAGAGAGAGATTTAGTCCACTTTGAGTCTTTGAAAAATTCTTGTACTTGTTCTTTTTCTTTTCCTAATTTTAAGTTCTTTCCTATTTAAAATAGTAAATTAATTTTTTTTGCTTCATAGAGATAAGAAATATTAATTCTGCAAATTCTTAATGCTCATCACAAATCTTTTATTGAGGAAAGAATGAATGTACAACTAGTTCTTTTGTTAAGTATAATTTTAAATTTTAAATTTTTATAAAAGAACTCCTAAGATATTTGCAAGAAAAAACTGAGTGATTCCTTAATTAACTTCATAACGTTTTAGTTTTATTCATATCATTATATTATAAAGTATGAAATTAAATATTAAATTATTTTTTCTTTTACACCGGTTGTGGTAGAGAAGTGCTTTTTTTATGTTTTTGAGAAGCAACTTTTATAACTTGTCTTAGTTTTTTTAATAGTTAATATATTTTAGTTATGTTTCCAAGTTGGATAAATTTTACTGAATTAATTTTTGTTTAAGCAGTATGCAATGAGATATCATCTCAATGACATTTTAATTGTTCTTAATTACTATACAATAGTGTGTATTTGTTTAATCTTACTTCCTTTAATATGTTTTTTTTAAAAATTAGTATAATGCTCATTATTGAGTAAACTACTCTTGATTATGAAGTTTAACAAATGAATGTAGTATTTGATAATTATAACTTTTTAAATTAACGAAAATCCAGTTACAATAAATTGTAAATAGTATCACTACAAATGATTTGACAAAATATTTTTTTCTTAAAAGATTAACTTTTAGCGACAATCATATTTTCGTCATAAAAGTAAGATATTCAGTGAAAATAATAATTTTTGTATCAAAATAGTCTACTTATTAACTATAAATCAATTTTGTATTTAACTACAATTGTGATAGTCATCACTTATGACATTTTGTAGTGACAATTTTTATTTTATTGATAAAAAAAATATTTTAGTGAGGGCGTGATCGTTTTCAACTACAAATTTATATATATAAAAAAGTCATCACTAATTATACATTTGGTGACAAGAAGAGAATTTGTATGTAAGAGATAATTTTTAGTGATAAAATAATATTTATTCAATTACAAATTTAGATGCCGTCGTGACTAACACAACAGTTTTCATCTATAAAAGAAATATTTTCAATGACAACATGACAGTTTTCAACTACAAAATGATAAAATAGCAAATTTATTACTAATTTATACATATAGGGATAAAAAGAGAATCCATATGTGAAAGTAGCTTATGGTTGGTGACACAACAATTTTCATTGGTAAGAGAAATATTTTTAGTGACAATGTGATCAATTTCAACTACAAAATAATAAAAAAATAAAGTTGTCACTAATTTATACATTTCAGTGAAAAAAAGAGAATCCGTATGTAAAAGGTAGTTTTTAATGACGAATTAATGTTTGTTCAACTATGAAATACATATAAATTTAGAGACAAATGACATTGTGATTGATTAAACTATATAGTTAGTGACATATTAAATTCGTCGGCATTAATAACCTTTTTATTGACGAAAAAATACTATAACCTACAAAAATTTATAACTTCTATGTCGAACAAGTTCGTTATTAATACCATACATTTGGGGACGAAAAATATTTTTATAGTTAATACAATTTTATTTAGCAACGAAATACTAAATTGTCATTGTATACATTTAGTGACATATGATTTATCGACAAATGATTGACGAATTATTTTCCATCACTAATTTTTTATGACAGAATATGAGTTTAAAGTGACAAAATTATAGTCGAATTTGTTGTTGTATTAAGAAAAGTTGACGGACAGGCCGGTGCCCGTCAATTTTTTATAAAATGAATTGACCAGATCTTGATCAAATAACGAGGGATAGACTGAACTTGTCCGTCAGTTTATTAAATTAAATTAAAAATTAAATTATTTTCATATTTTTATCTTTATTTTTAAAAATAAAATAAAAATTTTAATTTAAAAACTGACTTTATCAGCCGGTTTATAATTCTTTTTAATTATTTTTTAATTTATCTCGACTGTGTTCGTCTATTTTCTTAATTATATCTCAATAAAAGTGATCCGCGTACAAATACATAGAAAAACATGAGGGACTAATAGAGAGACGGTATGGGTTAAGCAAGAAAATAATTTTAAAAAAATAAAAATTGAGAAAACAGAGGGACAAAGTCGATTTTTTCATAGTTTATTTGATTGATTTAATCCCTTGATTTTGCTGGGTCAATTTTTAGGAAGTTTTTAATAGTGAATAATAGAAAAATTGTACACATAAATAATCTAACATAAAATCTTATCAATTATTCAGGATGCAAAAACTTTATGATTTTCACACAAACTTGCAATATCAATAATTTAGTCAAGAAAATATACCCGAATCTGTTATAGCATTCTTCTTGATTTGAATGGAGCGGAAGCATTTGATTTGTATCTTGAGAAAAATTAATTTTTTTTTCCTTTTCTTACTATGTTCTATTCAGAATAGGTACAAATGAAGTTACCTATTCTTATTAAAGGAAGAGAGAGGTCCAACGAGCGATTACTTAATCCTAATCCCGCTCTTAATTAAAGTGGGTTAATGGAAAGTTTTATTTGAAATAACTTCCCTATAACCAATAGAATTTTAGCAATTATATTAAATAAAAGTAATAAATCAAACAAATAATATAGGTGGGTCAAAACTCCCGTTCTTCCACTTGGGGCACGTATCATTATTAACTTAATGGTTTAACAAAAATTTCAATTATTATGTGCATAATAAGATGCGAAATCCTCCTTTCATCGGAAACAACATTTGTTGTTAATGAATAAATCAATTAATATGAGTCATAGTGGTTATATATTCTTTTATTCGATGTATTTCCTTTCATGTACTACTATATTAGTCTATTACCCAAATTAATCTTTACAAATACATAATGATTTAATGCTTAGAGTACTTGATCGAAGCCAGAACCTGTTATCATCATTCTCATCATTATGTATACAAAAGAAAATAGGTAACAACAAAATCATATGTATGCATGTATGTGCGTGTACATGTGCGTGTGTGTATGTATGTATGTATGTATGTATGTATTTACGCATGCATGCATGTATATGTGTCTGTATTGTATGCAAATATTGTTGAATAAGTGATTCAAAAAAAAAAAGAAAAAAGAAAAAATTACTGCAACTTTCCTTTAGTTATTTACTACTTTTTGATTAACTGAGTTAGTGCCCTTTATTTCTGCGTTTTATTTGAGTTGTAAGCCTATTTAAAAGGCATCACTAGTGATGAATGAAAACAAAAAAAGCAGTCCTGCAATTCCAGAAAAACTCTCTATCGAGTATTTGATAAATTTCCTCTTTACTTGCATGTTAGTTTCTTCTTTCCTTTTTAATATTTTGTCCTTGAGTGAGCTTGATATCTTTTTTCTCCAACATTTGTGGTATTAGAGCACGTTTAGATAGACCTAGTAAAAGAAAAACATCATGACTTCCATTGGAAGTTCTCTGAACATAGCTCAACCAACCAATCCCATTTTTACAGGACAAAGCTATCAGTTTTGAAGCATCAAGATGAAGACCTTATTTAAGTCACAAGATCTTTGGGACTTGATAGAGACTAGGTATGCAGATCCGGATGAAGAGTAGCGGCTGAAGGAAAATAGAAAGAAGGACGCAAAGGCATTATTCTTTTTTCAACAGGCAGTCCATGAGATGGTGTTTTCCCTAATTGTAGCAGCCACCACTTCAAGGCAACCATGAAAAATTTTGCAAACTGAATTTCAAGGCTCTTCAAAGGTAATAGTTGTAAAACTCCAAACTCTTCAGCATGAGTTTGAAACATTAATCATGAAATAAAATGAATATGTACAAGATTTCTTGTCTAAAGTAATGGCTATTATTAGTCAAATGAGATTATACGGAGACCAAATAATTGATCAAACTGTTGTTGTAAAAATTTTAAGGAGTTTAACTCCTAAGTTTGATCATGTTGTGGATGCAATTGAGGAGTCCAAAGACTTGTCGAATTTTTCATTTGATGAATTAATGGGTTCTTTACAAGACAATTAGGAAAGGATAAACAAGTCAGCAGAAAAATAGGAAGAAAAAACACTTCAATTGAAGGTAGAGAAGCCCAATTCAAGAGATCATGATAAGGTAGCAGAAGGAAGAGGACGAGACATAGGCAGAGGCAGAGGTGCATTTTGTGGAAATAGTCGTGGTCGAGGCCTGGGTAGAGGCTTTGAACAAAGGCACTTTAATGAGAAAAGAGACAATAGAAATAGCAAACAAGAAGTTCAGACATGTGCAAGCAGATTGCTGGAACAAGGAGAAACAAGCGAATTATGTCGAGACAACTAATGAAGAAAGTAAGTAATTCATGGCTTATCGTGATACTATTGAAGTTGCAAGTGATATGTGGTTTGTAGATGGTGGCTGCTCCAACCATATGTAAGGCATGAAGTCAATCTTTAAAGAACTTGATGAGACGCAAGAAACGACTGTCAAACTTGGTGATAACAACCCTGCTGCTGCAAGTATCCCTTCGCGACAAGTCTGGCCTTGTGCTTTTGTACACTCCCATCTGCATGATACTTTATTTTGAAAATCCACTTTAAGACAACGACTTTCTTTTCATTTGATAAGTTGGTGAGCTGCCAAGTTCCATTTCTCTATATTGCAATCAATTCCTCCTTCATTGTATTCTTCCATTCCTCTCAATTACTTCTTCATAAAATGTAGGATCTGAAACAATAATAGAAAATTGACAAGATGGATTAGAATATCTGGGATCATTTTTCTGGCTCTTGTTAATTTAGTGGAATTGGCTTAGTTGAAGGTTCTTCAAGTGTTGCAGATGTCTTCGGTGCAATTGCTTCTTCAAGTGAACATGGGGCAGACTATTATCCTTTATTTGGAGGGTCTTCAATAGGTATTGAGATCTCCTGTTGTACTCATTTTTGGCTCCAATTTTTTTCATCAAATATAATATTTTTACTAATTATCACTTTGCGACTAAGAGGATTATATAACCTTTATGCTTTGGATTCAAGAAAATACTGATATAAATATATTTTTGTGATTTTTCATATAGCTTTTGACGAGTTTGAGAGTTAACCAAAGCAAAAGCAATGCACCAAAAAATTCTTAAGTGGTTTATCGAAGGACTTATTCCTTTCCAAGCTTCATATGGGGTTTGATTCATCACAACCTTTGTAGGAGATAGGTTCAGTAGGTACACTAAGATTGTAACTGCTTCTGCCAGTATTGGTTTGGAAGTCCCCTGCCTTTCAATAAATTTCTTGCCATCTCCACAGTGGTACGATTCTTGCGTTCAGCAACCCCATTTTACTCCAGTGTGTAGGGTGCAGTAAGTTCCCTATGAAGTTTAGTTTCTTCACAAAATGGAAAAATTCATTAGATAAAAACTCACCACCTTTATCCGTTCAGAGAGTTTTTATATGTAACCCACTCTGATTCTCCACTAAAGCTTTGTATTTTTTAAAGTTCTCAAAAGCTTCTGATTTGTATTTTAGAAAATAAACCCAGCTCATGTGACTGAAATCATCTGTGATGAGTAAAAAAATATCGACTTTCACCAAAAAGATTCAGTATTCATTGGACCACACAAATATGCATGAACAAATTGTCACACCCCACCTTGGGAGGCATGACTGGCACCTGGTGTCCTACTAGGATCTGGACTGCTGAACTAACTGAGCCTAAGCACCTCTGGTGCAAGGCTGGTTCTAACTCTGGATTTAAGAAAACGATGGGCTATATAGCGGCTGTAATTACAGCCCCCGACCGATAAGGCCTATAGCCACTTGTTAAAAGCAAATAGCTAACCAGAAACAACTAAATATAAGGAGTCCTATGTGGGCCGACAAGGCCACCATGATATCCAGTTATAGTTGAAGAAAACAAAATAAGGAGCTAAACTGATCTGTGACTGACAAGGTCATCAACTAACTGCTAAATAAGGCCCACACGACCATCATATATAGTTTAAATCACATATATGGCCCCACACGATCGATACATCTAACCACAGGGATTATGATATAATCTGCAAGTCTCTAAGAATAATAAGATGGTCGGGACAGGGCCCTGACCTACCTATACTGCACAATCAAAAGGAGAGTAAACGTCTGTCTTTCAAGCTCCATAAGAAAGGAGCTGAAGGCTCTGTATTGCTGACTGAGACTACGAGGGGTCTGCTCCTCGTCTATGAGCACCTGCAGGCAGGTAATGCAGCGCCCCAAAATGGGCGTCAGTACCACTGGTACTGAGCATGTAAAGCAATAACTGAAAACAACTAAAAGTAAGTAATAAAGCTAACAGTAATTGAGGTAATAGGAAACGGACTGAAACTGACTGAGATAGAGGAATCAGGGCTAACATAGCGATACTGAGAAGAGTAAGAGTCATACCTGATAACATGGCATTCTAATGTCTATCTATCAATGACTAAAACAACATAACACAAACCTTACTTGACCCCCACAAGCCGGAAAGTGCAATCAACACATCTTAATCTATTTACCCCTACCCAGGTCATACCACATCACTTAGTAGTTCTAAGCATCCGGCCGGTCCCCTGGGTATGTTGCTTGGGCCCATTGGGCCCCTAACTATAGTTGTACCTGAGTCTGAAGTACTCCTGAAATCAACACCCCGGGCGCAAGCGCTCGGCGGGGGTGTATAAAGGCCAACCACGGCAAAATATGAGGAGCTGGTTCCCCATCTTCGTCCCTGACGGACGACATGCTGCTCCGTAGAGCAATGAATCCTCGCCCTCTGGCGGACGAGTCGATACAACCATTAACCCTGGGGTGGTTATGGAAGCTGTACTGGTAATCCAACCCAAAACCATACAAACAAGTCTCAACTAATAATAATAACTACATATAATACTCACTGAATAAGATAATAATATAATCTCTAACATGCTGTACTGAGTCTCATACTGAACATGATATAATACTTCTGACGTGCTTTACTAAATTTCATACTGAGCATGATATACTGTTTCTAAAATATCTTACTGGGATTCCTACTGTTTTACTATACTGGAGAAACTAACTTGCCGAAAGAGACTGACTTTACATACCTCGACTGTCGGTTTGCCGATTATCTGGCGAGGTTCGGCTAGTATTCAGCTATTCTTTCCAACTGTAATCATATTCACGAAAGAGTAGGACTAACTTCATTACTATACTGGAAGAAAATGATACTTGATATATATCTACTGACTATTCTTCAACTTATCGAAGAACGGTCGAAAACTCATAATTTCTCGGGAATCTAGAAGGAAGAAATACTCACTTTAGGCCTAGGAGTGTATTAACACTAGTTTGGAGCAATTCCAATCACTTTGAATCAGTGGGACGATGATTTTCCGGGCGAATTTCGCGAAACTAACTCCGTAGGAATGCTCCCTATAGCTTTATACTTCGATACCCGAAGTTAATTTAACTTTGGACAATGTTTGACGGTGTAATCAAACGGAAATTTATTCAAACCCTTTGCCCTCTCTGTTTTATGGTCATGTACTTATGAAAATAACATCAAAATAAAGGGTGAGACCTTTATATACTTGGAGGTAGAAACATAGCAACGTGCCACGCTGGCCATCGCGCCAATTTGGCTCTGTGCCACGCTGGCCATCGCGGAGGAGGTACCTCCATGCCACGTTGCCCCTCTGGGCAGCACGGTTCGGCCTCCTCTTGCAAAAATCCGACTTGGCACTTATTCGACCTTTCTCCGGGCCTTTTTCTCGCACATATGGCATTTTAAAACTCTCAACCAACATGCGAATAGGTCAACTAAGCGCTAGCAACTTACGGGGTGTAACATCCTCCCCCTTAAGAACATTCATCCTCAAATGTTAACTTCTACCTGCAAGAATCTTAACTTGCTATTACTTATTCTAGAAAAATTTCGGCAGAGTCTCTCTTGTAATATGGACTATCCAAAAACCTTAAAACGCAAAAAATTCAACTACAGGTACTCCACACCATACTATAGCATTCATTTCACAATAAATTGGAGTCAACTACTCCATATACATATGTATATAAAGCAACTCATGAAACAATAATAACAACATACCTCTGGCTGCGTAATCCGACTAAGTCTGAAACAAGTGCGGATATCTGATTTTCATACCATCTTCTGCTTCCCAAGTCATCTCCTCTTGGTTCCTATTACGCCACAACACCTTGACTGAAGCAACATCTTTAGTTCTTAACCTACAGGTCTGCCGGTCTAGTATGACTACTGGAACTTCCTTATAAGCTAACTCTTCTGTGACCTGAACATCTTGAACTGGACAATCTGGGAGGTGTCTCCTATGCACTTCCTCAGCATTGATACGTGGAAAACTGGGTGAACAAATTCTAACTCTGGAGGTAAATCCAATTCATATGCCACCTGGCCTATTCTTCTGCGAATCTGAAAAGGCCCATCAAACCTCGGGCTGAGCTTGCCTTTCTTACCAAATCTCACCACACCCTTCATTGGAAAAACTTTCAGGAACACCCAGTCACCCACATTAAATTCTAGGTTTCTGCGCCGCACGTCTGCATAAGATTTTTGGCGGCTCTGAGCAGTCAACAGACGTTCCCTAATAAGCTTTACTTTCTCTTCTGACTGATGAATGATATCTGGCCCAATTAATGCTGATTCGCCTACCTTAAACCAACCAGCTGGAGATCTGCACTTCCACCCATATAACATTTCATAAGTCGCCATCTGAAATGCTGAATGATAACTGATATTATAGGAGAACTCAATAAGCGGTAGATGTTCATCCCAGCTACCTTGAAAATCTGACACACATGCCCGTAACATATCCTCAAGCGTCTGGACGGTACATTCTGCCTGCCCGTCGTTTGAGGATGGAAGGCTGTGCGCAGGTTAACCTGCGTCCCCAAGCCTCTTTGAAATGATTGCAAAAACTTAGCTGTAAACTGTGCCCCTCTGTCGGAGATAATTGACAATGAAACACCATGCAATCTGACTATTTCTTTAATATACAACTCAGCATAATCTTTGGCTGAAAAGGTAGCCCTTGCTGGCAAAAAGTGAGCTGATTTTGTCAACCTGTGAACAATTTACCAGATCGAATCATATCTACGCCTTGTGCAAGGTAATCCTGCTACAAAGTCCATATTAACTAATTCCCATTTTCATAGAGGCACGGCTACATCCCGAGTCAGTCTGCCTGGTTTCTCATGTTCAACTTTTACCTGTTGGCAATTAGGACACTGAGCTACAAATGCTGCTATCCTCTTTTTCATTCCTTGCCACCAGTAGATCTCTTTCAAATCATGGTACATCTTTGTCGAACCTAGATTGAGAGAATAACGGGCATAGTGTACCTCGCCCATAATTTACTGGCAAAGCGCTGCAACATCTGTAACACAAAGGCGATCTCTATATCTCAAAACTCCATCCTCGATTACCTGAAAATCTTTCATTTCCCCTCGCTGAACCCTATTTCTGAGCTGAACTAGGCTAGGATCTTCATACTACCGTTCCTTCACTTCCACAACCAAAGACGACACTGCGGTGTTCTGGATTACTGCTCTATCGCCTCCTGTTCTGTTATACGAACGACTAAATTGGCTAACTGATGCAATTCTCGGGCCAACTCCCACTGCTCGGGCCGCAAGTATGCCAAACTTCCCATAGATTTATGGCTAAGGGCATCTGTTACCACATTGGCCCTTCCTGAGTGATATAAAATATTCACATCATAATCTTTCAACAGCTCTAACCAGCGACGCTACCGCAAATTCAATTCTTTCTGGGTGAAGATATACTGTAGGCTTTTATGATCAGTGAAAATATCCACGTGGATGCCATACAAGTAGTGTCTCCATATCTTCAAGGCATGAATTACCACAACTAATTCCACATCATGGGTAGGATAGTTCTTCTCATGCTTCCTCAGCTGCCTGGAAGCGTAAGCAATCACTTCACCATGCTGCATCAAAACACATCCTAGCCCATCACCCGAAGCGTCACGGTAAACTGCATAACCCTCTGTTCCTTCTGGTAATGCTAATATTGGTGCTGATGTCAATCTGTTTTTCAGTTCCTGAAATCTCTGCTCACACGCCTCAGTCCAATGGAATTTTACTGCCTTCTGCGTCACTTTAGTTAAAGGTGCTACTAAAGTGGAAAATCCTTCCACAAACCTTCTATAGTACTCGGCTAATCCCAGGAAACTGCGTACCTCGGTCGGAGTGGTAGGTCTAGGCCATATTTTCATTGCCTTTATCTTCTGTGGATCTACCTGTATACTAGTGTCTGACACAATATGGCCCAAGAAGGCTACTGAATTCAGCCAAAATTCACATTTAGAAAATTTCGCGTATAGTTGGCGGTCTCTGAGAATCTGGAGACTGTCCGCAGATGATCCTGGTGGTCTACCTCTGAGCGAGAATACACCAGAATATCATCGATAAATACTATCACGAACAAGTCCAGGTATGATCTGAAGATACTGTTCATCAGGTCCATAAACACTGTTGGGGCATTTGTCAGCCTGAAGGACATAACTAAGAATTCAAAGTGGCCATATCGGGTCGTGAAGGATGTCTTTGGAATAACCCTTTCACGAACTCGAACCTGATGATATCCTGATCTTAAGTCAATCTTGGAAAAATACCTTGCTCCCTGTAGCTGGTCAAATAAGTTGTCTGTTCTGGGAAGCGGGTACTTATTCTTGACAGTAACTTTATTCAGTTGCCGATAGTCTATATACATACGGAGGGAGCCGTCCTTCCTTCTCACGAACAGAACTGCCGCACCCCATGGTGAGGTACTCGGCTTGATAAATCCCTTATCTAGCAAATCTTTCAATTGTTCCTTTAATTCTCTGAGCTCAGCAGGAGCCATCCGATAAGGGGGAATAGATATGGGCTAAGTGCCTGGTAATAGATCGATTGCAAAATCAATTTCCCTTTCTGGGGGAATACCGGGAAGCTCATCTGGAAATACATCGGGGAACTCATTAACCACTGGAACATATTGAAGGGTCGGAGGCTCTGCCCGAACATCCTGGAATCTGACAACGTGATAAATACACCCTTTTTCTATCAGCTTTCTCGCCCGAAGATAGGAAATAAACCTACCTTTTGCCGTAACTATACTACCTTTCCACTCCCGTACTGCCTCCCCTGGAAAGTGGAATCGGACAGTCTTGGTTCAGCACTCAACATTGGCATAACATGGAGCTAGCCAGTCCATACCCATAATGGCATCAAAATCAACCATCTCTAGCTCTATTAGATCTGCTATAGTCTGACGACTGGAAACCTCTACCGTACACCCCCGATAGACCTTTTTGGCTATAATAGAGTCACCAATGGGTGTGGACACTGAAAAAGGTCCCCGAAGCAATTCCGGCACAATACTAAACTTCCGAGCCACTAACGGTGTAACATAGGACAAGGTGGATCCCGGATCTATCAACACATAAGTAGGATGAGAGCAAATATTCAGCATAACTGTCACAATATTTGGTGACGACTCTGAATCCTGTCTCCCCGGTAATGCATAGGTACGGTCTGGACTAGCACCTGAACTGGAGGCCCCTAATCTGCCTCGACCTCTACCTGCTGAAATTGAGGACCTGCGCCCTGCCGGGGATGCTAGAGCTCGTGACCCTGCTGATGACCTATCCTATCGATCCCGGTCACCCTGACCCCTAGCTGGACAATCTCTCATTTGATGACCCTCCTGTCCACAAATATAACATCCTGTAGAGCCATATCTGCACGCTCCAGAGTGGTGTCGGCTATAAATAGGGAAAAGTGGTATTGTATACCTACTCTGCTCCGCCCTCCTCTGTTGTTGTGAACCCACTGCTCGCGAACCTCCGCCGGGCTCTGACTTCCCTCGGCGACTGAACCTGCTCCTCTATTGCTGTGATGGTGGCGGGGGTCTAGGCGGCCTATCTGATAGCTGTGGCCTAGGTCCTCCCCGGGCCTCCTCCTGTAAATCATCTGGCCTGTCCCTACGGCGCTGTTCCTGACTTGTTCTCTTGATCTCCCGTTGCTGCTGTCTGATGCCCTCAATATTCTGAGCAAAAGCCTGTACTCGGGCAATATCCATATCCTCTTGCAGAGTAGCTGTGATACAAGTCTCCACATATTCTGGGTTCAACCCCATAATGAAATGGTGTACTCTGGATGGCATGGTATCCACGAAAGTTGGCGCATATCGGGCCAAGGAATCGAATCGCAGGGCATATTCTCGAACACTCGTCGGCCCCTACTCCAGGTGTAGGAACTGATCAACCTGGGCCTGTCAAATCTCCCCTGGTAGATAATGATCCAGAAAAGCCTCTAAAAAGCTGGGTCAGGTCGGAGGTGAAACATCTCTCCCCCGGGATCTCTCCCAGCTCTAATACCACAGTACAACGATGTCCCGTAGCCGGAATACCACCAATTCAACCGACTCTGTGGGTGTATCATGCATTAACCTGAAGATCCTCTGCATCCGGTCTAGGAAATCCTGGGGATCCTCTGTCCGATCCGTCCCTGTAAACTGCAGGGGACTTAATGTCAGGAATTCTCGGACCCTCGAACTACCGGTCCCTCTTGATGATTTTGCAGCTGTAGGTGGCATTGACTGGCGCTGAGCAGCCATCATCTTCGCTAACATAACCACTGCACTCTTGACCTCCTGGTCAGATAGTATAGGTATAGGAACTGCCGGAGGTGGTGTCGTCACACCGGCCGTCCCAAGCGGCTCCTGACGTGATGGAGACTGCTGGGAAGGTCGGGACGATGCCTCCGTATCGCCCTCCGATCGTGATGATTCTAATCGAGGCTGAGGTATCCTGCTGGTGCCCTCTCCTTCTGCTATATCCAACCTCCTGCCTATCGTAGGATTTTGTTGGTCCGACATTTTATCTGTAAACAAAGAGTATGACAAGCTCAGGGACTCAACCCTATACTGTACCACTCTATAGCACGACTGAATAAGAAGAAAGAGTAACCATCCTATCATGTCTTGCAGTCTCCTGACTATAGTATGTGGTGCAAAGTACATCCATAGACAAGACTTTACTTAGCACGGCTTGCAGAGTCTCCGGGATACAACCTGCTCTGATACCAAGTTTGTCATGTCCGACTTCAGGAGGCATGACTGGCACCTGGTGCCCTACTAGGATCAGGACTGCTGAACTAACTGAGCCTAAGCACCTCTGGTGCAAGGCTGGTTCTAACTCTGGATTCAAGAAAACGACGGGCTATATAGCGGCTCTAATTACAGCCCCCGACTGATAAGGCCTATAGCCACCTGTTAAAAGCAGACAGTAACCATAAATAACTAAATATAAGGTGTCCTATGCGGGCCGACAAGGCCACCATGATATCCAGTTATAGTTGAAGAAAATGAAATCAGGCGCTAAGCTGATCTGTGACCGACAAGGTCATCAACTAACAGCTAAACAAGGCCCGCACGACCATCATATACAGTTTAAATCACATATATGGCCTCACACGGTCGATACATCTAACCACAGGGATTATGATATAATCTGCAAGCCTCTAAGAATAGTAAGATGGTCAGGACAGGGCCCCGACCTACCCATACTGCACAATCAAAAGGAGAGTAAACCTCTGTCTTTCAAGCTTCGGATGAAAGGAGCTGAAGGCTCTGTATCGTTGACTGGGACTACGAGGGGTCTGCTCCTTGTCTATGAGTACCTACAGGCAAGTAATGCAGCGTCCTAAAATGGGCGTTAGTACCACTGGTACTGAGCATGTAAAGCAATAACTGAAAACAACTGAAAGTAAGTAATAAAGCTGACAGTAATTGAGGTAATAGGAAATGGACTGAAACTGACTGAGATAGAGGAATCAGGGCTAACATAGCGATACTGAGAAGAGTAAGAGTCATACCTGATAACATTGCATTCTACTGTCTATCTATCAATGACTAAAACAACATAAAACAAACCTTATTTGGCCCCCATAAGCTGGAAGGTGCAATCAACACATCTCAATCTATTTACCCCTACCCAGGTCATACCACATCACCTAGTATCTATAAGCATCTAGCCGGTCCCCTGGGTATGCTTCTTGGGCCAACTAGGCCACTGACTATAGTTGTACCTGAGTCCGGAGGACTCCTGAAATCAACACCCTGGGCGCAAGCGCTCGGCGGGGGTGTATAAAGGCCAACCATAGCAAAATATGAGGAGATGGTTCCCCATCTTCATCCTTGATGGACAGTATGCCGCTCTGTAGAGCGGCGAATCCTCGCCCTCTAGCGGACGAGTCGATAAAACCATTAACCCTGGGGCAGTTACGGAAGCTGTACAGGTAATCCAGCCCAAAACCATACAAACAAGTCTCAACTGATAACAATAACTACATATAATACTCACTGAATAAGATAATACTATAATCTCTAACATACTGTACTGAGTCTCATACTGAATATGATATAATACTACTGACGTGCTTTACTAAATTTCATACTGAGCATGATATACTGTTTCTGAAATATCTTATTGGGATTCCTACTGTTTTGCTATACTGGAGAAACTAACTTGCTGAAAGAGACTGACTTTACATACCTCGACTGCCGGTTTACCGATTATCTGGCGAGGTTCGGTTAGTATTCAGCTGTTCTTTCCAACTGTAATCATATTCACGAAAGAGTAGGACTAACTTCATTACTATACTGGAAGAAAACGATACTTGATATATATCTATTGACTATCAATTTATCGAAGAATGATCGAAAACTCATAATTTCTCGGGAATCTAGAAGGGAGAAATACTCACTTTAGGCCTAGGAGTGTATTAACACTAGTTTGGAGCAATTCCAATCACTTTGACTCGGCGGGATGATGATTTGCCGGGCGAATTTCGCGAAACTAACTCCATAGGAATGCTCCCTGTAGCTTTATACTTTGATACCCGAAGTTAATTTAACTTTGGACAATGTTTGACGGCGTAATCGAACGGAAATTTATTCAAACCCTTCGCCCTCTCTGTTTTTTGGTCGTGTACTTATGAAAATAACATGAAAATGAAGGGTGAGACCTTTATATACTTGGAGCCAGAAGCATAGCAACGTGGCACGCTGGCCGTCGCGCCAATTTGGCTCCGTGCCACGCTGGCCATCGCGGAGGAGGTGCCTCGTGCCACGTTTCCCCTCTGGGCAGCGCGATTCGGCATCCTCTTGCGAAAATCTAAGTTGGCACTCGTTCAGCCTTTCCCCGGGCCCTTTTCTCGCATGTATGACATTCTAAAACTCTCAACCAACATGCGAATAGGCCAACTAAGCACTAGAAACTTACAGGGTGTAACACTAATTCTATGCAAGAAGAATCTCTCCAAGCCTTTCCAACAGGAAACAACTTCCTACTTTGCTTCCCATAAATACAACCTTCGCATAAATTAAAAAAAAAATTATTTTTGGTAATCCAATTGTTGGATTACAAACATACGCAGCGAAAGCAACAATTCAGGATCAAACTTGCATGTAATATAGACAACACATAAACATAGATTTTAATCAAACATAAAATCGATACTTATCTCTTGAAATATGACCGCGAATCAGTCTTCTTGAAGCTTCGCACAAATTGTCCAATGCATTCTCCAGGTCTGCGATCTTATGCTATAACCTCAAAAATCTCCGAGTAGGGAATATTTGTGCGGGCAAGTACTACTTCTAAGAAAGGTCAAAAGTTCACCATCATGTTTAATGGAGGAAGAGAATTTTATTTATAACCACGTTTTTAGGGTATAAAACCCTAGTCCCAAAATGTATAGGAATCTCTCTCTAAGTAATAGTCAAACTTTCCTTCTAGAAGACCACTTTATTTTTAATTAAAATCTTGTAAGATTTTACTTCTTCTAGAAAATTGATTTCTTCCTTTTCAAGTTCATTAATTAATCAGGCATAGCAAGAACCACAGATTAATTAGTGAAACTTCCAATTATGGTATTAATTCGCAAAATGAATGAATTAACCTATCATAATAAATTACAGATTATTCTACTAAAAATCTGTAATTGCACTCCTCGGTATAATTTCAAAATCATTCATTAAATATCATTTAACTTCCCATGTTAATATTACAGATATCAATCAATCGAATTAGATTTCTGACTATTTCATTCATTGATTAATTTAATTCTTTATTCAAACACCTAACTTATTTCAAGTGATGGATACTAAATCCACCTATAGGGTCTTCACATGAAAATTTATAAGCAATCATAAAGGGGTATCATTAATCTCAAGGCCGAGACATGAATGCTATCAACTAATTATTATTTCACAAATATCATTTTTCATCATCCAACCTATCGGGAATATTTTAACTCATGAAAGATCGAGTTTCACTCTTTGATAGATCAAAACAACAAATAAATTACATTGATCATAATAATTATATCAAGATTAAGAGTATAAGTACATTTAATGATCTAAAGAATTTATTTTATTAAGTCAGATAAAATACTTATCACTACTTGGTCCGTTCAATACATATAAAATGTACTAGCACAAGATGTTGGAATTATACCATTCCCATAATCAAGATAAATTATATTTAATCATGTGCTATAATCGTACCAATAAATTTATCCAATTTTCATCTTAGATTGTGAACATATATAAACTTTATACTTATAAGAAACCGACGATTTAATCTTCCGTATATAAGCTAAACTCTATATACTAAATCATCTACTATATAAGTAAAGGACACATCAACTAATATATGATCTATTTGAACCTTTATTACAATTGAATAATCAATTATTTTATAATAAATACTACATATAAACACATGGTTAACAGTACATAACCTATGGTTAATAATATATATCCCAACAATCTCCCACTTAGACTTTTAACCATTATAATTATTAGAATATACCATATCTAAATGCATGGTTAATGGTATATACCCCAATAATATCCCACTTAGACTCTTAACCATGCATCTAACTTTTACAGACATTTTTTTACACGAATTTCAAAAGTTTTAGTCAATAAGCTCTTTGCAAAAGGAACTTTCCAAATTATTTTCTAATGCAACTTTGTCTAATAGTAATTCATCGTAACTGAACGGTTCTATATTAGTATTTTCAAAAATTTTATCAAACTCTCCAAATAGTATACACTGAACCGATCTAGGTTATCATTCTCCCACTACGACTAATTACTATCATTATTGTTGTCACACTATAATGTTCTTGAGTCTTAATATTTTCTTCATTACCTTTCAGTATTGAAATATTAACGACTTCATATAGTGTTATTTGCTCAACATCACTCCTACTACTTTGAGGTAGTGAATTTTCTTACGTTTATTGACGTTTCTCCCACTACATAAATGCAATGGAACGTCAATTCTGACTTTTCGATTAGATGTTCTTGAACTTATGAATTTTAGATGACTCATTTGTTATTTCTTTGCTTAGTTCCTATAAAACTAGTTTACCTCTAGGAATATGGTTTATTAAATGGTCATTTTTTTCTAGAAATCTGGTATTTGTATTAACAATTACCATATTTTCTTTAGGACAATAAAATAAACCTCCTTTCATTTTATTTGGATATCCAATAAATACTCACATATTCATTCTTAGTTCCAACTTATCTGTTTTCCCTTTCAACACATGTGCTAGGCAACTCCATATACGAACATATCACAGACTGGACTTACATCAATTCCACAGTTCTATAAGTGTTAAAGGTACTAACTTAGAAGGAATTAAATTGAGAATGTAACTTGAGTTCTTTAAAAAAATATCCCAAGACGAAAAAGGCAAAAATGAATAAGTCAATCATTAATCTTATCATCTCAATAAGAGCCTTATTTCCTTCCTCTTCTACATCAGTTTATTGTAGAGTACCTGATATAGATAATCGATTGCAATCCCTCTATCTGATAAGTGATTAACGAACTATCCAAACAGGTACTCACTACTATGATTATTTCATAGTGACTTAATATATATATTTTTTCAAGATGCTTTTTCATTCACCTTAAATACCTTGACTATTTCAAAGCATTCAGACTTATGGAGAATCAAATAAATATATTCATATCTTGAGTAATCTTCTGTGAGTGACATAGAATACTCAAAATCACCTTTTACCTAGATGCTCATTTGACCACACTAATCAGAACGAATTAATTCAAACTTATCACTAGCTTTATTTTCTTTTAAAAGGAATATACTTTAGTTCATTTGTTCCTTCCAAACAAGACTCAAAGGTTGGTAGTGTTTTCACTTTCAATGAACCTTCAAGTCCATTAGTTAACCAACTTCAAAGTCCTATCCAAAATAAATGACTTAAAAGCTGGTGGACCAGATAAGTTTCATTTACTATTAAAGAATGTTTTCTCTTATGGGATAGATTACTATTATTCCATTCAAGAGAGATATTAATTATAAAGAGGCCATCAATTTATGTACCACAAGAGATAAAATGTTTATCATGTTCAATAACACAATAGTTATAAGAAGAATAAACTGAATATCCATCTCTTAATTGTTTAGAAACTTAAATTAAATTCTTTTAAACAAAAGGTACATATACAATGCATTCTTTAATTAATGTCATATCTTTAAGAAAAAAAATATATTCTTGACCAGTAGTAAGTGGACCGGATAAAGTCTATTGGGAATATCAGATGTAACATATTAAATAGATCATAATAAGTTGATAATCTGAATAATTAAATTTAGACCACATTCATCAATATATATACATACATGCATCTGAACAGTAATTTTCGATGGAAAAAATACTACTCATGCAATTTATATAAATTATGCAAGATTAATACAATTCAAAAAAAATAAAATCAACTCAGTTGAAGAGTAAATTGTTACTTTTAGTCAATTGTATATAATTGTTGAACACTAGTTCCATTGATCTAACATGTAACTCAGTTGGAGAGTTAATGCAAGTTATCAATAACTAGTGACAAAAAACACAGTAATTGACCGTAATGAGTCTATCCGATGGGGAAAAAAGACTAATGTCAACGTGTATACTCATTACTATTATCAATAACTAGTGATTTTATTCAGTGACAACCCACAATAAATTCATCTTCTATGGAGGAAGACCTAAAGTCAATATGTAAATTTATTATCTAACTTGCCACATGAATTAATATCGATTACCATTTTATATGTCCATCTTAAAATTCCAAAACTGATCCAACATATAAACTCAAGTGGAGAGTTAAAACATGCTATTAATTACTAGAAATTTTACCTAGTGAACTTGTAATAAATTTATCCATTATGGTGGAAGACCAAAAGTCAACATGTAAATTTATTATCTCACTTGTAATTAATAGCAAAGACCATAGGAATTGATTCATATTACCACTTGAACACAAATAATTTATACATGGTACATTGAGAATATCAATGACTTAATCAAATAAATCGCTTGATGGAAGCACTTTGTTAATCATAATTCTCAATTCATGCATAATATAATTTCAAATGAAAATAAAATAAGAATCTTCAATGACCCCAAATAAATGGACCACTTTAGCAGAAACTATTTATTAATAATGAATTCTTATTCAAATAATATAACATGCATGTGAAATAAATTAAAGTAATGTATCATAAAATATTAAAATTCAAAACATACCACATATATATTTATGCATTTTGAATAGTAAATTTTGATGGGAAAAGAACTATTCATACAACAGACATATGTCATGTCAGATTATTCACTCTAATGAATTAAAATTAAAGTTAACTCAGATGGAGAGTATACTATTAATTTAAGTCAAGTTAATATCATTATTATCATCCCTAGTTCCATTGATCCAACATGTAACTCCTATGGTGAGTTAATACAAGTTATCAATAACTAGGTACGAAAAATACAACAATTGATCGTAATGAGTATATCCGATGGGGAAAGAAGACCAATGTCAACGTGTAAACTCATTACATTACTGTTATATTTCAATAGAGACCATAGAGATTGAACCCTACCACCACTGGTTGAAAGAAAGTAATATGTCTTAATTTTAAATTTTTCAAAAAATAGAAAAATATCCAAAAAAAACACATCAAAACGACTCTGAATGGAAGAAAAATGATGTTAATAACTGCAAAGTAGTGTGTATTGTTCAGTGGGTCATTTTCGATGAGCCTAACAAATTTTAGGTCAATCAAAGTTTATAAAATTTTCGATCTCCAAATCTATGACTAAATTTAGAAAAACAGTCAATTCAGCTGATTTAAGGAAAAAATAATCTGATCTATATTCTTATCATATATCAATTCATATTAAATCATCATGTGTAAGCATGTTCTAGATTAAACATAAATAAAACCGATATAAAGAATGATGTTTTCATACTTCATCAAATTTTAATCCAACAAACTACCTAAAACTCATCTAAACGTATGACCTCAGAATGACGAAGATGACATTGATACTACAAAGTCATGAACATCGTTCACCGGGTCATTTTTTATGGTTTCATTAAATTTCAAGGCAATCAGAGATCATGAAATTCATGACCGCCAAATTATGATTAAATCTGATAGAATCATTTTAGGAAAAGTTAAAAATTAAAATAGCTTGATTTAAGTTTTCATTCTCCTAATTTTCCATGAGCACAAGGTATACAATGTGTGTTTTCTTTTGGATAAGATACACAAAGCCTTCCTTACAACAAATTATTCTCTTAATTATATTAATACACTTGAGAATCCAAGATACTATGTTTTTTTCTTTTTGGCCAGTGAAAAGCTCAATATCTCTTCTCATGAATTATTTAAGTGTTACTAGTATCTAAAAGAGAAAATTTCAGAAATGGCAATAATTTGGAATAAATTAGGTTTAAGTGGCACAATTTAATTATTTACATAAAATGACAATATTTTATATGCCATTCTTTGTATTTAGCGTCAGTAAACCTAACCAAATACAAATACAAAATCTGAGAATTTGAGTGATTTTAAGGATTAAATTTCAATTAGAATTTCGGTTACTATAAATCACTTAAATAATAATAATTATTATATTTAATTAATAATAGTATTCTAATAAAGGACAGAATCCTTATTTACCATAACAACTTGTGAAATTGAGAAAAAAAAATCATTTACGTGTATTGCATAAAAAATTTCATGGAATTTATCGTTCAATACTCTGAGGGTTTGTATTCAATCTTTTTATGTATAAATTTTCTCTAATATGTTGGTGATTTAAATACATGATAAATTATGTCAGACGAAATTTGTTCGTTTAACAACACAGGTGGGGGACTCATCTAGGAAGCTTTTCAACAAAATAATTTATTTCCTATCACAAAATAACAAAATAAGAAAAAATAAAAAATAAATGAATAATTTGTACTATACAAATACAAATAAAGTCGTGGTTAGCTCCAACGACTCATTGTGTCAGTTGTAGTCAGGGCTACTTGGTCCTTCGAGAACCAATGAGACATGGAACAATGAGCCGTCCTGAGGAACAATGAGCCATCCTGTCACTCGTTGGTCCCCAGCTCAGAAGTACCTCTTCCAGGACCCCACGACTCAACCAACGAGTCGTCATGTGATAAAACGACTCGTGGTGTGATTCGTTGGTTGAAAGTCCCAGAAACTTTCTTCAGTGATAACAAGTGGAAACAACGACCTGCTGTATCCCACAATGAGTCGATGGGACCACTCGTGGTGTTAAGTTTAGGAATCCTTAGATTTGTTCCAATGGGGATAACGACTCGATACAATGACCCGTTGGGTCCACCAACGAGTCGTTGTGTTGTCCGTTGTCAGGCTTCCTAGAATTTTCATCCAATGACCATGGGAGGAACCAACGAACCGTTGTTTCATCCAATGAGTTGTGGTCCCTCTTGTTTCCAGTTCTAATGAGCCCTGAACCCAGGCCTCAGGACCAACGGCTGGTCCCAACAAGTTGTGGTCTCAACCAACAGCTCGTTGAGTGACTCGTTGGTCTCCTGTCGGTAGTTTTTTCAAATCTTTTTCCAGAGATAATTTTATATTTTTCACCTTTTTAATCCCTAAACTACATCATTTTGGGTTTTTTTTTAAGAGAGTTTAGAGGGGTAATCGATGATTACTTCACCTTTCTCATTCCCTCAGAAATTCGGTTCGTAAGATTTCTCTTAGAAACACTCAGAGCAAGAGCTAGGACAGTCAGTTTCTTCTCAGATTCTCAAGGGATTCTCTCCAGAATTTCTTCACCAAGTATGTGAAAATTCAACAAGGGAAATTATTTTTCCCTTGTGTCCCCAAAATCCTTTATAAATTTTCTATCAATTATAGCCCTGTGGTTTCGAAATGTAGAAGGATTTCAGACAGAATTTTATAAATTTCAAGTGGAATATATTTCATGATATTAGTTGCTATAGTTTTCCTAATTCCTAGAAATTTCGTGGAACTAGCATGTTGTAGAATGATTTAGCCCTAGCTTCTCAATTCAGTAAATTAAAATCTTGTATATTGGACTAGTTATTTCCTATTGCTTGATTTTATCATTGTTAGGTTTCCCATATTGTTAAAACTAGTTGAAATCTTAGTAAATTGCATGCTAGTCCAGCTTTAGTCAAAATACCAGTGTAGTCAGTATTATTCAGAAATGTTAGCTAATCAGTTTGACTACAGTCTTTTCATAAGGTATCAATGGTGCCTCCCAGTTATCAGTTATTAGACTCAGTTACCAGATATTAGATTTTAGTGGTTCTTTAGATGGTTATGAAACTTCTAGATAAGTAGCTCTGACCAGTCTCAGGACCCCCAGCTTTAGATTTTAGTTTGTTCTTTAGACGGTTATGATGCTTCTAGATAAGCAGCTCTGGCCAGTCTTATAATACTAGTTACAGAATCCAGTCTATAAGACTCTCAGGGTACTTCCAGATAGGTATTCTGGACATAGTCTTGGGCCCCAATTTTGAGCTATCAACTTAGTAATCAGTGTAGAACTATCCAGTTGGAGTAGGACTTAGCATTGAGCGGACCGGGGTTCCACCACACCCAGGTTTCCAGACCTACATTGCCATCATAGGCTATTATATTGTCTCTATGGACCCAAACTTGTGATCACCCAGTTCATACCTTTATACCCTAGCAAGGTATATTAGGTCCTACCGATGGGTTGTATACATCGTACTCCACGTCTAGCTCACGTGGTTATATGTCGGTTATAGCCTCTCCCACTAGCCATAATAGTCTCAGTTTAGTTCATTTTAGAACATATTTAGTTTAGTCAGTTCAGTGTAGCTTAGTACGGTTAGTTCATAATAGTATCTCAGATTCAGGGCATGTCTTTGACCATCAGACAGGGTCATTTTGACCATTTCAGTTAATTTCAGTTTATTCAATTTTAGTATTTCAGTTGGTCATTGCATGTCATTACAGTTCAATTATTCATTCTTTATGTTATGTTTTCTCCCACTTACTTAGTACATTCAAAGTACTAATACATATCTTCTATGTTGTATCATATTATGATACAATCGTAGGTTCTTAGCTTCAGCACCATTAGCAGATTTTCTTCAGGTGATACCAGCAGTACCAGTGGCGAGTCCTCATCTTTCAAAGGAGATATTTATTCTTATTCAGTTATTTTCATTCAGATAGACTTTACAGGCTTGTCCCAACAACTCATTAGATGTAGATGTCTTTCGAACATAGATTCAGACTTTCGGTTTTGTTTTCAGATGTACAAACTTTTATTGTTCGTTTTCTTAAATGGTGTTATTCTTTAAGCTTCCGCTATGATTACTCAGATTACCAGTCTTATGATAGACCATGGGTTGGCTTGGGGTTACTTATGACTCCAAGTAGCATATCTCGTCTAGGGTATAGACTCGGGTCATGATAAATTTGATATCAAAGTACTAGGTTTAGAGTATTCTAGAATTTCTGAAAGCTGCGTCAAGTAGAGTCCTTTCATGGGTGTGAAGCGCACCACACTTATGACAGGGAGGCTATGAGACATTATTAGGAAAACTCCCTTTTGTTCGTACTCTTTATCATGCGTTGAAGTTCAATTCCAGAAATGTTCTCCTAACTTGTGCCCTATTTTGTTTCACTGAAATCATGCCTCCAAGATGCGGAAATGGAGGAAGGGCCAACAACGCTAACCGACCTGTCCCACCAGCTCCAGCAGCCCCTCAAGATGACCAAGTGTCCTCAGAAGAGTTCAGAGCGGCAATCCAGCTGCTGGCACAAATAGTTACGAACCAGGAGAATCAGCAGGTGGTTCCGATTAACATAAATTGGTCGGCAGCAGCTGCCCGAGTTAGAGACTTCACCCGAATGAAACCTCCATCTTTCATGGATCTAAGGTGGGAGTAGACCCACAAGAGTTTGTAGATGAGATACGGAATATCACCCGGATTATGGGTGTTAGCTCCGCTAAAAGTGCTGATCTAACTACCTACCAGTTGAAAGGGGTAGCCCAGATATGGTATGATAAGTGGAAAGAAGGGAGACCAATGGGAGTAAAACTAGTACAGTGGGAGGAGTTCACAACGACCTTTCTAGACAGATTCTTTCCTCAAGAGTTAAGGGAGGCTAAGGTGGAAGAATTTATGAACTTGAAATAGGGCAACAAGACGGTGGAAGAATATGCGTTGGAGTTCACATGGTTGTCAAGATATGCTCCGGAGATGGTAGCTGAGCCAAGGGCTCGCATGCTTAAGTTCGTTAACAGAGTAATCAAACTTGGTCCTTAAGGAGTGTAAGTCTACAATGCTCATCAAGGATATTGACCTCTCTAGCTTCATCGTTCATGCGCAGTAGATTGAGGCTGAAAAGCTGAAAGACATGGAGCGGGAGAATAAGCGGGCTAGGACTGGCCAATCAGATTATGGACACTAGAGGTATGGCAGTAAAAGCCACCCACAACAGCAGCTGCAGCAGCAGAGGGCTTCAATGCCCACTTCAGCCAGTGCCCCTACTTTCCGATCCCGCAAGGATCGGAAGGGTGGAGCATCTGGCTCACAGTCCCAGAATCACAGTGCCAACAACCACTATCCAACTTGCCCTTAGTGTGGCAAGAACCATCCAGGGGAATGCCTTCAGGGTAGAGAGGGTTGATTTGGGTATGGAAAGCTAGGTCACCAGCTTAGAGAATGCCCGTCAGCAGGACGGGGGAGATCACAGTCTACCGCTTCAGCAGCTCTAGTAGGTTGACCTGCTCATTAGGCCAACACTTCAGGTACGGATGGTGGTCAGCGCCAAAACTGTTTTTATGCTTTGTCCTCTCATCAGGATTAGGAGATCTCACCTAATGTGGTCACGAGTATGTTATGTCTTTTCCATCTAGATGTGTATACTATATCCAGGAGCCACACTGTCATTCGTGACTCCCTGTGTAGCTGTCCAGTTTGATATCAGTCCAAAAGTCCTCTCAGAACCATTCTCAGTCTCTACCACAGTTGGTGATTAGTTAGAGCCAACCGAGTGTATAGGAACTGCCCAGTCTCAATCTTGAATAAGGTCATCTCAACTGATCTCATAGAGTTAGACATGGTCGATTTCGATCTCATTCTCGGCATGAATTGGTTACATTTCGGTTATGCCTTAGTCGACTGCAGAACTAGAGTAGTCATATTTCAGTTCTCTAATGACCAGTTTTAGAGTAGATAGGCAGTAGTTTAGCGCCTAATGGTTGGTTTATTTCCTACCTTAAGTCAAGAAAGCTTATTTCTAAAGGGTGTATTTATCATCTAGTTCGGGTCAAAGATTCTAGCTTTGAGACCCCAACTATCAAGTCAGTTTCAATTGTCAGTGAGTTCCCTAACGTGTTTCGCAAAGATCTTTTTGGAGTACCTCCTGAGCAGGAAATAGACTTTGGCATAGAACTTCTTTCAAACACTCAGCCCATCTCTATCCCTCCTCACAGAATGACTCTAGTTGAGATTAAGAAGTTGAAGGAGTAGCTAAAAGACCTTCTTGATAAAGGTTTCATCAGGCAGAACATCTTCTCATGGGGTGCTCCAATATTATTCATGCGAAAGAAAGATGGTACTCTTAGAATGTGTATCGATTATCATCGGTTGAATAAGTTCACAGTTAAGAACATGTATCCCTTACCCAGGATTGACGACTTATTTGATCAACTTCAAGGAGCCAGTTGCTTCTCCAAGATAGATCTTAGGTCGAGGTATCATCATCTATGAGCCAGAGAATGTGACATACCAAAAGCAGCTTTTAGAGCTCGGTATGGTCGCTACGAATTCATGGTTATGTCCTTCAGACTCCCTAATGCCTCTGCAACTTTCATGGACTGATGAATAGGGTTTTCAAGCCATATCTATATATGTTCGTCATTGTATTCATTGATGACATTCTGGTATATTCCAGAAGCGAGGAAGAACATGCTAACCATCTGAGGATAGTGCTACAAACGCTCGGAGATCGTCAGTTATTTGCTAAGTTCAGCAAATGTGAATTCTGGTTGAAGTCTATAACTTTTCTTGGTCACGTGGTCTCGGGTGAGGGTATTCAGGTATATCCTCAAAAGATAACAATGGTGATAGACTGGCCAAGACCTACTTTCCCAACTGAAATAAGAAGTTTCTTGAGTAAAGCCGATTATTACCGGTGGTTTGTGGAAGGTTTTTCCTCTATAGCATCTCCTCTAACTAGGTTGAGTCAGAAAAAGGTGTAATTTTAGTGGTCAAATGCGTGTGAGAGAGTTTTCAGGATTTAAAGACTCGACTCACTACTACTCCAGTGTTAACCTTACCAAAAGGAATAGATGGGATCGTAGTGTATTGTGACGCTTTCAGAGTTGGACTTGATTGCATTTTGATGCATCGGGGTAAGGTGATAACTTATGCCTCTAGACAACTCAAGGTTCATAAAAAGAACTATCCGACTTATGACCTTGAGTTGGCAGCAGTGGTGTTTGCGTTGAAAATATGGAGGCATTACCTTTACGGGGCATACGTGGATGTTTCGACCGATCACAAGAGCTTTCAGTATGTGTTCAATCAGAAAGATTTAAATCTTCATCAAAGAAGGTGGTTGGAACTATTGAAGGATTACAACATGAGTATACTGTACCACCCAGGCAAAGCCAATGTGGTGGCTGATGCCCTAAGCAAGATATCTATGTTGAGCGTGGCTCATATTGAAGAGAGCAGAAAAGAATTGGGAAAGGATATTCACAGGTTAGCTTGGTTGGGAGTGCAGTTGGTTGATACAGCTGAGGGCGGAGTAGTAGTGCAAAGTGGATAAGATTCCTCATTAGTCGTTGAGGTTAAGTCAAGGCAGGATGAAGATCCCATACTACTTAAGCTAAAGGAAGCAGTTCTCAGAAAAGAAGTGGAGGCTTTCTCAAAAGGGGGAGATGGTGTACTCCATTACCAGGGTAGACTATGTGTACCGAATGTAGGTGACTTGAGACAGAAAATACTGGTTGAAGCACATAGTTCGAGATATTCTATTCACCTATGTGCCACTAAGGTGTACCGTGATCTATGGGATACTTATTGGTGGAATGGCATGAAAAGAGACATAGAAGAATTTGTGGCTAAGTGCCCGAACTGTCAGCAGGTTAAGGTGGAACATCAGAGACCTGGGGTTATGGCGCAAGATATCAGCATACCCATATGGAAGTGGGAATAAGTGAATATGGACTTTATTACAGGTCTACCTCGTACTCATCAGCTGCATGACTCAATCTGGGTGAAAGTAGACTGGATGACCAAGTTAGCACATTTCCTCCCAGTTAAGACTATAGACTCAACTGAGTATTATGCTAATCTATATATCTAGGAGTTGGTCAGACTGCATGGGGTGCCCTTGTACATTATTTCAGATAGAGGTACCCAGTTTACCTTGCATTTTTGGAATTCATTTCAGAAAGGGCTCGGTACCCAGGTCAAGCTCAGCACAACTTTTCACCCGCAGACAGATGAAGAAGCTGAGTGGACTATCCAGACCTTGGAAGATATGCCGAGAGTGCGTGTGATCAATTTCAAGGGCAGTTGGGTAATCACCTACCTCTCATCAAGTTTGCGTACAACAACAACTACCACTCTAGTATCCAGATGACCCCGTTTGAGGCATTATATGGTAGGAGGTGTAGGTCTCCTATAGGGTGGTTTGAGGTTGGTGAAGCTACCCTGATAGGGCCAGAATCATTTCATAAAGCTATGCGTAAGGTGCAACTTATCAGGGAGAGGTTGAAAACAGTGCAAAGCTGATAGAAATCCTACGCTGATGTGAGAAGAAGAGAGTTAGAGTTTGTAGTAGATGATTGGGTTTATCTAAAAATTTCACCCATGAAGGGGGTGGTGAGGTTTGGGAAGAAGGAGAAACTCAGTCTGAGATATGTGGGACCCTACAGAATCCTGAAGTGAATTGGCAGTGTGGCATATGAGTTAGAATTACCTCTAGAGTTAGCATCTGTGCATCCAGTGTTCCATGTGTCACTATTGAATAAGTACATCGGTGATCCAACTTCAGTTATGCCACTAGAAAGTATGGGAGTGAAAGATAGTCTCTCTTACGAAGAGGTCCCAGTTCAGATCCTTGACCGCCAGGTTCGTAAGCTGAGTAATAAGGAAGTCACTTCAGTGAAAGTCTTGTGGAGGAACCAACTAGTTGAGGGAGCCACATGGGAAGCAGAATCAGACATGATGGCCAGATACCCTCACTTATTCCCTTCCAGTTTAGTTCTAGCATCAGGTACCAAATCCTTGCTCAGTACTCAGTTTAGTTCCATAGTCATTAGCTCTATTCATATTTTCAATGCGCATTCTAGTTGCATCAGCTCTGTTAGCATGGTAAAGTTAGTTCGGAGTTAGTTACTCTTTCAGAAAACAGTTCATAGCCTCAGTCTAGTAATTGCAACTCATTTCCCCGTTTTCTAGCAGTTTTAGCCTTTATTCCGGGACGAATGATCTCAAGGGGGAGATATTGTAATATCCCAAAACTTTACTAGACCAAATTCAGACCTTGCAAGAAAAATCCATAAGAAACCAGAAAAGTTCCATCAGAACAACCGAGACAATGAGTCATGGTCAGCTCCAACGACTCATTGTGTCAGTCGTGGTTAGCCCTGCTTGGTACTTCGAGAACCAACGGGATATAGAACGATCTGTTCCAGGACCCCATGACTCAACCAACAAGTCATCGTGGGATACAACGACTCGTGGTGTGAGTCGATGATTAAGAGTCCCAAAAACTTCCTTCAGTGATAATGAATGGAAACAATGATCCATTGTATCCCACAACGAGTCGTTGTGACTACTCATGATGTCAAGTTTAGGAATCGTTAGATTTGTTTTAGTGGGGATGACGACTCAACACAACGATCCGTTGGGTCCACCAACGAGTCGCTGTGTTGCCCGTTGTCAAGCCTCCTAGAATTTTCATCCAGTGACCAGGGGAGGAACCAACGACCCGTTGGTTCATCCAACAAGTTGTGGTCCCCCTCGTTGCCAGTTCCAGTGATCCCAGAACCTAGGCCTCAAGATCAATAACTGGTCCCAATGAGTCGTGGTCTCAACCACGACTCATTGAGTGGCCCGTTCGTCCCCTGTTGGCAGTTCTTTCAGATTTTTTTCAGGGATATTTTTGTAATTTTCTACCTTTTTAATCTCTAAACTACGTCGTTTTGGTTTATTTTCAGAGAATTTAAAGGGCTAATCGACAATTACTTCACCCCTCTCATTCCCCTCATAAATTTCGTTTGTAAGATTTCTATCAGAAAGACTTAGAGCAAGAGATAGGGCAGTTAGTTTCTTCTCAAATTCTCAAGGGATTCTCTCTGGAATTCCTTCACCAGGTATGTGGAAATTCAACAAGGGGAATTATTTTTCCCTCATGTCCCCAAAACCTTTTCTAAATTTTCTATCAGTTATAGCCCTGTGGTTTCGAAATGTAGAAGGATTTTAGACATAATTCTATAAATTTCAAATGGAATATATTTCATGATATTATCTGCTATAGTTTTTCCAATTCCTAGAAATTTCGTGGAACTAGCATCTTGTAAAATGATTTAGCCCTAGCTTCTCAGTTCAATAAATTAAAATCTTGCATATTGGGCTAGTTATTTCCTGTTGCTTGATTTTATCAGTGTTGGAATTCCCATATTGTTAAAACTAGTTGAAATCTCAATAAATTGCATGCTAGTCCAGCTTTAGCCAAAATTTCAGTGTACTCAGTATTATTCAGAAATGTTAGCTGATCAGTTTGATTACAGTATTTTCTTAAGGTATCAGTGGTGCCTCCCAGTTATCAATTATTAGACTCAGTTATTAGATATCAGATTTTAGTGGTTCTTTAGATAGTTATGACACTTCTAGATAAGTATCTTTGACCAGTCTTAGGACCCCCAGCTTCAGATTTCAGTTTGTTCTTTAGACGGTTACGACACTTCCAGATAAACAGCTCTAGCCAGTTTTAGAACACCAGTTACAAAATCCGGTCCGATAAGACTCTCAGGGTACTTCCAGATAGGTATTCCTGACTTAGTTGGGCCCTAGTTTCGAGCTACCAACTTAATAATCAGTCTAGGACTATCCAGTGGAGTAGGACTTAGCACCGAGCGGACCAGGGTTTCAGCGCACCCAAGTTCTCAAAACTACGTTGCCACCGTTGGTTATTATATTGGCCTTATGGCCCCAAACTTGTGATCACCCAGTTCATGCCTTTATACCCTAGCAAGGTATATTGGGTCCTACTGATGGGATGTATACATCAAACTCCACGTCTTGCTAATGTCGTTATATATCAGTTCTAGCCTTTCCCACTAGCCAGAACAGTTTCAGTCAATGCTATGAAAGGCGCTCGCCTCTCGCCTTTGGTGATGTGGCGAGGCGAGGTGAGCTGCTGTCTCCATCCTCCATCATGACGAGGAAAAATCTAAAAGGCGTGGAGACATGGCGACAAGGCGAGAAAGGCAACGCCTTTTTATTTTTTTATAAAAAACTTAGGGCTTTAAATAGTTAAAAATCTTTTTTAGGTTTTAATTTCACTTTTCAATTACAAGCGGCTATCTTCGCTACTTCGTGACTCTGAGGCGAGAAATACATCGACTTTTCCTTCTTCTTCTCGCCTTCTCAAGACTCCAGGACCAAGTACGCTTCTTAGTTCTTCTTCTTCTTCTTCTTCTTCTTCTTCTTCTTCTTCTTCTTTCTTTTTCTTTTTCTTCTTCAGTTCTTCTTCAGAATTCAATTTTTTTCTCCTTCTTCTCTCGTCATCTCGCTTCTCCAGACTCTGTTTGCTTGAGTTCACCATTCTACACAAAACAAACTCTGTGTCTGGCTGTCTGCTCTGCCACTGCCCATTTTTTAAAAAAATTAGAGTCTTTTATTTTTATTTCAGCCAACTAAATTTATTTAATTTATATATCAATTAATATAGTAATTATATGGCAATTCCAAACTGGTACTATCTATTTTTAGTTTTTTTATTGAAATATTTGTTAATATGTTATTGTTGTTGAGATTTTGATTATTTATATATGCAATTAAATAGTTTAATTTTTTTATATTAATTGGCGCCTCACTTCAAAAAGACGAGGGCAACCTCGCGGCGAGACAGACTTTTGTCGCCTTTTATCGCCTTTCATCGTCCAAAACACTAGTCTCTGTTTAGTTCAACTCAGAATAGACTCAATTTACTCAATTCAGTTCAACTCAGTACGGTTAGTTTAGAATAGTATCTCAGATTCAAGGCATGTCTATGATCATCAGACAGGGTCATTTAGTTATATTTCACTTTATTCAGTTCAGTATTTTAGTTGGTCATTGCATGTCATTACAGTTCAATTATTTATTCTTTATGTTATGTTTTTCTCCCACTTACTCAATACATTCAACGTACTGATGCATACCTTCTCTGTTGTATCGTATTATGATATAGTCGCAGGTTCTCAGCCTCAACATCGTTAGCAGATCTTCTTCAGGTGACAATAGTACCAGTGGTGAGTCCTCATCTTTCGAGGGTAATATTTATTTTCTTTAGTTATTTCATTCAAATAGACTTTAGAGTTAGCTGAGGGCTTGTCCCATCACCTCATCAGATGTAGATGACTTTCAGACATAGATTCAGACTTTCGGTTTTGTTTTCACATTTACAAACTTTTATTGTTTGTTTTATTAAATGGTGTTATTATTTAAGCTTTTGATATGATTACTCAGATTACCAGTGTTATAATAGACCATGGGTTGTCTTGGGGTTACTTGTGACTCCAAGTACTGTGTCTCGTCCAGGGTATAGACTCGGGTTGTGACAACTTGTGTGGGTAAGTACTAGTTCTCAGAAAGGTCAAATGTTCACCATCATGTTTCATAGAGGAAGAGAATCCTATTTATAACCACGTTTTTAGGATATAAAAACCTAGTCTCAAAACATATAGGAATCTTTCTCTACAAGTAATAGTCAAACGTTCCTTCTAGAAGACCAGTCTATTTTTAACCAAAATCTTGTAAGATTTTACTTCTTCTAGAAAATTAATTTCTTCCTTTCCAAGTTCATTAATTAATCAGGCATAGCGAGGACCACATATTTCATTAGTGAAACTTTCAATTATGGTATTAAATCGCAAAATGAATGAATTAACCTACCATAATAAATTATAGATCATTCCACTAAAAATTCATAATTGCACTGCTCGGTATAATTTTAAAATCATTCATTAAATTTTATTTAACTCCCCATGTTAAGATTACAGATACCAATCAATCGAATTAAATTTCTGACTATTTAATTTACTGATTAATTTAATCCTTTATTCAAAAACTTAACTTATTTTATGTGACGAATACTAAATCCACCTACAGGGTTTTCACATGAAAGCTTATAAGCAATCATAAAGAGGTATAATTAATCTCAAGGCTGAGACATGGATTTCATCAACTAATTATTATTTCATAAATGTCATTTGTCATCATCCAACCTATCGGGAATATTTTAACTCTCGAAAGATCGAGTTTCACCCTTTGATAGATCAAAACAATAAATAAATTACATTGATCATAATAATTATATCAAGATTAAGAGTATAAGTACATTTAATGATCTAGAGAATTAATTTTATCAAGTCAGATAAAATACTTATCTCTACTTGGTTCGTTCTATACATACAAAATGTACTAGAACAAGAAGTTGGAATTATACTATTCCCATAATCAAGATAACTTTTATTTAATCTTGTGCTATAATCGTACCGATGAATTTATCCAATTTTCATCTTAGATTGTGAACATATATAAACTTTATACTTGTAAGAATCGACGATTTAATCTTTCGTGTATAAGCTAAACTCTATACACTAAATCATCTACTATATAAAGGACATATTGACTAATATATGATCTATTTGAACCTTTATTAAAATTGAATAAACAAATATTTTATAATAAATACTATATCTAAACACATGGTTTATAGTACATAACCCATGGTTAATAGTATATATCCCAACACCAATGATCATACCTCTTTGGCCTAGCAACTTTATCCTCTTGAAATTAAGAGGCACGTATCTCAAATGCCATAATTGAGAGTCATTTTTTGCACCAGTAACCAAAGCAAAGTTTTCCACATTTGAAACTTCTAGCAGAAACATTATGTTTTCATTCATAAGAACATTAACTATCGTTTGACTAGATTTTTTAGCTTTAATAACACATGCTCCATCATCAAACAAAAGTGAGTATCCACTAGCCATTAGTTGTCCAACACTCAATAAATTATGTGCCAAACTAGGAATAAATTGAATGTTATGAAGAAGCTTTACTATACTATGGCTGCTTTTGATTGCTACTGTTCCTTTTTCCTTCAGCTTGAAGGTCGTTGTTATCACCAAGCTTGACAGTCATTTTTTACGTTTCATCAAGTTCTTTGAAGATTGACTTCATGCCTGACATATGATTGGGAAGCCGCTATCTACAAACCACATATCACGATAAGCCATGAATAACTTACTTTCTTCATTAGTTGTCTCGACATAATTCGCTTGTTCCTCCTTGTACCAGCAATCTGATTGCACATGTTCGAACTTTTTGTAATAATAACATTGTTTGCTGCTTCTATTGTCTCTTTGCTCATTGAAGTTCTTTTGTTCAAATCCTCTGCCCCGGCGTCAACCTCGGGTATTTCCACAAAATGCACCTCTTCCTCTGCCTTGTCCTCTTCCTCTTACTACCTTATCATGATCTCTTAAATTAGACGCCTCTACCTTTGATTGAAATGCTTTTTCTTCCTGCTTTTCTGCTAACCTGTTTATCCTTACCTCATGGATTGTAAAGAACCCATTAGTTCATCAAATGAAAATTTTGACAAGTTTTTGGACTTCTCAATTGCAACCACAACATAATCAAACTTAGGAGTTAAACTTCTTAAAATTTTTGCAACAACAGTTTGATAAGTTATTTGGTCTCTTATGATCTCATTTGACTAATAATAGCCATTACTCTAGATAAAAAATCTTACACAAATTCATTTCCTTTCATGATTAAAGTTTTAAACTCATGCTGAAGAGTTTGGAGTTTTACAACTACTACTTTGCAGAGACCTTTTCCCCTATTACTCGAGTTGAAATAGTAAGAACGATCTTATCCTTGGTTGCTCAACTGAAATGATCACTTTATCAACTTGATGTTAAATCAGCCTTCTTAAATAGGGAACTGGAAGAAGAGGTTTATATTGCTCAACCTCAAGGTTTCGAAATTAATGGCAAAGAGGAAAAGGTGTACAAGCTGAAACAGACTCTTTATGGGTTGAAACAAGCGCCACGTGTCGATATAGCAAAATCAATTCCTATTTTATTCAAAATGAGATTGAAAGGAGTGAAAGCGAGCCTACTCTATGCTTGGATAAGCGAGGTAACAATGATATTCTTGTTGTATGCCTCTATATTGATAATATAATTTATATGGGTTCATCTCACTCTATTATAACTGAATTTAAATCTAGTATGATGAGTAGATTTGAGATGACAGATTTGGGTTTGTTGCATTACTTTCTTGGGCTTGAGGTGAAACAAGGAGAAGGTGAAGTATTTATTTCTCAAAAGAAATATGCATCAAACTGTTAGAGCATGCGCAACGGAAGAAAGCATGAATAGGATCAAAATCTTACATGAATCACTAGATAACAACGACGAGTTAGATTATGAAATACTAACCTCTTGAAGCTTTCACACAATGCGTCCAACTCGTTCTTCAGGTCTGCAATCTTCTACTATGTCCTCAATAATCTCCGAGCGGGAAAAACTTGTGTGGGCAAGTACTGCTTCTCAGAAAAGGTCCTCATTTTTTCAAGAAGGAAAAAGCCCTATTTATAATCACGTTTTTAGGGCTTAAAACCCTAATCCCAAAATGTATAGGATTTCTTTTTTCTTTGTTAATCCACACGTTTTTAAGGGTATAAAACTCAAATGTGTACTACTTACCTTTTATGAAGTTGTCCAAAATCTTGTAGGATTTTACTACTTCAAGAAAATATGTTTCTTCCTTTTCCAAGTTCTTTAATTAATGAGGCATAGTAGGAACTACAAAATTAATTACTTAGGCTTCCAATTATGGTATTAATTTGAAATAATGAATGAATTAACCTACCATAATAAATTACAGATTATTCCACTAAATATCCATAATTGCACTCCTCGGTATAATTTCATAATCAATCATTAAATTTTTATTTAATTCCCCATGTTAAGATTACATATACCAAGTAATCGAATTAAATTCCTGACTATTTAATTCATTGATCAATTTAATCCTTTATTCAAACGCTTAACTTATTTCATGTGACGGATACAGAATCCACCTGCAAGGTTTTTCACAGGAAAACTTATAAGCAATTATAAAAGAGGTATCATCAATCTCAAGGTCGAGACATGAATTCCATCAACTAACTATCATTTCACAAATATCATTTGTCATCATCCAACCCATCAGGAGCATTTTAACTCGTGAAAGAGTTTCACCCTTTGACAGATCAAAACAACAAGCAAATGACATTGATCATAATAGTTATATCAAGATTAAGAGTATAAGTACATTTAATTATCTAGAGAATTTATTTTATTAAGTCAGACAAAAATTATTCTCTACTTGGTCCGTTCAATACATAAAAAATGTACTAGCACAAGAAGTTGAAACAATACCATTCCCATAATCAAGATAAATTATATATAGTCCCGTGCTACAATCGTACCGATGAATTTGTCCAATTCTCATCTTAGATTGTTAACATATACAAACTTTATAATTATAAGAACCGACAATTTAATCTTCTATGAATAAGCTAAACTCTATACACCAAACCATCTACTATATAAGTAAAAGACACACATGCAAAATCAATCTATTTAAAAAAAGACTTTATTAATCCAATAAATAAAAATAAAGTCTTACATAAAACTGAAACATAACACTATACTAAACCGCATGGTTAATAGTATATCCTAACACAAACCTTCTTAAAAGATTTGGCCTGGTCAATTGCAAATCTGCAACAATACCCATGAATATGAATGAAAAGTTGCAGCACGAAGATGGTACTGGGCAAGCCAATGCAAGAAGTTTTAAAAGTCTTGTTGGAGGTTTAATTTATTTGTCTCATACTCATCTAGATATTTCATACTCTGTTGGTATCTTTTCAGGGTTTATGAGCAACCCATCGAAGCATCATTTTGGAAATGCAAAAAAAATTTGATCTATATTTTCGAAACACTGGAATATGGTATTTGGTATTCTCATATTTCAAATTTCAAATTATTAGGCTTTACTGACAATATTGGGGAGGCTTGGTGGATGATAGGAAGAGTACATAAGGCAACACTTTCAGCTTTGGATCAGGTGCAATAACATGGAGTTCGAAAAAATAAGTAACGACGACATTATCATCTTTAGAGGTAGAGTATATCTCAACAACTTCTTCAGTTTGTCAATGCATTTGGTTTAGGAGAATTTTGGCAATCTTAACCAGAAGCAAGAAAAAGAAGCGAAAATTTATTGCGATAACAAATCCGCAATTGCAATGACTAGGACGCCTGCTTTTCATGGAAGAACAAAGCACATCGATATTCGCTTTCATTTTATTCGTGAGCTGGTGGAAAAAGAAGAGATCATATTGAAGTTTTGCAATACCAATGAACAAGTAGCGGATATATTCACAAAAGCACTGCCATATCAGAAACATGTCTACTTCAGATCATTGCTTGGTGTTAGCTAATTTGAATCAAGAGGGAATGTTGAATAAGTGATTCAAAAAATAAAAATAAAAAATAAAAATTTACTACAATTTTCCGTTAGTTATTTATTGCTTTTTGACTTAGTCTAGGGTAGTTGTTATTTGGTCCCTAAGTTTCTCATTTTAGTTGAAAGCACTACTAAGTTAGTGCCTTTTATTTCTGCATTTTAGTTGAGTTGTAAGCCATTTTAAAAGGCATCACTAGTGATGAATGAAAGCAAAAAAGCAATCCTGTAATTTCAAAAAAACTTTCTACCAAGTGTTTGATATATTTCCTCTTCAACTTGCCTGTTAGTTTCTTCTTTTCTTTTCAATATTTTGTTCTTGAGTGAGCTTGAGATCATTCTTCTCCAACATATATAATTGAGCTCAAAGTGTCAACTACATAAACATAATAAAGTCTTTACATAAAGTCATTCATTTTCATCAACAAGGCCCATTCTTTCAACATGTTCAACAAATATTTTGGGTGGTAATTCTTTCGTCAAAGGATCAACAATCACAAGCTTGAAGCTAATATGTTAAATTGACACTTTATGTTTTTGGACTTCTTCTTTAACTTAAAGTATTTCAATTTCATATGCTTGGAATCCTTCGAATACTTGCCATTTCAATGGTCTGGAAATATTGCCGATTAGTCCAAGTTCTGAAATAAAATTCCACAACCAATTACTCTGAATTGTGGCTTCAAAGAATGCCATAAACTCAAATGCAACTATAACAGATTGTTTTACACTCTTTCATGATATTGCTCCTCCAAGTACCATGAACAAATAGCCAAATATGAATTTTCTTGTATCCACACAACCAACATAATCCAAATCTGAATATCCAACCACATCAAGATGATCAGATCTTTTATAAGAGAGCATATGATCTTTCATTTCTTGCGAGTATTGTAACACTTTCTTTGCAGCGTTCCAGTGGTCCATTTTTGGATTACTTTGATATTGGTCCTGCATCCAATAATAAAATTGATGTCCAGTCTCATACATTTCTAGGCATACATTAGGCTCCTAACTGTTGATGCATAAGGAATATCTTTCATTTGCTTATGTTCTAATTCATTCTTTTTGGAGTTAGGGTGTGAATTGGAAAATAAATTGGAGGGAAGAGAAATTTAAAAGTGTTTCTTTGTAAAAGAAGCTTTGTCCCATATTAGTAGGGAAAAGGAAAAAGTTGATGCTTACATTGAGAAGCATATCTTCTCACTAATAAAGAGTTGAGAAGAAAGTCTTCCCTTGCGCTGTCGTCGTCGTTCGGCTCGGTTTCGAATTTGGATTTGGATCAAATAATCTGATTGACTGCATTGGCACCGACGGGTCGTGGATCCTCACCTGTGAAACACCAGTTCAACACAAGTCAGGCTGAATTATTTCTTTTCTCAACAGTATTCATTCCGAACAGGCACCTTCTGAACAGGTGTTTTCACACCAGTTAACTTCAGTTCTTTGGTTATAAATAAAGGCCTTTTGCCTTTATTTTTCAATATAGTTTTCTAGCGATTTTAAGATCGAGTTTGTTGTGTGATTTGTTACTGTTTTTAGAGTTCGACGAAATTATTGGTGTTTGCGGTACTACTACATCATTTACAGGTATATCTGTTTTATCCTAGGAGAAAGTAATTCAAAACCTCGAGTACAGCGAGGGGATTAAATTCCTTAAGGACACGCAGTGAATTTTATGATCTCGGATATTAATTATTATTTTTATTTTACTGATTTGAACACAGACTAACAACAATTCTTTGGACATTTATTGAGACTTACTTTATTTCCTTTCTAAATTGAAACCGGACTTGATGAGTATTTTTTTCATTCTAAATCTCTCTAACACTTTATGAATATAAGCTTTCGGAGACAACCTCAATAATCCTTATGACCTATCCCTTAATATTTTTATCCCAATCACATAGGATGTCTCTTTCATATCTTTCATTTTAAAGTTGATAGAGAGATATTTCCTGATATTGTGTAACAAACTAAAATCATTAGTAGCAGGCAACATGTCATCAACATATAGGACTAACATAATAAACTTACTCCCATTAACCTTTAAATATATACACCAATCAACGGTATTTTCCTTATATCCAAAGGTGACAATAATTTCGTTAGACTTATGATGTCATTTTCAAGAAACTTGTTTAACCCGTATATTGATTTCTTAAGTTTACACATCATGTGTTCTTTTCATCTAATGACAAATTCTTCAGGTTGATCAGTATAAACTTCCTCTATAATTTTCATTTAAGAAAACAATCTTTCACATCCATTTAACGTAATTCTAAATTATAATAAGCTACTAAACCTATTATAATTCAAAGTGATTTTTTTCTAGAGTCAGGTGAAAATGTCTCTTTAAAATCAGTACCATCCTTCTGAGTAAAACCTATAACCACAGAACATGATATCTTACATTCATTGGATTGGTGCAAATATAGACTACTGGTAAAATTTTACCCGACATTTGTGTATCTTCCATATTCAGACCATAGCTAGATCGATGAATCCTTTAATTTCACTGCAATCGCTCTTCTTCTATTTCCAGTGCTGTCCAGTATAATTGTTGCTTGTCTTGTTTTTTTGTCATCTGCACTTCTTTCTATCTGCTCCTTTGGAATAAATTTTCACTAATCATGTACTAATATTAATTATAATTTGGTGATTGTTTTATAGATCTTTTAAATTTGTCGCTTCTTTTAAAAAAAGTTTATTTTTACAGGTAATGAGAGTAATATTATCCTAGTGCCACATGTGCTCCATAGACATCCAAGCCAAAAACTTTTCACTCAGACAAGTTATTAATGTGATTAACATTACGAATTTACATAAGATCATGCAACATGGCACTCCGAAGTGAAGGGACAAAAAAGAACACTCCTCAGCTTCATCCATGGCTACAATTACGTGAAATTAGAATTTCTTAAAGTTTCATATAGTCCTACTCTGCTCTTCTGTACTGTACCTCCTGCTGCAGTACTTAGCGGTAAGTTTGAACTTTGCACCAAAATCACAAATCAAACTAAACTTTAACATCTCAAAGTAGGAGACAAGTCTTGACTATTAATCGACCATCATCTAGCAGCCACGGCATCAGTCCTGGGGTTGGCATCAAGGAGTTGATGAAGCTTTGCTCCAGAGGTGCTATTATTCTCATGAACTTCACCGTCTTCGCTGGGGGTTCTATCCAAGGGACCATTATTGTTGACTCTTGCTAGTAGGTCTGCTGTGCTAACAGGTTGCAGCCTCTTATCATCGATCTTTCCTAATGTTACTTCTGCTAGTCGTCGTGGTTTATTTTTCAGTCTCTCCTGCACAATCCAGACCACATTTAGTAAAGCGCAAACAATGAAAATACATGCTGACACTAACTGAAGACTACTTAACAAAGACACAAACTCTTACCATTAAAGCAGCATTTTCAACCTTTAGGTTCTCTGAGTTTTCAGTGAATTTGTTTATTTCTGATCTGAGTGCCAAATTTTCAGAGGTTAATGACTGAACCCGCATAGCCAATTCTTCAGTTTCTTCCTGGAGGGAGGAGGGAAATAAAGAAAGTATGTCTATCAGATAAAGGTATATAAAAACATCAAAACATAAGCTATGTAGTAAGATAAAATCAATATCACAATATTCTATAACGTAGACATTTCCCTCTTACTTGTTTTCTCAATCTTGATCTCCTTGCAGATTCTCGATTAGACTGCTTCCTCTTCTCTCGCTTCAGGTCACGTTCATTCTGAAAATATAGTTGCATTTAGCAATTAGAACTTAAAGATTTCACGGAGTAATAAACACAGTTCTCATCAAACTCAAACACAAAACAGAAGTGCAGACAGCCAATGTCACGTCAAAATAAGCAAAGCAAAGTTCACCTGGTACATGCATATACCTGTAACCAGGCTTCGCCTGGCACTGCAGGACTGATTCGCGAAATGTTAGCTGGACTACATTTCACTAGTGTAGCAACGGGATTTCTCAGTTCCAGAGTAGTGGGAGAGAACACTTTTCCTGCTAATTTCTCTGCTGTGTTACCAGGATTAACAGCTTCAGAAGTTCCCTTATCCGAGTCCCCATTTACTTCCCTAGGACGTTGTGGACTGCAACGTGTCTGACTCTTTCCATCACCAGCTGCAAAAGATTTGAAGAACAAAGATAAAAAGATGAAATCAGGCAAGCTACTTTCGAACCGAGTTTTTCTCACTTTTGTACACACTCCAGTAATTGAATCATCTCGTAACAATGTTGAAGCAATCAAGTGTATCAAGTTTGAGAAACCGACACTTCTAACCATTATAGTCCCCAGAATAGCAAATGCCTTGCACATTTAATAAGAAAGGAAAACCATATCTAGTCCAACTCTTTTTATCAGTAATTTGGCGATCGCATTTGGGTATTTCATTTCAATAATGATAAGAGAAAATTTGATAAACGAACCAGAAGTTGATTGAAAAATAAGTTTACAGGAGGAGAGTACAGAAGGCCCCCTAATGTACCCGGTTCTAGCATTTTCTTTAAAGGTTAAAGCTGCAATATCTATTAAGCAATTAAACCAAGTACTTTTGTTGCATGTACCAAATGCCACCCTCAATAGTCTTAAGCTCGGGACCTTACGACACTTGACAGTTGACACTAGCATCAACAATATGGAAGCGGAAACAAGACAATTGAATTAAAGAAAGAACCCTAAAAGTTCACTCTGAAGCAACTGCACAATTCACAAATATGTAAATCCTATATCTGTTGAAATTCAAATAGAACGTGAGAAAGAGACCAAACTCTTACAGTTATTAGAAGTTGTCTCACAGCTGCTTTTCTTACTGTTCTCACCCACCTAGAGTATTACGAGAGAGTATCAGCAACCATAGCCTTCTTACGAATACAAATTAAAAAAAATAAAAAATGGAGACAAATGATTCATAGATCTCGGATCACACCTCTGCTGAGTGTATGTTACTCCCATCACTTGAACCGCCAGTTTGCCCACTGTCATGATATGAAACTAACAATTAATCAATATTCAGTATCTTTAACAGGATTACAAAGTGTTCTCGAGAATTTAAGGACTACTAATTGCAGATATTCTATCTATAACTGAGTCAAGGATGGTTCTTAAACAGCTGAATATGATCCCAAGAATGAACTGGTTTTGCACAAACCTCTGAGAAGGTCCATGGTCAGTGCCATCACCATTGTCAACACTGCAATTTCCTGTTGACATTCCAAGCGCATTAAACCCTTTTAACTGACTCGTCAAGCCATGATCAGTGTTCCCCGAAGACTTAGCAGAAGCATCCATGCTCAATGAAGCAGTATCCTACACAACGTAGAGTGATTTCAGCTTCAATCCCACAATTAGGTACTAGTATACTACATTGAGCTAAAGAAGAACAATCGGCATTTCCAGAAGCAAATAAGCTCATAAGCATTGAAAGAAGTCAAAGAACTAAAAGTAATATATACCATGGTTTGGCTAAAAGCAGGAGATGATGTCATTCCTTGAGCCTGAGGACGAGACACCTGAAATCAGGAAAAAGAATAATCTGTAAATGGGCCTGTTTGTACGTTTTAGCCACAACTATGTCACTAAAGTCATATATTACAGTTACTCTACGTAAATATATAGTCATATGCTGAATATATGAAGATGACGAATCCAAGTATATTTAGAAAATATAAGATCCCTTTATTTTGTTAATTTTATTCGATGAAAAGTAATAAGTTCCTCGTGTCACATACGAAATATTAACTCGCCAAGAGATAGCACATGCACGCTACCAAGTCGAAAAAGTCCCCATCACGCAAAGAAAAAGGACTTGTAAATATTGATCAAATTTTGATACGCTCTTATCAACAATCACCATTAGATTGAGCCAATCAGTAAATATTCAACTGAATTAATAACAAAAATGACCTTCTCCATACCAAGGAACACAACAAATAAACCATTTTCTCACCAACATCTGAGCAGTACACTCATAAATCCTAATAAGGTAGATACAGTGAATCGTTGTTGGCCAATTGTATGGCATAATTCCGAAATCAGTTAACTGCTTGTTTTTCACACTCCATTTACTGTTAACATAGTTATAACCTTCACTTTTCCTCAGAAGTTACTTCTCTTCAATTCCTTAAAAGAGATTAGTGGACCTAGCTCGATGAGTTAAGTTGTTGATGGATGCCCTATACGCTAAACTTATATTTGATAGCATAGCAAAGCGTGGACAGGGTTCAGCTAAGTTGAAAGCCACCAGCATTCGTTCTTCTGTTTCCAGTGGCCTATTCCGATATTTACATGTAGAAAACTTTGTAAAGCACAGTAGGAATCAGAAAGCATTTATGATTTCAGAAAAGAAAATTATAGGATATGCAGGAATGGGGACTCACAATAGGAACTCCAGGGTGCGGAAAAACACCGCCATGTGCATAGACTCCTGCATATGGTGTGCCATAAGGTGGCATCATAGGCTAAAAAAAGGAGAATTCTAGTTAGCAGTCATGTCGTTGAAGCCCAATAATCTATTACCTAGCACTTCGATTAAACAAATTGCAAGAATTTAAAAGAAAGATTCAGCCTGGAAAGTACCTGTAGCGGTCCCCACATAAAAGGATGAGGAGCATGACCAGGTGCAACAGCAGAATTAATATATGGAGGTACAGCTACTCGATGACCATAATATGCCTGAGATTTAGCAGTTTACATAAATGTCAATAACCACTAGAGCAATGATAATAGTATATAATAGCATGGCAGAAAATGATTAACCTGCATCACAGCCCAATCAGGATAAACGTGGATATTGCTTTGATCCTATCAATACAGGAAGACAATTGCAACTACTCAGAGCTGAACTTCAAAGAAGAAGACTAAAATAGGAAACTAACTCAGAGAACATTCAACGACACGAGTCACAAATACTCTGAAGCATAGGCGAACAACACCAAACACTCTACACAAACTAAATAATACACAACCCTGTAGTTGTATTTGCTTACTGGTGCAGTCGAAGATGATTTCTCAGGCTTACAAGATTTCCCATCCTCGTTATTTCCCATGTGTCGGAAAGCAACAAGATGCTCTACTAATTCACTGCTGAAATGATTATTTCCTTCTGGAGGTACTAACCAATATTCCAACTTGTTTGGCACTGAGGCATAGTTGTTGTTGAGGTACTAACAAAGATTATTATGTCAACTGCATAAAATTAAGCCTTGTCAAACAATGAGCAACAAGATTTTACAAAACCAAGAATGACATAGAAAAAACTTATCTGTTTCTTAATACAGGTATGGTCTAACTTGTAAAGGATTTAGACAGAAAACCATCCAAAGCAAATAAGTTTTATCCATCCTAATATATCCCAGTAAAATGCAACACTAAGATTTTGTGTAGGATTTCACAAAGAAAATACATAACACATCAACTTTAGTAGAGGACCACATAGGAGTCTTAAAGGGTTGGCTCTCAAAAAGATAACATTTAGATGAAGAACCTCAATTACTCTAAATGTCAAATTTATTTATACTATGTAAAAGTAATTAAAATCTGCTTTCTGTACCTAAGACTTTGAAAAGTACTCAGGTTTCTTAAATTCTTTGACTGGATAATCTTTTGATTACTTTGATCCTTCAAGAAATTAATTATGTATCATCTCCCCCAGCCATTCTCCCTCTTGATGCACTGTCCAGTCAAAATCCACTCATTTTCTTACTATTTCCATTGTTCTTTTTATTGATATATACTCCATCCGTCCCGCTCCGTTTCAATTCATGTAGCAGCATTTGACTTAAAATTGAAAAAAAAAAACTTTTAAATTTGTATTAAAAACACGATCCTTTGTGACTATAAATCATAAAAAGAGCATTTTAAAATTAAATTATTTTTAATTATAAAAAAAGATATTACTTTTTGGACGGATTGAAAAAAAAAATTGCCATGAATAGTGATACAGAGAGAGTAATAATCTCAATCAGGTAAAAGAGAGATGGGAAAGTGAAGCAGGGGCATAATCGTCCCTTCATAGTCCTCACACAAAACCAAGCAAAGAGACAAACTTTGAATCTATAGAATTACCTACGATGAAATGACAACAACTAGAAAATATCAAATAAAGGAAGAATAAAACATTCTTACATGAATTCTCAATTACGTTCCTTGGACTAACAAATCTTCTTAATTTACAATCATTATTATAAAAAATTAAACATCATTAGATACCCCCTCAAAAGAACTCAATTACTCTCAGCTCTACTCTGTTACTCTTTTTCTTTTCTCTTTCTTCTTTTATCCTCCCCCGTTTTTACGAAAACATTTCACGAATCCAAATTTTGTACATACCTCAAACTGTATGCATCAGAAAAATTGATGGAATTTCTGCAGTTTAACGTCTCAAAATTTCTGCATTATGTATCTATTTTTCTTTATTTTCTAGTGAGAAATCAGAATCAGAAAGAAAAAAAGCGTGCGACTTCAGAAGATGGTGGAGAGAGAGAAAGACTGATTGAAGAAGAAAAAGAAAGACAGAGAGAGAGAGAGAGTCAAGGTAGGATCCACGTCACCAAACACGTGTACGTATGTAAAACCTTCTTACTCGCTGACTGGTTGAGCTGGCGCGTGTATTTTTTATATTGATAAAATGATAACTACGTCATCTATTTTCCTCTGACGTGTCAATTGCCTACCTGATTTACGCGTCTCTGGCGCGGCGTGGGGTTTTATTGGCCCAATTAATTAAACACTATTAGTACCCACTATTTTTTTTTTTGTGTGTGTGTGTGTGTCTGACCCTGACGTGGTCTGTTCTCCGCAAATTACTTAAAATGGGAAATATTTAACCACATTGGATAAAATTTCAAATCCGCCAATTGCGCATTTGAAATGGAAGAAAGAGAAAAAGGTCAATTCTTCCCACAAGCAATCTGCACCGTCCATTATCCAATATTCTTGATTAGAATAATACTTGGCGTTTTTAGTTTATAAGTTGTTACTAATAAATTTTAATTTTTAATAGTCTCTAAAGTATATTTTATTTAATTTTTAACCAATTTGAATCTATGTTTTTGATTCATTGATATAAAAAGTATGTTATCTTTAAAATAATTTTAGGATTATATTTGTTTATGTTAAGTAAACACACGAACAATTAAGTAATAAAATATTAATAATTATGATAAATTTATAAATATTTATAAATTTAAAAAATTTAAAAATATTTAATTTAACTAAAAATCAAATATATTCCATCGAATGTCATGAGAATTAAAATTTAAATTTATTAATACTTGAGGGACTAAATATATTATTAAGCTCTCTTGATTATTCAACAGTCTCTAGTATTTTTTTTTCTTAATTTATATAATATTTTTATAGTCAATTTTCAAAAGATAAATATATTTTTATATTCTATAATAATTTAACACTAAAAAGATTTATTTAATTTTTAATAAAATAATTTACATTTACATAAATATATATATATTTTGATTTAAATTTTAAATTATTTCTTAAACGTTGTGACGAATCAAAAGAGAAACACGTGCCAGATCGGGGCTTTTTATGAACACCCCGCAAGAAAATCAACGGTGGGGCCCACAGCTCGATGTGGATGTAAATGGACGGTTAAGATTAATGATAGCAACGGCTTAGCGCAAGCCACGCAACTGGGAAATAGGTGATGTATCAAAAATATTTGCCAACAAGGACCGCCAAAACGGGAAAAACACTAAAAAGACCCAAAGCATCTCAACACGTACTTGGAAGGTGGAGGCCCCATTGTGATAGTACTAATCTTGATCCCTAAAATGACGTGTCTCGCCAACAACTCATCAAGAAGTAGACCCCACGTTTTCGTATGCTTATGCCAGCTCACGATTACTACCTCTTAGATGTCAACAACAAAGCAACTAAACTATCAATGTAGTTCCACCGCGATTTGAGAAAGAATATAATGTACGCAAACGTCATTACTATTTCAGCGGTAAAAAGGGTTTTAAAAAGTTGTTAAAAGCAATTCAAAAAAATAAAAATAAATATGAAAGTATGATAAAGCATATTGAACAGTAATAAAAATAAAATAATATAATAATTAAAATATGTAAAACAATCAACATATAGTAATAAAAATTAAAAAACAAGACACTACAATAATAATATTATGACTACTTGTATAGAAGGATTAGTTAGACAATGCTCTACTACCTGCTAATCTACTACCCTAATTCACAACCTCCTATCTAAGTCATGTCCTCGGTAAGATGAAATTGCATTATGTCATGTCTAATATCTCTCCCTAATATTTTTTTGGTCTACCTCTAACTCGCCTGAAATCATCTATCGCCAACCTTTCACATCTCCACACTGGGGCATTTGGGTGTCTCCTCATCATATGTATGAACCATCTCAATATCGCTTCCCGCGTCTTTTCTCCCACATAATTCACTCTGACCTTGTCCCGAATATCCTCATTTCTAATCATATTTATCCTAATATGTCCACACATCTATAGGAATATTCTCATTTCCGCAATATTTATCTTTTGAACGTGAGAGTTCTTGATTGTCCAACACTCCGCCCTACACAACATAGTGGTCTTACCACTATACTTTAGAACTTAACTTTAAGTTTTTGTGGCACATTCTTATCACATAATACGATAAGTGACATCCTCATCAATCTCCTGATTTTCTTGAATAATAAACCCAGGATACTTGAAACTTCCTCTCTTTCGGATAACTTGTGTATCAAGCCTCACTTCTACATTAGCCTTATGCATCACATCACTGGACTTGCACTATTTTATAAATAATTTAATCATGAATTTATATTTTATATTGAGTATCATTATTTTATATTTGTGAAAATATTATACAACAATATATTAAGTGAAATTTCATTAGTGGGTCTGAAGAGGGTGGTGTGTACGTAGATCCTCAGCTCAAATAAAGCAACTCAAAGCAGGTTTGGAAAGAAAATACAGTAGTAAAGAAGCCATTTTGAAAATAATGTGAAAGGAACAATATCAACAACAAATGATATGATGATTGAAGAAAAGAAAACAACAGGCAATGATAAAATTAGAGGATAAGATAGTAGGGGAATAATAATAAAATTACTTGTAAGAGAACTAGATAATGTTCGATTACCTACTAACCTTCTACCTTAATCCTCGACCTTCGAATCCTCCTATCTATGGTCATGTCCTCAGTAAGCTAAAGGTGCGTCATGTCCTGTCTAATCACTGATCTCCTTAATACTTATTCGACCTGCCTCTACCTACCCACCATAGTGAACCTTTCACAACTCCTCATTGGATTATTTGTGCATCTTCCCTTTACATACTCGAATAATCTCAATCTTGTTGCCCTCATCTTGTCCACTACAAAGGTCACTCCTACTTTGTGTTGAATATTTTCATTCCTAATCCTGTACCTCCTTGTATGCTCACACATCCATCTCAGCATCCTTATTTCACTATTTCCATCTTATGGACATGCAAGTTCTTGACTAGCCAACACTCCACCAATATAAAATAGTTGGTCTAATAACCACTTTATAAAATTTACCTCTAATTTTTTGTGGCACATACCTATCGCACAAAACACCGGATGTGAGCCTCCATGTCATCCATCTTGCTCCAATATAATGTGTAAAATTATCGTTAATATTATTACTTATTTAGATTATTGACCCAAGATACTTAAAACTTCCTCTATTTAGGATGACTTAATTATCAATCCTCACTTCCATATCTACCTTGTGGTTACGTTAGTGAATTTGCACCCAATGTGTTTTGTCTTAGTCATGTTCAACCTGAACCCTTTAAACTCTAGATTCTGTCTCCAAACCTCTAGCTTATCATTGACTCTATCATGACTCTCTGCAATACCCGTACCTTCATAATAAAGTTCTAACCATTCTATGTGTTTGATGAGATCCAAGCTAGAGGATCCAGGTAGTATGTAGGTACAAATAAGAGTAATTTTAGAATAAAAACAAAGTGTTAGAGTAAAAATTGCAATCGAAAATTTGTTTCGAAGTTAAGTTATGACATAATTCCTTACCCCCGAGTTAGTATACGACTAAAATGATGCCTATAAAATTATTTCAACCTAAGAAGATAATTATTGTGTTTGTATAACTCTATTAAGCTAAAGTTAAAGGGGGAAAGATTTGAAAAAAAGTATAAAATAATTGACCTGCTTGTATCACCTACTTAGGCAAGTAATTGAAAAGTATATGATCCATGTGTTTGATAGAATTCACGTCCTACTAGCTTACTAGGGCGACCCATGTATTTAAAGAAAATTGACATGTCACTTATTTTATTAAAGGAACCCATGTGATAACATGTGTCTAACGTCCCACTTCAAATGATTTTTGTTCAAAGGAAATCCTATTAAAAGGCAGTCAAAGAATTAAGCAAGTAGGTGCATCACCTACTTAGGATTGTATGACCCAAATTAAGTGAAAGGAAAAAAAGAAAGATAAAGGAGAGATGAGACAATCACGAGAAGCCATTAACCCATCTACCCAAGCCCATAACGGTATACACACACGTACATATATAACATCCCATTCCTCTCACTTTTCAATTAGAAAAAGATCAGCTCACAAGTTTTATCTCTTCTCTCTCCATATCCGCCCCTTTTCCAAAGTAGGGTTCTAAGTGCTCTTCAATTTTTTTTCTTGCAAAGCAGCCCACATGGTCAGCTTCTCTCCTTCTTGGATTCAAGTATTTTGGAGAGTTCTTCATTGGGAGTAAAGTGGACAGGGCCATAAGTGTTGGCAGCCAAGGTGCACACCACTCTATTTCAAGTTTAAGGTAATGATTTCATAGTTTATAAGCTTGAATTTTCTTTTTCATTTTCACGTGATGCTTGCGTTGGTTTTTTATCATGCCCAAATTACAACTCACAATGAAGCACAAAGCGATCACTATCAAATATAGTAATCTAACTAGGTTGGGGTCGAATCGCACAGGGAATATGATGAGAAATTGAACGTGAGAATTCAACTAATGGTCAATATTTCAAAGGGGGGTTTGCAATAAAAACAAGTACTTTATATTAGATGTTTGTGAACTTGTTGCTTGTGATCAATATCTAAGTATAAACTAGGATTGTGTTTTCCGTGATTTCATAATGTAGTAGGTTTATTTTATTGGTGATCTATTACGCTGAATTTCATTCAAAATCGAGGATTAAGTTCATCTAACGTCTTTTGACCTACATAGATTGTCACGACCCTAGTCTATACCCTGGACGAGACACGATACATGGAGTCACAAGTAACCCCAAGTCAACCCATGGTCTATCATAACACTGGTAATCTGAGTAAATTCCTAGCGGAAGCTTAAATAATAAAATCATTTAAGGAAAATTGAATAATAAAAATTTATTCATCTGGAAAATAAATCTGAAAGTTTGAGTCTAGGTCTGAAAGCCATCTATATCTGATGAGTTGCTGGGACAAGCCCCCAGCTAACTCAAAAGTCTAACTGTATGAAAAATAACTGAAGAAAAATAAACATTGCCCTCGAAAGATGAGGACTCACCACTGGTGAAGCTGAAAACTCTTGGATAAGATTTGCTAATGGTGCTGAGACTGAGAACCTGCAGTTGTATCTTAATATGATACAACATAAAAGGTATGCGTCAATACTTTGAATGTACTGAGTAAGTAGGAAAAAACATAACACGAAGAATAAATAACTGAACTGTAACGACATGCAATGACCAACTGAAATGCTGAAACTGAATAATTTGAAATATACTGAGATGGTCAAAATGACCCTGTCTGATGGTCAAAGACATGCCCTAAATTTGAGATACTGATCTGAACTACTGTACTGAATTGATCTGAACTGAGTAATCTGAAACTGTTCTGAGCTGAGATAATTGATACTGTACTGACTAGTGCGAGAGTCTATAACAGACATATAACCACGTGAGCTAAACGTGGAGTCTGATGTATACACCCCATCAGTAGGATCCAATATATCTTGCCAGGGTACAAAGGCATGAACTAGGTGATCACAATCTGGGGCCATAAGGCCAATAAAAATAACCTTCGGCGACAATGTAGTTATGGGAACCTGGGTGCGCTGGAACCCGGATCCTAGACTGACTATTAAGCTGATAGCTTAAAACTGGAGCCCAAGACTAAGTCAGGAATACCTATCTAGAAGTACCCTGAGAGTCTTATCAGATCGGATTCTAGTATTGGGTTTTTAAGCCTGGCCAGAGCTGCTTATCTGGAAGCGTCGTAACCATCTAAAGAACAAAATGAAATATGAAGTGGGGATTCTAAGACTGGTCAGATCTGCTGATCTAGAAGTGTCATAACCGTCTAAAGAACCACTAAAATCTGATATCTAAGTCTAATATTGATAATTGGGAGGCACCATGGACACCTTAAGAAATGACTGTAATCAAACTGATCAGCTGATATTTCTGGACAAATACCGAGTATGCTAATAGTCTGACTGAGATTTCAACATATAGTAATAATATAGGAATCCAAAAACTGATAGAACCAAGCTACAGGGTGAACTAGTCCAACACGTAAGATTCTAATTTTACTGAACTGAGAACTAGGGCTAAATTATTTCACTAGATACTAGTTTCATAAAATTTCTAGAAATAGGGAATAAATAAGCAGTTAATATCATGAATAATATTCCACTTGAAATCTTAAAGGAATTTGTCTGAAAATTTTCTACATTTCGAGTCCACAAGGCTGTAACTGATAGAAGAAATAGAGAAAGGTTTTGAGGACACAAGAGAAGAACAATTCCCTTGTTGAATTTTCACATACCTAGATAAAAAATCCCTTGAGAAAAAGCTTGAATTTATGCAACTAACAAAGAGCCCTAGTTCTTGCTTGAGAGGAATGACCTGGGTTCTACAAACATTATTCTGAAAGTCTAAGTGGTGAATGAGGGAGGAGAACAATGTAACCCCTCTAAATTCTCTGAAAATAGGCTTAAAACGACGTAGTTTAGGGACTAAATAAGTGGAAAATTACAAAAATATCTCAGGAATAAAATCTGAAAAAATTCCGGACAGAGGACCAATGGGTCACTCAATGAGTCGTTGGTTGAGACCACGACTCGTTGGGACCAGTCGTTGGTCTTACTGCCTAGGTTCTGGGTTCACTAGATTTGACAATGGGAGATACCACGACTCTTTGGATGAACCAACGGGTCGTTGGTTCCTCCCGTGGTCACTGGATGAGAAAACTGGGAGGGTTGACAACGGGCAACACAACGACTCATTGGTGGAACCAACGGATCATTTTGTCCAGTCGTTACCTTCACTGGAACAAGTCTAAGGATTACTGAACTTGATCACACGGGTGGTCACAATGGGTCGTTCATCATCATTGAAGGGAGTTTCTGGGGGTTTCAACCAATGACTCACACCATGAATCGTTGTAACACACGACGACTCATTAGTTGAGTCGTGGGGTCCTGGAAGAGGAACTTCTGAGCTGGGGACCAACGAGTGACAGGACGACTAGTTGCTTCTCACAATGGGTCATTCCTTGTTCCGTTGGTTCCTAAAGGACCAAATCGGGTTGACCACGACTGACACAACGAGTGGTTGGAGCTGACCAAGATTCGTTGTCTCCGTTGTTCTGAGGAAACATTTCTGGTTTTCTTCTGGATTTTCTTGCAAGGTCTGAGTCTGGTCTAGAAAAGTTTTGGGGTGTTACAATATCTCCCCCTTAGAATCATTTGTCCTCGAATGAAGGCTAAAACTGCTGGAAAATTAGGGAAAGAGAGCTGAAATTCCCAGACTAAGACTATGAGCTAGTTTCTGATGGAGTAACTGACTCCAAACTGACTTAACCATGCTAACAGAGCTGATGCAACTAGAATGCACTTAGCAAATCTGAACAGAGTTGATGAGTATGGAACTAAACAAAATATTGAGGAGAGATTTAGTACCTGATGCTGGAACTAAACTGGAAGGGAATAAGTGAGGGTATCTGGACATCATGTCTGCTTCTGCTTCCCATGTGGATCCCTCAACTAGCTGGTTCCTCCACAAGACTTTCACGGAAGCGACTTCCTTATTCCTCAACTTACGAACTTGCGGTCAAGGATCTGAATTGGGACCTCTTCGTAAAGAGACTATCTTTTATTCCCACACTGTCTAGTGGCACAACTGAAGTTGGATCACGGATGCACTTCTTCAATAGTGACACATGGAAGACTAGGTGCACATATGCTAACTCTGGAGGTAGTTCTAACTCATATGCCACACTGCCAATTCGCTTCAGAATTCTGTAGGGTCCCATATCTCAAAATGAGTTTTCCTTTTTTCCCAAACCTCATCACCCCTTTCATAGGTGAAATTTTTAGATAAACCCAATCATCCACTACAAACTCTAACTCTCTTCTCCTCACATCAGCATAGGATTTCTGACTGCTTTGTGCTGTCTTCAATCTCTCCCTGATAAGTTGCACCTTCTGCATAGCCTCATGAACTAAGTCGGGCCTTACTAGGGTAGCTTTACCAACCTCAAACCACCCTACAGGAAACCTGTATCTCCTACCATAATGCCTCAACTGGGACCATCTGGATATTGGAGTGGTAGTTGTTGTTGTAGGCAAACTCGATGAGATGTAGGTGATCATCGCAACTGCCCTTAAAATCGATCACACACGCTCTCAGCATATCTTCTAAGGTCTGGATAGTCTGCTCAACTTGTCCATCTGTCTACGGGTGAAAAGCTGTGCTGAGCTTGACCTAGGTACCCAGTCCTTTCTGAAATGAGTTCCAAAAATGCGTGGTGAACTGAGTACCTCTATCTGAAATAATGGACAACAGCACCCCATGTAGTCTGACCAACTCCCGGATATATAGCCTAGCATAATCCTCAGTTGAGTCTGTAGTTTTAACTAGGAGAAAATATGCTGACTTAGTCATCCAATCTACTATCACCCAGATTGAGTCATGCTGCCGATGAGTACGAGGTAGACTGGTAATGAAATCCATATTCACTTCTTTCCGTTTCCATGTGGGTATGCTGATATCCTGAGTTATACCTCCCGGTCTCTGATGTTCCACCTTAACTTACTAGTAGTTCGGGCACTTAGCCACAAATTTTGCTATGTCTCTTTTCATGCCGTTCCACCAGTAAATATTTCGTAGATCACGGTACATCTTAGTAGCTCCTGGGTAGATAGAATATCTTAAACTTTGTGCTTCAGCCAGGATCTTCTGTCTCAAGTCACCCACATCCGACACACATAGTCTACCCTGGTAACGGAGTACACCATCTCCCCCTTGGGAGAAAGCCTCCACTTTTTTTTTTGAGAACTGCCCCCTTCAGCTTAAGCAGTATGGGATCTTCATCCTACCTTGATTTAACTTTAACCACCAACGAGGAATCTGATCCACTCTGCACCACTACTACGCCCTCAGTTGTATCAACCAACTACACTCCCAACCGAGCTAACCTGTGAATATCCATTGCCAGTTCCTTTTTGCTCTTCTCAACATGAGCCACGCTCCCCATTGACATCTTGCTTAGGTCATCAGCCACCACATTGGCTTTGCCCGGGTGGTACAACACACTCATCTCATAGTCCTTCAATAGCTCCAACCATCTTCTCTGATGAAGATTTAAATCTTTCTGACTGGACACATACTGAAGGCTCTTGTGATCGGTGAAAACATTCGCGTGAGCCCCGTAAAGGTAGTGCCTCCATATTTTCAATGCAAATACCACTGTTGCCAACTCAAGGTCATGAGCTAGATAGTTCTTTACATGAATCTTGAGCTGTCTAGAAGTGTAAGCTATCACCTTACCCCGCTGCCTCAGAATGCAATCGAGTCCAATCTTGGAAGAGTTAAAATACACTACGACCCATCTGTTCCTCTTGGAAAGGTTAACATTGGAGCGATAGTGAGTCGAGTTTTTAACTCCTGGAAACTCTTCTCACATGCACCTGACCACTGAAATTTCACCTTTTTATGAGTCAACCTAGTTAGAGGGGATGCAATGGAGGAAAAACCTTTCACAAAACGTTGGCAATAGCCAGCTAGACCCAAGAAACTTCTGATTTCGGTTAGGGAAGTAGGTCTGGGCCAGTCTTTCAACACTGCTATCTTTTGAGGATATACTTGAATACCCTCACCCGAGATCACGTGACCAAGAAAATTCACACACTTCAACCAGAATTTGCATCTGCTGAACTTAGCGAACAACTGGAGGTCTCTGAGCGTTTGTAGCACTATCCTCAGATGGTTAGCATGTTCTTCCTTGCTTCTGGAGTATACTATAATGTCATCAATAAATACAATAACGAACATGTCTAGATATGGCTTGAAAACTCTGTTCATCGGGTCCATGAAACTTGTGGGGGCATTAGTTAGTTTGAAGGACATAATGATTAATTCGAAGTGACCATACTGAGTTCTGAAAGCTATTTTCGGTATCTCACATTCTCTGACCGTTAGCTGATGGTACCTCGACCTGAGATCTACCTTGGAGAAACAATTGGATCCTTGAAGCTGATTGAACAAGTCATCAATCCTGGGTAGGGGGTACCTGTTCTTTATTGTGACCTTATTCAACTGATGGTAGTCGATACACATTTTGAGGGTACCATCTTTCTTTCGTAAGAATAATACTGGAGCACCCTATGAAGAGATGTTGGGCCTGATGAAACTCTTATCAAGGAGGTCTTTTAGCTGCTCCTTTAACTCCTTAAGCTCAGCTGGAGCCATTCTGTAAGGAGGCATGGAGATGGGCTGAGTTTTTGGGAGAAGGTCTATGCCGAAGTTTATCTCCCGATCAGGAGGGACTCCAGGATGATCTTCGGGTAACATATCAGGGAAGTCGCTGACAACTAGAACTGACTGAAGAGTCGGGGTCTCAGAGCTGGAATCTTTGACCCAAACGAGATGATAAATACACCCTTTAGAAATAATCTTTCTGGCCTGAAGGTAGGAAATAAACCGACCCTTAGGCGCTGAACTATTGTCCATCCACTCTAAAACTAGCTCATTAGGGAACTGAAATCTGATGAACCTAGTTTTACAGTCGACTGAGGCATAACCGGAGTGTAACCAATCCATTCCAAGAATGAGGTCGAAATCAACCATGTCTATCTCTACAAGATCAGCTAGAATGACATTATTCAAGATTGAGACCAGGCAGTTGCTATACACCCGGCTGGCTCTAACTGACGTCACCAACTGGGGTAGAGACTGAGAATGATTTTGCGAGGACTTTTGGACTGATATCAAACTGGACAGCTACGTAGGGAGGCACGATTGATAATGTGGCTCCTGGATCTAATAGGGCATACACGTCTAGGTGAAAAAGGCGTAACATACCCGTGACCATATCAGGTGAGCTCTCCTTATCCTGACGAGAGGACAAAGCCTAAAAACTATTTTGCCACTGGCCTCCATCTGTACCTGAAGTGGTGGCCTGCTGAACTGGTCGGCCTGATGGAGTTGCTAAAGTGGTGGATTGTGATATCTCCGTCCTACTGACGGGTATTCTTTGAGCTGATGACCTAGCTTTCCACACCCAAAGCAACTCTATCGGCCCTAAAGGCATTCCCCTGGATGGTTTTTTCCACACTTAGGGCAAGATGGATAGCGGTTGCTAGCGCTGTGACTCTAGGACTGTAAGCCAGATGCTCCACTCCTCCGATCCTTACGGGACCGAAAAGTGTGAGCGCTAGCTGAAGTAGGTGCTAGAACTGGCTGTTGCTGTGGGCGGCTACTATCGCTAGACCTCTGATGGCTGTAATCTGATTGGCCAGTCCTTCCCCCCTTGTTCTCCTGCTCCAAGTTTAGATTTTCTACCTTAATCTACTGAGCATGAACGATGAGGCTGGAGAGGTCAATATCTTTGATAAGCATTGCAGTCCTACACTCCTTGAGGACTAAGTTCAATACTCCATTGACAAACTTCAGCATGCGAACCCTTGGCTCGGCTACCATCTCCAGAGCATATTTAGACAACCGTCTGAACTCCAGTGCATACTCTTCCACCATCCTATTGCCCTATTTCAGATTCATAAATTCTGTCACCTTAGCCTCCCTGAGCTCCCGGCGGAAGAATCTGTCTAGGAAGGCTATTGTGAACTCTTCCCTCTCCACCGGTTCTGCTCCCGCTGGTCTCCCTTCCTTCCACTGATCGTACTAGAATTGGGCTACCCCTTTCATTTGGTAGGCAACCAGGTCAGCACTCTCAGAGGAACTAACACCCATAATTCGGGTGATGTTTCTAATCTCATCCACGAACTCCTGTGGGTCCTTTCCCACCTTAGATCCATCGAAGGCTGGAGGGTTCATCCGGGTGAAGTCCCAAACTCGGGAAGTTGCTGCAGGCCTATTAGTATTGACCAGAACCATTTGCTGGTTCACTTAGTTCGTGACAGTTTGTGCCAACAGCTGGATTGCCACTCTGAACTCTACTAAAGACACAGGATCGTCATGAGGGGTTGTTGGAGCTAGTGGGGCAGGTCGGTTAGCGTTGCCGGCCTTCTCCCATTACCACATCGTGGAGGCATGATTCACTAAAATGAATTAGAGAACGAGTTAGGAGAACATTTCTAGAATTGAACTTCAACACATGATAAAGAGTGTGAACAAAAAGGAGTTTTTCTAATAACGTCTCGTAGCCTCCCCATTATAAGTGTGGAACACTTCACACCCATGAAAATGACTCTACTTGACGTGACTTTCGGACATCCTAGGATATTATAAACCTAGTGCTTTGATACCAAGTTTGTCAAGGCCTGAGTCTATACCCAAGACGAGACACGGTACTTGGAGTCACAAGTAACCTCAAGTCAACCCATGGTCTATCATAACACTGGTAATTTGAGTAAATTCATAGCGGAAGCTTAAAACATAAAACCATTTAAGCAAAACTGAACGATAAAAATTTACACATATGGAAAATAAATCTGAAAGTCTGAGTCTATGTCTAAAAGTCATCTATATCTGATGAGTTTTTGGGACAAGCCCTCAACTAACTCTAAAGTCTAACTGAAAAATAACTGAAGAAAAATAAACATTGTCCTCGAAAGATGAGGACTCACCACTGGTGCAGCTGAAAACTCCTGAATAAGATCTGCTAATGGTGCTGAGACTGAGAACCTGCAGTTGTATTATAATACGATACAACATAGAAGGTATGCATCAACACTTTGAATGTACTGAGTAAGTAGGAGAACATATAACACAGAGAATAAATAACTGAACTATAACGACATGCAATTATCAACTAAAATGCTGAAACTGAATAATCTAAAATATACTGAGATGGTCAAAATGACACTGTCTGATGGTCAAAGACATGCCCTAAATCTGAGATATTGATTTGAACTACTGTACTGAATTGATCTGAACTGAGTAATCTGAAACTGTTCTGAGCTGAGAATACTGAGACTATACTGACTAGTGGGAGAGTTTATAACCGACATATTACCACGTGAGCTATACATGGAGTCTGATGTATACACCCCATATGTAGGACCCAATATACCTTTCCAGGATATAAAGGCATGAACTGGGTATCACAAGTTTGGGGCCATAAGGCCAATAAAAATAACCTATGATAGCAATATAGTTCTGGGAACCTGCGTGCGCTGGAACCCCGGTCCGCTCGGTGGTAATTCCTACTCCCACTAGATAGTCCTAGATTGACTATTAAGCTAATAGCTCAAAATTGGGCCCAAGAATAAGTCAGGAATACCTATCTGGAAGTACCCTGAGAGTCTTATCAGACAAGATTCTGGGACTGGTGTTCTAAGACTGGGCAGAGCTGATTATCTGAAAGCGTCGTAACCATATAAGGAACAAACTGAAATCTAAAGCTAGGGGTTCTAAGACTGGTCAGAGCTGCTTATCTAGAAGTTTGATAACTGTCTAAAGAACCACTAAAATATGATATCTGAGTCTAATACTGATAATTGGGAGGCACCACTAACACCTCAAGAAATGACTGTAGTCAAACTGATCAACTGACATTTCTGGACAAATACTGAGTATGCTAATAATCTAACTGAGATTTCAACATATACTAACAATATGGGAATCCCAAAACTGATAGAATTAAGCTATAGGGTGAACTAGTCCAACACGTAAGATTCTAATTTTACTAAACTGAGAACTAGGGCTAGATCATTCCACTAGATACTAATTTCATAAAATTTATAGAAATAGGGAATAAATAAGTATTTAATATCATGAATAATATTCCACTTGAAATCTTAAAGAAATTTGTCTGAAAACTTTCTACATTTTGAGTCCACATGGCTGTAACTGATAGAAGAAATAGAGAAAGATTTTAGGGACACAAGGGAATAAAAATTCTCTTGTTGAATTCCCACATACCTGGATAAGAAATACCTTGAGAAAAAGCTTGAATTTCTGCAACTGACAAAGAGCCCCAGTTCTTGCTTGAGAGGAATGACCTGGTTTCTACGAATGTTATTCTGAAAGTCTAAGTGGTGAATGAGGGAAGAGAACCATTTAACCCCTCTAAATTCTCTAAAAATATGCTTAAAACGATGTAGTTTAGGGTCTAAATAGGTGAGAAATTACAAAAATATCCCTAGAATAATCTGAAAAGTGCCCAATAGTGGACCAACGGGTCACTCAACGAGTCATTGGGTTGAGACCACGACTTGTTGGGAACAGTCGTTGGTCCTACTGCCTGGGTTCTGGGTTCACTGGATTTAGCAATAGGAGATACCACGACTCTTTGGATGAACCAACGGGTTGTTGGTTCTTCCCATGGTCACTAGACGAGAAAATTGGAGGCTTGATAATGGGCAACACAATGACTCGTTGGTGGACCCATCGGGTCGCTGTGTCCAGTCGTTACCTTCACTGGAACAAGTCTAAGAATTACTGAACTTGACCCCACGGGTGGTCACAATGACTCGTTGTGGGATACAATGGTTCGTTGTTTCCACTCATCATCATTAAAGGGAGTTTCTGGGCCTTTCAACCAACAACTCACACCATGAGTTGTTGTAACACACGATGACTCATTGGTTGAGTCGTGGGGTCCTGGAAGAGGGACTTCTATGCTGGGGACCAATGAGTGATATGACGACTCATTGTTTCTCACAATAGGTCGTTCCTTGTCCCATTAGTTCCCGAAGGACCAAACGGGGCTAACCATGACTAACACAATAAGTCATTGGAGCTGACCATGACTCATTGTGTCTGTCGTTCTGAGGCAACAATTCTGGTTTTCTTCTGGATTATCTTACAAGGTCTGAGTTTAATCTAGGAAAGTTTGAGAGTGTTATATAGATGAATGTCATGCTAAATCCTCTCAGACTTTAGCTGTTTATTGTTTGCCCTTTTCATTTGTTTTGGACTTATTATCCTCAGCTAGAGCTCCAGTCAATTAGATGAAGGTTGATACCCTCAATTTTTCAATGTTATTCTTTTTTCCTAAATTCAACCTCTTTGGTCAAGCAAGTTGATGGTACAGGCGAGTTTTAATGTTTGCAACCGCTAAGAGCAAATTAAAACAAAGAGAATAACAATACAGTCATATTCACCGTTCAAGAATCACTATTTAATTTTACCTATTTTCGTTAATCGATAGATAGATAGATAGATAGATAGATAGATAGATAGATAGATTCTATCTACCTATCTACCTACCTACCTACCTACCTACCTATCTATCTATCTATCTATCTATCTATCTATCTATCTATCTATCTACCAGACAAAATAGAATTAGTTAATAGAATACAAGGAAGAAATTTTTTTAGTAAATTTGATTGTAAGTCAGGATATTGGCAGGTTAGAATGCATGAAGAAAGTATAGAATGGACAGCTTTCACTTGTCCAGAGGGACATTTTGAATGGCTAGGCGGTAGTCCGCTCGACGGTGATAGACCTTATCCAAATAATACCCTTGTCTTCAAACAAGAATCAAAACAGAGAGAAATTATTATCTGATCTGTATAAAAATTTAGTATACAGATTAATAGCTGTATGGTAATCTTTCACCGAAGCATGGGGCCTGTCTGAGCAAAGAATACTGCCGGATCTTGAGACCATGTGTACATGATACCTTTTTAGGGGCTCCCCGGGATAACAACAGCCCTAAACAACTCCAATAAACGGGCTTTTTCACCGGGCAACTGTACGTAGCCACTAAGGCAAATCCAAGATCTACAGTATTCTTGCCGACTATACCACCATCTCCGAACCAAGCTATTAATATTAACACTAAATCTTTAAAGTTCATATAATAAAATCTCTTGATTTTAATAAAGTCTAGTTCATCTTTATGGGAATTCAAACAGCATGGTATTCAACATAGATAGATGTTTAGCCGGCTATAAGCTCGGCCATCGGAGAAATAGTAAATTAAAAGAAACAGAAAATAAATTACCTTGAGGCCTGAAGTTGTGTCCAAAGTTTGGACAATTTTCGGTTTTTTCTATACAAAATGAAAAATTACAAGAGATGATTTACAAAAAGCTGTGTCTTCTTTTTAGAGAGAAGGCAGAGCAAAAAGCTAGAGAGAGAGAGAGGAAAAATGAAAATTTCTGATGCTCTACAAGTGAGGCAAAGGCCTCTTTAAATAGAAGGAAAAAAAAGAATCTTTGTACAGTGTCTTTGTACAGTGTGCTTTATCATCGCACAGTGACAGATATTTCTGTCAAGGGGTCCACAGGGTCTCTTGATCTTATCCGATCTTCTTTTTCCCTTGTGCGTTTATCATTCTTTGGACAAAATCTTCGTCACTATCTCCATCTTCTAGTTTATCTTGTTGTAAAAGCCTTTCTGCTTCTTTTAACACTTCTTCAGTGTCGGTTTCTTCATCTGCTTGAGAGTCTTCATAATTTGACTGACTCTTCATGGAGGTATCAGACTTGCTGGAAATTTGTTCAAACGATTCCAGCAGATTTTTCTTTACGAGATTAAGATAATCTTCGATCTGTTGGGTTTTATCTCCCGGTTGATAAGCTATTCGTCTCGCAATATGCTTTAGGGGACTGTCATCAATGGTTTTAATTTTTTCCTTACTTTGATATTTCTTCAAAGTTTTGTTGATATCATCAATGGTCTCTTGACCATAAATCTGCTTGGTTACTGGGTCAATTTTTAACATTTTGTCCCAGAAATTGTTATAATAGGTCCGATAAATGCAAGGGATTTGTTCTTCGGTATAACCGAATTTGGGAATCCATTTATGGATCCAAGGAATAGAGAATTCTATAAAGAACATAACCTGACTGATGTTTTCTGGCCAGCAGATATGTTCTTCTCGGTATAACCGATCTAAATCAGGGGACACCTGTATCCTAGAGTCATATAATTCTTTAATTTGTTTAGGTAATATCCTGATAGAAGGGCCGTGGAATGTCCACCAATTCAAGAACCAGTTTGGTATAACCTTTTGAAATACTTTCGAGCATACTTTTATAAACCACGTATGCTTGTGTTTGTCATTATTATAATATAAAACGTATGAGAAGGCCTGAATATAATCCCAGTAGGTGAAATTCATCCTTCCACCTTCGAGTATAACCTGTTTTTCCTTCATGGTGGAGATACCCCATTCTTCTGTGGATATAATCCTTTTTATAACAAATTTTGAGAAGTTATAAACAGTCTCATCTTTATTGTCTCTGAAGTGAGATATCTCTGCACTTCCAGTGGAGAGAAGAATATTCTCATAATAACTTCGGGTTTTATATGATTCACCCGGGAAATATAATATCTCCATCAAGTATTTTTGGGTTATCTCCCAAATATTGTCTTTCCATTGTATATCTTTATTTTCGAGTAGAAGTATAACTTCCCTTTCAGAGACTTTTTCATAATTTTTCTGATCTTCTGCCGTCTCCATGGCAATAGAAGCGTAGGTATTACCTTGATTCCTTTTGCTAGCTATATGCTGCTGTAAAGCCTCGTATAACAGGCTATCTTTTGGAATATCTTCCATGTTAATTGACGGGGACAAAATTTCCTCCCATTTAGAAAGATTCTCGTTGATGAGAGTTCTATTTCCTCTCCTAATAATTGGATTCTGGGAAGTATAACTTCCTAAAGTTGAGCTCTGAGAAGTATAACTTCTTGTGATAGAATTTGATCCTCCTCGGTCGTTATATCGACCTGGATTTCTTCCTCTTCCTCTATTAGAGGAAGATTGGGATGGCCATTGTTGCCTCATTCTGCAGTGAAAACAGATTTTGTTAGTTTTCATTTAGGAACTCTCTTGTTAAAAAGTCCGGTAGGGAATTATCACTCCCTTTTTTATATTCTATATCAAAATCAAAAGGGGCTAATTGAGCTTGCCACCTAGCGAATATAATTTTTGAAGCATCATGTTTGAAATCTTTATTGAACATAAATCTAACTGCATTATTATCAGTTCTTATCAAAAAATTTTTGTTATAAAGATCATCTTGAAATTTCAAGACACATTTAACAATGGTAAGCATCTCATGGGCCACAGTAGCATACTTCTGTTGGGCCGGAGTCCATTTTCCTGAATAATAACGAATTAAATATTTCCTTTTTTTATGGGGATTTAATTGTTTAAGAATACCACCGAAACCTATATTAGAGGCATCGGTCTCAATAATTTTTTGCCAATCAGGATTAGCAAGGGTTAAACAAGGTAAAGAGCTTACCTTCTCTTTTACCTTTTTAACAATATCAGTATGTATATCAGACCATGGCAAATTATAACCCTTTTTTAGTCTTTCAAATAAAGGAGCCAGGTCTTTTGACAAATCTTTAATAAAAGGGGAAATATAATTTAGACTTCCCAGAAATCTTTGTAATTGAGTTCTGTCATTAATAACATCAGGAAATTTTGAAGCAAATTCAATAGATCTTTGAATAGGAATTATCTTTCCTTGGCAAATATAATGACCAAGAAATCTGACTTTGGTCTGAAAAAGACTCATTTTGGGTTTAGATATAACTAATCCATTTTGAATAATAACTTTTTTAAAAATATCTAAATGTTTATAATGTAATTCTAAAGTTTTAGAAAATACTAGAATATCATCGATATAGACAATGACAAAATCCATATATGGATTAAAAATATCATTCATGATTTTCTGAAATTCAGAAGGCGCGTTTTTTAAACCAAAAGGCATAACATTCCACTCGTATTGCCCGAATGGGACATTGAATGCCGTTCTATGAGTATGTTCTTTAAAAAGCTGAATCTGCCAATATCCAGATTTTAAATCAAATTTTGAAAATATATTGGCATTATATAATCTGGACAAAAGATCCCGTTTATTAGGGATAGGATACCTGATCCACTTTAAAACTTTATTCAAAGGTTTATAATTTATTACCAAACTTGGTACCCCATGTTCTTTTTCTGCAGCATTGTTGACATAAAAAGCTGTACAAGACCATGGTGACTTTGAAGGTTTTATAAGACCCTTATGTAAAAGATTATCATTCTCTTTTTTGTAGAATTCAAGTAATTCCAAATTCATCTGACAGGGTCGATATTTGGTAGGAATATGTTCCTCCGAGAAAGAGTCTTCATATGGAAGAGAAACCACATGCTTTTTTCTATTCCAAAAAGCACTTGGATGATCAGCGCATATAGACACAGCAAATTGTTCAGAAATTATTTTAATTTTTTCTTGAATTTTTGAAGATTGTAAAATATCATCAATGGACATGCTATATATTTCATGTTGTAAAGATTTCATATGAAAGTATTTTTTATCAATCAAAGTATTTATATTTCTAGTAAGGGGTTCAGTTATAAACTGAAAAGAAATCCTTTTACCGTTATAAGTAGCATGAAAACCTTTGTTATCAATATGAGTAAAAGGATAAATAACCTGTATAAAGGGAGTTCTTAGTATAATAGGAGGAAACATTTTATCTTTAACAAGAATGAAAAAATGCGGAATGCAAACCTTATTTTTGCAAACATAAGCATTAGGTAGTTTATAATCTATTTTCATTCTATCACCAGATGCAGAACTAATTTTATGAGACGTTTTCTGGTAATATCTGGTGGGAATTATACCTTCCTGAATACAACTCATATCTGCTCCACTATCAATAAGAGCAGTTTCAGTAATTGAAAAATTATCATCAATCAAAATAGTGCACTTAACATACCATCTATGAGAGGTCACTATTTGCATCATTCCTATAAACAAATCATCATTAGGGGAAGAAATAGCCCTTTTCGTGAAATCAGAGATTTCGTTCAAATCATTTGTTTCATTTAATAAAACTCCTTTTCCTTTATCATCAATATCATGACTCATAGCGTTTTTTTTAATTTGGTTTACACGATGGTCTAAAATCATTTGATTTTGTTTAAGAGATTTAATCTCATTCTTTAATTTTTCAACTTCATATTTTAAATCATCCATTGAAGAAGTATAATTGGGAAGATTCATATTTTGTGGCGAGTTCTTTTGTAAAAGTCTTTTTTGAACTTCTGCCATAGAATATGAAACTTCCTCCAAAATGTCTCTTTTTTGAATAGGCTTATCTGCCGATTTTGAAATAGAGGTCATACTGATAATTTTTTCTCTCAAATCATTATCAATGACTTCTTTTAATAATTCTAAAATATTATCAGAAGTGATAGGTTTAAGTTCAAAATTATTTTGAAACTGAGACTGTAATTTATAAAAATCCAGGTTCTCACAAGAACAATTTTCTGTACCTGTATCACATTTATCACAACCATTATCATTAGATAAATCAAATAATTTAATAGAAGCTTCAGACTCAGAGGAAGAAGTATAATCACTCTCATTTTCGCTGACTGAAGTTTCATCCATGATTTTCATAATATGTTCTTTGGATTTATCGTCCAAATCCATGGCTAGAGCCTTGATTCGCTCCTTCTTGCAATTCAGGGCAATATGACCAAATTGAACGCATCTATAACACTTAACATCATTTAAATCTCTTCCAGATCTGTCTTTAACAAATCTCTTTTCCTTGCGATGTTTTCTTCGGAAATATCTTTCCTCTTTTGATCGACGATGTCGTCTTTTACCCTTCCTTTGGTAAAATTCATCTTCATTTTTCCTATTCTTCTTTTTTAATGAAGAGGTTGTGGTAGAACCTGCCATTCCGAACTGTTGACAGAAATCTCCTAACTGGTTCTTTTCAGTTAGTCTCTGTCTTTTAAGCTGTGCATTTAGCTTTAATGCATTACACAAGTTTAATCCTTCTTGTGTGCATACTCCAATAAGTCGTCCATAAGTATAGGTATTATACATAATTTGGACATTATTTCCACGAAGAGTTTTTCTTACTCTTTCTGCAAATAAATGTGGTAAACCATCAATAAATTTACCCTTCCAATGATCACTATTGCTTTCGGGCAGGTCCATAACCCGACTGAGAAAGGTGTCCATATACCACCTGAATTCGCCTAAATGTTTGCATCTAAGTCCGTTCAATAAGGTACAAATATTTTCGTACATATTGGTGAATCTGCCACTAAAGTGCTCGATAATAGTAAGCACCAGGGTGTAGACACAATCCTGTATGCCTGCTACTAAGGCTCTTCCTAGATTATCAACTCCAGGTTCAAACTTAACAGCGTTATAGATCGCTGCTCTATCCTCGGTTGTCATAAAGTTATCCCACCAGCCTCTTAATTGACCAGTGAATCCTGCTACTATCATTCTGCAAATTACTGTTTCAGTATTCTTATCAGAAGTAGCTTTGCAGATCGTAGAATACATCAGCATACGATGCACCATAATACTTATCTGTCTATCCGTTAATCCATCTAAATTCCATTCGTAGATGGCATCACCGTTATAACTGGTGTTGGTCTGATTCCAATCCCTTTCTTCCACCAAAACATCTTGAGGTGTCGGTGTAGGATAATAATAAGTATCCATTCTAGGCATATCTCCATATCTTTTTCCCAACTTTCTGAGCTTATTAAGTTCAGACCTGGTTTCTTCCTTATAATCTTTTGACGGATCTAATATATTTTCCGCAAATTCAGAAGCGAGCTCCAAAGGTTTAAGATTTAAACCTGCTAGTTTTTCATTAACTAGCTTTTCCAACTCTTCTCTAGATTTAATCTTAAATCCAGTAATCTCTGGAGGTCTCTGAATAGAAGGTTCTAGCCTTGTAGAGGTTTCAGGTTGGCTAGGTATAACGTGAGTAGAATGAACCACCATAGACATGTCAGACGAAGAAGGAATACCAATCTTCTTTACTAGCTCAGTTAAATAATCAAGCTTAGAATCAAGAGAACTTATGTGTTCCCCCAAAACTTTAACATATAAAGACAAATAATTATTTTGAGAAATCAAATTATTAATTTCTTTTATACCTTTTCTAGCAACATCGTCATCAATAAATTTTTGAAAAGCAGCAAAAGTAATACCAGTATTATTTGGTAAAATAAAAGGATTTTGTGGAGGATAAATACTCGTTATCAGATTGCCATTATTTTCTTGATAGGTTCTTTCAAGAACTTTAATATATAAAGGCATGTAAGTGGTTATAAACCAAGGAGCAAAATATATAATTTGATTATGTAAAGCACAAGTTTCATAAAACTCTTGGGAAATATTCCTTTTGTCATCAATGCTATAAAATTCAGTATACCAGTTTTTAAAACTTTTCCACTTATCTTGACAAAATTCATTTAAAATATGTTTTCTTGCAGGTGACCCCAGACTAAAATCAATTTGGAACTTAATCATTTAAGTTTTATTAAAATCAAAATCCATATCGGATAAAGTAGGAATATCCTTGTCAGAATTATCATCTTTAACAATATTGTTAGAAACCTTTATATGTTCAACACGCTTATTACCATCAGCCGTGTTTATCGCATGGAGAGAGGCACCACGATTTAATCTGGCCGGACCATATATCGGTTCTAAAGGATCAATATATGAATGTCCTGCAGATGTAGATAATCTTCTACTACCAGTATAAGAATGCCTGTAAGGTGTTAAAGACTTATTGTCCTCAAACTGAATACATATTCTACCTTCAGGAGTTTGACTAACATGCGAATATTCATGATTAGTAACCTCATCAGATTGTTGACTCGGAGATATAACAGAGTCTAAAATCCAAGTAGAAAGGAAAAATAATTTCATCCCATCCAATAAGTCTCCTAGTGGTGACTTTGACTTAGCAAAATTTGTTTCAAAAATCATAGTCTCATTTGACATATCTGTCAATTTACATCGAGGAGTAAGAGTGGACAAAAACTTATAATAAATTCTATAAGATAAACATATAAGTTCTGATCCAGGAGCATAGTTATAACCATGAGTCTTAACATTTAATGTTAAAGCATCAAGAATATTGACATCAGATAAAGATAATTGCATCTATCTATCTATCTATCTATCTATCTATCTATCTATCTATCTATCTATCTATCTATCTATCTATCTATCTATCTATCTATCTATCTATCTATCTATCTATCTATCTATCTAGCTCCCTGCCTGCCTGCCGGCCTGCCTGCCGGCCCGTCGGCCCTGCCTTCCCGCCTGCCCTGCCTGCCTGCCTGCCTGCCTGCCTGCCTACCTCCCTGCCTGCCTACCTACCTACCTCCCTACCTACCTACCTACCTACCTACCTGCCTACCTAGCTCCCTGCCTACCTACCTGCCTACCTACCTACCTACCTAAAACTACCTACCTACCTACCTACCTAACTAACTACCTACCTACCTGCCTACCTAGCTCCCTGCCTACCTACCTGCCTACCTACCTACCTACCTACCTACCTACCTAAAACTACCTACCTACCTACCTACCTACCTAACTACCTACCTACCTACCTAACTACCTGCCTACCTACCTACCTAACTACCTAGCTCCCTGCCTACCTACCTGCCTACCTACCTACCTACCTGCCACCTACCTACCTGCCTACCTACCACCTCCCTACCTGCCTACCTACCTACCTGCCTACCTACCTAGCTACCTAGCTACCTGCCTACCTACCTACCTACCTACCTACCTAGCTACCTGCCTACCTACCTACCTGCCTAGCTACCTGCCTACCTACCTACCTGCCTGCCTACCTGCCTACCTACCTAGCTACCTGCCTACCTTCCTACCTGCCCGCCTACCTACCTACCTGCCTGCCTACCTAGCTACCTGCCTACCTACCTGCCTACCTACCTACCTGCCTACCTACCTACCTACCTACCTACCTATCTACCTATCTATCTATCTACCTATCTATCTATCTATCTATCTATCTATCTACCTATCTACCTATCTATCTACCTATCTACCTATCTACCTATCTACCTATATATATATATATATACGAAGTCATAATGATTGCCTACAAATATATGAAATTATTTGACAAATCTTGAAAAGTTAAATAGAATCACAAGAACTTGATGTTTTTCTCTCAACAATGAGATGAAATATTACGCTCCACAACTTGGAATAATCTGCAAACTATGGGTGAATCCATGATAAAAATATACAAAGGGGTATTTATAGTATAGGATTAGTTTGCCTCTCCTACTTTGATTAGGACTTGACTTTGCAAAAGCTGGCCCAGGATGACCTCCCCTATGTGACGCGCTCATGGACATAGTGATACTCCTCTGCGACGCGAGGCTCCTTGTGATGTTCTGGCTATGTGATGTGAATCTTGGTATGGAGCTAAGACAGTGTGGTCCTCCTCTAAAGTTTAGTGACAAGTGCGATGTGGAGCTCATTGCTTTGGCATGGCTCCGCAAAGCCAACCTCTTATTTGCTATGAAACTTGTCCCTTTTGAGTCCAAATTGTCAACACTTGCTTCTCATGGTCAAATGAGCCAAATATTATCACTTTTCAACCTGAAACATCTAATTACGCGTGTTAGCTCTTTTTTACAAATATCAAATAAAACCAAGGTAATCACACAATATTTGTTCTAAAAAATAGCTAAGTATGGGCAAAATATGATAATTAAGTGCGTAAATACGTCCAATATCACCACCCCATACTTAAAGTATTATTTGTCCTCGGACAATTTACTACTCCCGGTTGTAGATTCAAACACTAAATTTACTTCACGAACAAGGTCTACTTACACTCAAGTCCACTAGACAAGTTAATCATGCTCAACAATTCACTCAATATGCATATAAAATCATCACATTCAAAGGTCATATGTCGAAACCACTTAGCCTCTAGAACTAACTCAACAAGGTAGATTTGAGCCCAAATGAACATTTATAATGTAGCAATTAAAAATGCATCAAAATTTTACTATTATTTGCCCTCACCATTTAGAGAGATGCCCCTTCACTCACATCATGCATCACATAGTTAATTCAGGAGTAAAAATATAGAAATATCATTCACTCTCTCAAAAAAATTCACATGCATGCAAATTGACGAACCATAGGCTTGCCCTTAGTGTTAATACTCCACTATTATATATCAAATCTAGAATCAATTAGAATTAATTAGTTATAATGTAGGCTAACGGATGGATAGAGATTATTTGGCCAGAATAGTGACTAACCTCTCTTAGAACTTTAATACTTCACAACTTTTTCAATTTTAGCATACTCCTTGATCTACTTACTACTTTATTCCTTATGCTTCCCCTTTATTGAAATTTTGCAATTTGGATGACTAGTAGGGAATTCTTGACAATATTTATTCTTTTTAGCTCATTCAACTATTTCTTCCTTTCTTTCTTTCTCTTTTCTTTCTTCACTAACATCACCTGCTTTGTTTTACATTTTTCATCTTCTTATATTTTCTTTCAGCTTCCATACAATAGCTTCCCCTTTTCTTCACTTGTGCTCCTTTCATACAAAATGTTTTAATTGAAAGTGCCTGATGAGTCATTTGGATCAAATAAAGGTCAACCGAACAAAAGTGATTTAACTTTTATCATGGCTATCAAAAGAATGGGATCAGGCCCAAAATGGCTAACTAGGACAATCACATCAGGGAAGGTAAGAGCAGGATAAAAATAGGCTACCAAAGAAATGCCTATATCACTTCATATATTCAATTTCTTCATTTTTCTTAGCACACTCGCCAGACAAGTTTTAGACATCAATATGGAAGCATTGAATTCATACAAAAATCTCATACATACAATGCACAAACGCTTCAATAATGGCGATCAAGCTTACATAAACACAATATATCCAAATTGAATGTTTGACATTATTAAACTCATTTTCCAAACATAGGGGTTATGTTCAAGTGCCTAAGTGTTGCTAAACAAATATTTCCACCTTTTTGTGTATCTTTTTGAGTAGACTATTTATCGGGTATTAATGTTTTCTTGAGTGAAGCACCCAACATTCGGAAGGTTCATAGTTCTTGTTCTCCTACTGATGACTAATTTTCCCTTAAGAAGGTCGTCATCCATCCATTATAGGGAAAAGTAATGACTATGACTAATTTTTTTTAAAAAGTACTCCTAAAAATTAAAAACTATAAGGTTCAAAGGTCCCCCCCGAAAAAGAGCCAAGGCCATAAGAAAAACCAAGGGGTGGGTGAGATATGCCATTTTTAAAAAAATTGAAGAAAATAATCCCATGACATACTTATTTCAATCTCAAACATCAGGAGATATAACCTATCCACTTCACACTTAAAGTCATACTCTGTCCTCAGAGCATCTATAACATAAAATAAAAACATGGGTGCAAAATGCTCTCCGAGACCCTTTAGGGCCTAGCTAGCAAAATGTTTCTTTGATTCTCGTATGGTATGACCCCACACTTAAGATCCAAGCATTCTCCTTAGCTAAAATAACGGGTACTCAGACTTCCCCTTCTTAATAGGGTTGCCTCCCAACAAGGGCCTAATTTAACTTCGCGGCACGATGTGTATATCTTGATTAATCAGACTTCATTAAGATACCCCTTGGACTGTCTCCCAAGCAGCATCTAATTTAACGTCATGATACACTCTCGCCATTACGCCTGAAAGAACAAAAAACAATAACAAAAAGTAAAGTAGGGAATAAAAACTACAAGAAGAATTTAAACACTAATTAACTATTTCTAAGTCGTAATTCCCCGACAATGGTGCCAAAATATGATCACGCCCAAATTACACCTCGTAATAAAAGTATAAAGCGGTCGTTGTCAAAATATAGTAACCCAATTAGGTTGGGGTCGAATTCCATAGGGAATATGCTGATAAATTAGTCGAGCGTGAGTACTCAACTAATAGTCAATATTTCAATAGGGGGGTTGCAATAAAAAGAGTACGTTAAACTAGGAGTTTGTGAACTTGTTTCTTGTGATCAATATCTAAGTATAAACTAGGATTGTGTGCCCATGATTTCATAACGTAGTAGGTTTATTTTATAAGTGATATATTCCGCTAAATTTCATTCAAAATCGAGGATTAAGTTCACCTAATGTCTTTCAACCTACATAGATGAATGTTACGTTAAATCCTCTCAGACTTTAGGTGTTTATCATTTGCCCTCATCATTAGTTTTGGACTGACTATTCTCAGCTAGAGCTCAAGTCAATTAGGTGAAGGTTGATAGCCTCAAATTTTCATTGTTATTCTCTTTTTATAAATTCAACCTCTTTGGTCAAGCAAGTTGATGATAGGGGCGAGTTTTAACATTCACAACCGCTAAAAGCAAATTAAAAAAATTAAGAGAATAACTGTACAATCAAATTCACCATTTAAGAATCATTATTTGATTTTACCTACTTTCGTTAATCCATCATGGTTCCCACAACCCTAGCTAATTAGTTTAGATACTCATGCTTGAGAAACAATAAGATAATATATATAAGAAGTCATAACGATTACTTACAAATATATGAAATTATCTTTGATAAATCTTGAAAAGCTAAACAGAATCACAAGAACATGATATTTTTCTCTCAATAATGAGATGAAATATTACGCTCCGCAACTTGGACTAATCTGCAAACTATGTGTGAATTCATGATAAAAATGTCCAAACAGGTATTTGTAGTAGTAGGATTAGTTTGTTCTCTCCTGTTTTGACTAGGACTTGACTTTGCAAAAGCTAGCCCGAACGACCTCCCCTAGGTGACGCGCTCCTGGAAGTGGTGATACTCCTCCGTGGCACAAGGCTCCTCATGGAATTTTGGCTATGCGATGCGGAGCCTGGTGCAGAGATAAGATAATGTGGTCCTTCTTTGAAGTTTGGTAACAAGTGCAATGCGGAGCTCATTGCTTAGGCATGGCTCCGCCAACCTCTTATTTACTCTAAAACTTATCCCTTTTGAGTCTCAAATTGTCAACACTTGCTTTTCATGGTCAAATGAACCAAATATTAGCACTTTTCAACTTTCAAATATCTTATCATGTGTCTTAGCTCTCTTTCACAGATATCAAACAAAACTAAGGCAATCATACAATATTTGTTCTCAAAACATAGCTAAGTATGAGCAAAATATAATAATTAAGTGCATAAATTCATCGAACATCAATTTTCCTCTCCTATTTTAATACTTTAGAGAAGTTTACATAGGTAGTAGTTGAAGGAAAATAACAGATTGACATAACCAAGGCAAGGAGTTTCCCCAACCTCTAATTATAAGTGTGTTTGAGCGTTCTAGACTACTTGTTTATTGAAACTCATGGGACAGTAATCGAAAATTGTGAGTCTAAGTTTTTTGGTCATATTGATATGTTTGGGGGCTGTATTATTGTGTTGTGAAGTATGGGAGGTCGTGGCTGGCCTTTGTAAATGGTTGGGTAAAGTTATTACGGGGAAAATTTGAAGGGCGCAATGATACATTATTTAATTTAAAGTTGTGTAAGTTCGTTGCCTATTCCATGTTTGGATAAAGCTATGTATATATTATGAAGCCGAAGGATTGTCATGATACCTGATGAGAAGGTTATTTTATGTGAATATTTATAGTGTCTAGAAAGCTTGAAAAAAGCCATTGAATTGGAAAGCTTACGTGTTTGCTGCTTGGCTACTATTTAGATGAGTTGAAAATGTTTCAACTTGTTGGTCAGCTGCTACTATTAGCCTTTTTACTTTCCATTTGTTGTAGATAAATAGTTCACCTTAAAGAAAAGGTCAGCATTTCATACATTATATAAATCATGATTGAGGTATGTAAGATAAAAATCTATTTCACTGTAAATGCACGAACCCATGCCACATTTTCTCTTATATAAGTCAATAAGTCCCTAGATTATATGTGATGAGAGTCTTCACATGTCAATTGTATAAGTAATCTACTTGCTTCCTGTACTTTAAGTTAGACGTTCACGTCACTAGATATGGTCTTATAAGCTGTCGATTGAGTTTTACTTATAGCTACATTTGAAATGTTACATGTAATCCAATATGAAATATCTAGTTCCTCTAAATTGAGATGATTTTAATAGGATGCTAACCAAATTAGTCCCTAACGTAAAAATCTTAATGAACTAAGTTCCTAATGTAACTTCATGTTTAATGCATTGTACCTGATATGATTTCTAGTTCTCTTTCTATCTAAATCCCTATTAGATGAGGTATTATGCTTCCTCCAATTGAAACGAATATAAAGAACTCATAAGATCACGTAATATGTTTCAAGATTTGTTATTGTGTAGTCTATATGTTGTAAGTCTTTTTGTGGTAGAATCATGTTCAAAGAAGCGGGGTGAGCATCTTGTGGTCCATTGTGGTGTAATTGTGTTTATAAAGATGGGTGAGTTCATGTATCCTAATGAGGCAGAATCACGTGGCAAATGTAGGTGAATATCCTATGAAGCCGGGTGAGTATTCCGTGATTCATTTCATAAAGTCGGATGATTATTCCATAGTCATTTGTGGCCTCACTTGTTTAATTGTGACATGCCTTCATTTTCTCGATTTACATATGCCATCGTGACCTCACCTGCTCATGTGTTGTATGAGTTCACTTGAAATATAGGTCATATGTCTTGAGTGAATCACCTGCAAGGTATAATGATCAATTGCTCATTTGTTACATATCTTTATGACTTATTTGATATATGACCCTTGTGGCTATATCTAGCTAAGCTGCTTATGTAAATTAATTGCTCTCAAAGGTTAAGATAATGAATGTAATGTACTGGAATCCAAGTTTGATAATATATATGCCCGAGTGCTAACAACAGTAAAATATTGGAATGATGATTCTATAGGATGACTTTTAGTTTCCAAATGAGTCATTTGATCATGCATTAAATTTCCTTCACTTGAACTTCAGTATGTATCATATGCTTTTATAGTTCACTTGCTCACGTTATATGTCTGGTGTCCTATAGCTCATTTGTTAATGAGTACATTTCTTCTTAGTTGTCATTTCCCCCCATCGAGTTGAGATTTTATGATTGCTGGTAGGTCACACGCCTCTCTACTATGAGATTACTCTATATTGAGATGATTACATCAACTTATTAAATGAATTAGTTCTTAGTGTGACGAGCATAATGAATTATATCTACTGTATACGACGAGCATAACGAATTATATCTACTGTATTCAAAAGATAAGATAAGGTATTTTAGAGATGTTAATAATCTGCCTTGTTTGGCTCATTTACATTTTTTGTGGTGTGTAAATAAAAAGCCCCTAGAAGTAGCGATAGTATTTGCAATACCTTGTATAATTTAAGTAATAAATTTGTACTTTTGAGGTAGGACAAAGAGTACTTAATATTTTAAAAAAGACGTGCTATGAGATATTCAAATCACTCTATGGTCGTACGTTAATAGCTAACGTCAATCAAGTTGTTAAATAAAAGTTGGCAAAAGTTATTGCAAAATTCTTTCTTAAATTCTCAAAAATTTGGGTCAGATGTCTCAGAGCTTTTCTCCAAATAATAAGGCGTTATGGGGCCTAATACCTATCAAACTAAAGGTATATGAGTCTAGTTTTTAATATATTTTACTGTTCCCTAACACAATTTCAGATAGATAAATATTCGCATTTTCGCGAGATTGCGCAAGAAGGTATGTCAAAGAGGGCCAAGTTACTGGAGGACTATATAAAGTCCTTGGTTGGTTATAGCACTCATTATTCATTTTTAGAAGTGTGAGGGTGGTGGAAACCCTCTCCACCTCTTTTCTATTAGGTTCTATGGAGTTTTGAAGGTGATTTGAAGATTCGAATACGTTTCCGAGCTTAGATCATGAATACATCGTGTGTGCTCATGTGGTAGTGGTGTTTTCATGTTTTCTTAGGGGCTGTCTCGTGTTGAACTTCTTTGTAATACTCTCCTTCTAGTTTTCCTTAGTTAAATATGGTATTTATAGGTTCACGGAGGTCGATAAGTTATTGTTATGGAGTTTCTATTGTTGAACTCGTAGAAATCATATCAATTAAGTTCATGTATTGTTTTTTTGTTGAACTTTTGTGGCTGCATTTTTAGCAGTATTAGGGGATGCTCTAAATCAGTATATTCTTGATGGTGTTAGATTGGATTCATCTTGGTTCGAGTCTCATCTAAGTTGAGGTATGTAAAGGATATCGTCTTCTGTTTTAGGCATGATTTTCGTCGAAGTCAAACTTCCCTTATTGTCGTGCAAATTTACTGTTTTGGTGGCTAGATAATTTGATTGAATATGTTGGCTTTTGAGATACTGGGTTGGGTCCTCATTAAATTGAAGCCATGAATTCGGGCAATAGTTTAGTTGGTTGTCGTACGTCGGTAGATCGGTAGTAGGTGTCGAATATAAATTATGTTGTGATGTTGGTTGGGGTTATTCTACTTGAGCTAGAGGCTGTTTTGTTGGACTTTTATTCGAAGTATTTGGTATTGTATATATTTTCCCTTAGGTTTCTTATGAAGCTTGGGGATAGAGTGGTTAGTTTATGATCGTTCGGTTGTTTGTTATACACCGATGGGATGATAGAGTGTATACAATTTAAGTCAAATCATATGTTATTTGGTGGTTGGATTGGTGATGTTGTGATGTTGTCCAAGTGAAAGAATATTATGTTGTGATCATAATTGTGTTTGTGTTGCTCTAACTTTTCTTGAGGCTCATAGGTACCCACGATTGTCGAGCTACTCTAGCATAGGAGTCGATCCTGGGACTTAGCTAACTAGAGTGGCTGTGAAAGCCGGCTCCGTTATAGTTGGGTTTGTGATTGGCTGATGGATTGGTTCCAGCCTATTGTGAAGCTAATGTATGGTTGTCGAATGAATACTTCGGCAAACTAATGATCGTACTATGAGTGTTTGGCTGTCAAATAAATGCTAACTCTCTAGTGCACTCGGCTCGTACTTGCTGTTAAACCTATAAGATCGGGAAGTGTATCCCTGGCAATGTTGGATTGTGAATTATGACCTGTGGATCATTTATGTGGTTATTAGTAATTGTATGACAGGTGTTATTTATATTGACATTGTTTTATTTACTATGAATTGATGATGGCTGAAGTTGTTGAGGGGCCTATAGTTGAATCAGGTAAGATGGTTGGATGGATCCTATGTGGTGCAAGTAGTTATATATGAAATGTGTTAGCTAGGTGCCGTCTATTGTTTGTTATTTGTTGTCTTTCGACTTTCCAGGATTATGGGGACCGGGTAGGTTCGGTTTGTTTGGTTTGATTACCTGAATATCTTGTTGTTGGTATCTTCTAAAATTTATGTTGTTATCCTATAAATTTTTTGATCTGGAATCTGAATCTTATTTTCCTTTCTGCCTTACATACTCAGTACATTTTCATACTGACGCCCTAGTTGGGGCACTCCATTCATGCCTGCAGATGATGATCAGTAGGAAGGTTGAGATTTGGTCGTTGAGTGGAGTTCCAGCTGAGTTGGTAAGTCTCAAGTCTTTTAGAGTTGCCAATTGTTTGAAGTTATGGGTAGTTTGGGGCCCTATCCCGGTCATTTGATTACTATTGTATTCATAAAGGCTCATAGATGTTTGTTGTGGTTGTAATATTATTGTAGGCCTAGAAGGCCCTATTGTACAGGTTATATTCCATTATGTGCCCTTGTTGGCCTATTGTACATTTATTGGTTGGTATGTGAGCCAGATCATTATAGTCTATCGTTTACTCTATTTAGATTATTGTTGTTATGCTGAACCTCGTTAGTTATAGCTTGTTGTAGTTAGATTATTTCAGGATTCACTCGATCAAGTGCGATACCGGGTGCTAGTCATGCCTTCCCTGATTTGGGATGTGACAATATTACTAAATATTATGCTTAGAGATTACAAAAGCAAGTACAATAACTAGTTAAGGGTGAAAATCCAAAAAAGAACTAAGCTAAATGACTCATAATAAATTATAAGACTTACAAAGTATAATAACAGTAATAACTTAAGCATAAAGATCCAGACTTAGCTATGTAATGACCCGAGAGTACACTCGAATTGTAGACACATAAGGTTGAAGACTTAACTTAAAAGTCAAGAATTTAAATGAAACGTGACATGAAATATAAGAAACGACATCACATAATCCAACCATAGATAGCGGAATATTATAGTTAAGTCTAAAAGCCTCTAATCATAATAGATGGGTTGAAGGGACAAGACCCCAACTAACCCCAACATTCTGAAAATAAAAGGTAAACAAGGTTTGAACATGAAGTCCTCGAATCATGAGGACTCACAACTGAAAGATAAGAGCAGAACTAAGAGCAAGCTAGGAACGATGCTGAACCTGCGAACCAGATCCTAAAAATATATGGGTCAGTACTTGGAAGGTACTAAGTATGTAAGGTATGAAAAACAATGCTTAAAAACATAAAAGTTAAAGGAGTGGGGATATCATGATTATAAGACTGAAATTGTAAGTATATTGTAAGGCTCAATACTTCCAAATTATTCGTAAACTGGTCATAGTTATAACGTGTGAGGAAAACATTTCTGTAATGCCCGGGACTTTATTGAGAAAATCTGAAAAATTGCAGAAATGTTGCAGAACGACCAACCTGACGGGTCGTTAAAGGACCCAATGACTCGTCAGGTTAGCCGTGAGAAGGATGCCAAGATGATGAGTTAGTGTTTCCCAACGGACGACCCCACGAGTCGTTATCGAGCCGCACGACTCGTTAAGTCGCCCGTTGCCAAGCCGGAGTTTTAGAATTTGAGAAGTAGATAGTGTATTTGATGGAAGGTCACCACGAGTCGTCATCAGCAGTAACGACTCATTAGGTCCTTCATTTCCAGTCCTTCCAAGCCTTCTTACAAGTGTACCTGACGGATAACACGACGAGTCGCTCCCAGTCATAACGGCTCGTCAAGTTCCCATCAGGAGTCAGTATAGATTTTTCCAGTGAACTTAACGAGAGGATCCAACGGCTTGTCGGACCTGGTAACCAGTCGTTAGGTCACCCGTTAGGGACACCTGACAGTTTTTGCAGCGAATTTCTAAGGGATATTTAGTAATTTTCTATTCTCCAAAGCTTTAAACTACATCCTTTTCACTTTGCTTTTAGACGTTTTAGTGGGGGTAATGGGTCCTTTTCTTCATTCCCCACTCAAGCACTCAGAAAAAGAGACCGTAAGTTCTCTAAAAAATTCTTAGAGAAAGAACTAGGGAAGTTTTGTTCTCCTCAAGTTCTCAAGATTTTCGTGGGTTCTTCATCAGGTATGTGGGGTTTTAGCAAGGGGATTGTCCTTCCCTTGTGTCTCCAAAGCCCTCCTCAATTTCTTCTATAAATTTTAAGCCCTGAGCTTTCGAATATGAAGAGTATTCATGTTTATTTCTCGTTGATTTATCTTAGAATGATGTTCATGTAAACTGTTGATATGATACCTATAAGTTCCTTGTCAAATGGTCAGTATTATTATAAAAGAGAATTTGAGCCCTAAATTTTGAGTAAGGGTTTCTTTTACTTGTTAAATTCCCTCTAGTGAACGAAGAATGCTTTGAATTGAATTTCTAGAATTTTCTTGCTATTCGTATGTGTTGGGTAAATATCCCATGAATGAGAATGACTTTTACTCTATTGAATGAAACTCCCAAATTCTTGAAATTTGCCTATTAGTATGAATTTGTCTGTGTTGTCGGCATGAATGAGCTCTCTATTAGCTTCTTAGAAATTCAGTTAGTTAGAACACAGAACTCTATTAGTCTAGTCTCAGCCAGAATCATATCAGTCTAGCTGCAGTCATATTTTAGCAACCTCTGTGTTGTCCAAAAGTATGTCAACTGATCAGTTTGACTCTAGTTTACTTTTGAGGTGTTAGTGGTGCCTCCCAATTTTAAGACTCATATTTAGATTTCAGTTATTTGGTCCATTATGTGGTCATGACATTTAGTTATAGCTCTGACCAGCCCTAGGACCCCAGTTCAGTTATTAGTTGTTCTGTAGACGATTATGACGCTTCTAAATAAGTAGCTTTGAATAGTCTTCGAATCCAGTTTCAGAATCTAGTTCGATAAAGCTCTCAGGGTACATGCAGTGGTTCTTCCCTTACTAGTCCTGGGCCCCATTTTCGAGCTATCAACTTAGTAGTTTAGTTTAAGTTTTTCAGTGGGAGTAAAACTTACCACCGAGCGGGCCGGGGTTCCAGTGCACCCAGGTTCCCAAAACTACGTTGTCAGCATAGGTTTCAGGATTACTTATACTAGTTGGCCCCAGATATATTTTTGTGATCACTCAGTTCATGCCTTTATACCCTGGCAAGGTATATTGGATCCTACCGGTGGGGTGTATACATCGGACTCCACGTCTAGCTCACGTGGTTAAATGTCGATTATAGACTCTCCCACTAGCCAGTCCAGTCTAGTATCAGAATAAGCAATTCAGTTCAGTTCAGTATCTCAGATTCAATGTTTCATACTTAAGGCATGTCCATGACCATTAGACAGGGTCGTCTTGACTATTTCAGATTATATCAGTAGTTTAGTTTAGTTTACTTTTTGGTCATGGCATGTCAATTCAGTTCAGACTTTATATTCATATGCCTCTCCCACTTACTCAATACATTCAAAGTACTTACGCATGCTTTTCATGTTGTATCATTTCATGATACAGCTGCAGGTTCTCAGGTTCAGCACAGATAGTTACTTCAGTTTCAGAGCATTCCACTTCAGCAGATCAGAGTGTGAGTCCTCCTCATTCGGGGGCCTTGTTTATTTATTTCATTTGGTTATGATTTTTTATAGACTTAGAGTTAGCTGGGGGCCTGTCCCACCAACTCCTCAGTAGTTGGCTTTCAGACCAGACTTGTCTTTCAAAATTGTATTTAAGATATATTATTTCTTTCTCTACTTTCAGTCTTTACACTTTCTTAAGCTGATGAATCTGTTATTTAAAGCTTTCGTTGTGCATGTTTACTCAGAATGCTAGTGTATGATAGACCAGGAGTTGACTTAGGGTAACTTGTGGCTTAAAGTATTATGTTACGTCCAGGGTGGAGGCGTGACAAACATGGTACCAGAGCACTAGGTTTAGAGTATCTTCGGCAAGTTTGAAAGCCGCATCGAGTAGAGTCCTTTTCATGGGTGTGAAGTGTGCCACACTGACAAGGAGGCGACGGGATGTTATTAGGAAAATTACCCTTTTGTTTATGCTCTTTATTGTGCGTTAAAGTCCAATTGCAAAGGCGTCTTTCTAAATCGTGTCCTTTTTCCTTTGGGTGAACAATGCCTCCTCGAAGTGGAAATGGATGAAGAGCCGAAAACACCAACAGACCCGCTCCACCAACTCTGGTAGTTCCTCAGGATGACTCTGTGTCTGCCGCTGAATTCAGTGCGGCCATTCAGTTGCTTGCTCAGACCGTCACCAATCAAGTGAACCAGCAGGTGGTTCCAGTAGCCACAAATGGGTCTGCAGCTGCTACTAGGGTGCGGGATTTCACCCGGATGAACCCTCTATACTTTCACGGAACAAAGGTGGGAGAGGACCCACAAGGATCTGTAGACGAGATCAGAAAGATCACCCGGATCATGGGTATCAGCCCCTCCGAGAGTGCTGACCTGGCTGCCTACCAGCTAAAAAGGGTGGCTCAGGTTTGGTACGAGCAGTGGAAGGAATGGCGGTCAGCGGAAGCAGGACTTGTTGAGTGGGAGGAGTTTCATACAACTTTTCTGGATAGGTTCTTTCCCCGGGAGCTGAGGGAGGCTAAGATGGCAGAGTTTATGAACCTACAGCAGGGCAACCAGACAATTGAGGAGTATGCTATGGAGTTTACTAGACTATCAAAGTATGCTCCAGAGACGGTGGCCGAGTCGAGGACTCGCATGCTGAAGTTTGTGAATGGAGTGTCTAATCTGGTCCTCAAGGAGTGTAGGACCGTGATGCTGATCAATAACATGGATTTGTCCAGCCTAATTATTTACGCTCAACAGATTGAGGCCAAAAAATTGAAAGATATGGAGGAAAAGAACAAGCGGGCAAGAATAGGCCAGTCAGATTTCGGCCACCAAAGATCTGGCGGTAGTAGCCGCCCACAGCAGTAGCAGCAACAACAGAGGGCCCCAAAACCTAGCTCAGCCAGTGCCCCAACCTTTCGGTCCCTCTAGGATCAGAGGGGTGCATCTTCTGGCACTCAATCTCAGGCACACAGTACGGGAAACAAGTATCCAACTTGTCCTAAGTGTGGTAGGAATCACCTAGGAGAATGCCTTCAGGGGCGAGAGGGCTGCTTTGGGTGTGGAAAACTTGGACACAGGCTGAGGGAGTGTCCATCAACAGGGAGATGGAGATCACAATCTACTACTTCATCGCTCAAACAGGCCGACCAGCTCAGCAGGCCAACCCATTAGGTACAGATGGTGGTCAACGCCCGAATCATTTTTATGCTCTCTCTTCTCGTCAGGATCAGGAAAGCTCACCTGACGTAGTTACTAGTATGTTACGTCTCTTTCACCTAGACGTATATGCCCTCCTAGATCCAGGAGCTACTCTGTCATTTGTAACTCCATATGTAGCAGTTCAGTTTGGCATCAGTCCAGAGGTCCTATCAAAACCCTTCTCAGTCTCCACCCTAGTTGGCGAGTCAGTTAGAGCCATCCGGGTGTATAGAAACTGCCCAGTCTCAATCTTGAGTAAAATCTTTCCAGCTGATCTTGTAGAGCTAGACATAGTCGACTTCAACCTTATTCTAGGCATGGATTGGTTACATTCCTGCTATGCCTCAGTTGACTACAGGACTAGGGTTGTCAATTTTCAGTTTCTAGATGAGCCCGTGTTAGAATGGTCGGGCAACAGTTCAGTGCCTAAGGGTAGGTTTATTTCCTCCCTTAAGGCCGAGAAACTCATTTCCAAGGGATGTTTGTATCATCTGGTTCGGGTCAAAGATTCCAACTATGAGACCCTAACCATTCAGTCAGTTCCAATTGTCAGCGATTCCCAGATGTATTTCTTGAAGATCTTCCTAGAGTCCTCCCTGAACGGGATATAGACTTCGGGATAGATCTCCTTCCAGATACTCAGTCCATCTCCATCCCTCCTTATATAATGGCTCAAGCTGAGCTTAGGGAGTTAAAGGAGAAACTAAAAGATCTTCTTGATAAGGGTTTCATCAGACCCAACATCTCTCCCTGGGGTGCTCCAGTGCTATTCGTGCGTAAGAAAGACGGTACCCTCAGAATATGTATAGATTACCGTCAGCTGAACAAAGTCATAGTCAAGAATAGATATCCCCTACCTAGAATTGATGACTTGTTTAACCAGCTTCAAGGAGCCATTTGTTTCTCCAAGATTGATCTCAGGTCAGGATACCATTAGTTAAGGGTCAGAGAGTGTGACATATCGAAGACAGCATTCAGAACTTGGTATGGTCACTATGAGTTTGTGGTAATGTCCTTTGGGTTAACTAACGCCCCAGAAGCCTTCATGGATCTAATGAACAGGGTTTTCAAGCCGTACCTAGACATGTTCATCATTGTATTTATTGACGACATTCTGGTGTACTCCAGAAATGAGGAAGAGCATACCAATCACCTAAGGTTAGCATTGCAGACTCTCAGCAATCGCCCGTTATTCGCCAAGTTCAGTAAGTGTGAATTCTGGTTGAAGTCCATAACCTTCTTGGGTTATGTGGTGACAGGTGAAGGGATACAAGTAGACTCTCATAAGATAGCAGCAGTGAAGGATTAGCCCAGACCTACCTCTCCTACTGAAATCAGGATTTTCTTGGGATTAGCAGGTTAATACCGACAGTTTGCGGAAGGTTTCTCCTCCATAGCATATCCTCTGACCAAGTTAACCCAGAAGAAGGTAAAATTTCAATGGTCGGATGAGTGTGAGAAGAGTTTTCAGGAGTTAAAGACTCGACTCACTATCGCTCCAGTTTTGACCTTGCCAGAAGGAACAGATGGGTTGGTTGTATATTGTGACGCCTCCAGAGTTGAACTTGGTTGCTTTTTGATGCAGCGGGGCAAAGTGATAGCCTATGCCTCCAGATAGCTCAAAGTCCATGAGAGAATTATCCAACTTATGACTTGGAGTTAGCAGCAGTGGTATTTGCATTAAAGATATGGAGACACTACTTATATGGATCTCACGTAGATGTGTTCACAGATCACAAGAGTCTTTAGTACATGTTTAGCCAGAAGGACCTGAACCTCCGACAGAGAAGGTGGTTAGAGCACCTGAAAGATTATGACATAAGTGTGTTGTATCACCCAGGCAAGGCAAATGTGGTGGCTGACGCCCTAAGCAGGCGATCTATGGGAAGTGTAGCTCACTTTGAGGGAGGAAAAAAGGAGTTAGCAAAGGATGTTTGCAGACTAACTCGGTTAGAGGTGCAGCTAGTAGACTCAGTCGAAGGTGGAGCAGTAGTACAAAGCGGGTCAGATTCATCTTTGGTATTTGAGTTAAGTCCAGACCAGATGAAGATCCAGTTCTACTTAAACTCAAGGAGGCGGTTCTCAGAAAAGAAGTTGAGGCTTTCTCCCAAGGGGGAGATGGAGTGCTCCATTATCAGGGAAGGTTGTGTGTGCCAGATATCGGTGAGTTGAGACAACAGATTTTGGTTGAGACACACAACTCAAGGTATTCCATTCACCCTGGTGCTACTAAAATATACCGCGACTTGAGGGACATTTACTGGTGGAACAGCACGAAGAGAGACATTGCTGAATTTGTAGCCAAGTGCCCGAACTTCCAGCAGGTCAAGGTAAAACACTAGAGTCCAGGAGGTATGAACCAGGATATTAGCATACCCACCTGGAAGTGGGAAGAACTAAAGATGGACTTCATTACGAATCTACCTCAGACTCAATGGCAGCATGACTCAATTAAGTGGTAGTGGATCGGTTGACCAAGTCAGCTCACTTTCTTCCAGTAAAAAAAACCATGGATTCAGTTGAGGACTATATTAAACTTTATATCCTAGAGTTAGTCAAACATCATGGGGTGCCCTTATCAATCATTTCAGACAGGGGAGCACAGTTCACGTCGCATTTCTGGAAGTCTTTCCAGAAGCAGGTCAAGCTTAGTACATCTTTTCACCCGCAAATAGATGGGCAAGCTGAGTGGACTATTCAGACTCTAGAGGATATTCTAAGAGCGTGCACGATCGATTTTAAGGGTAGTCGGGATGACCATCTGCCTCTTATCGAATTTGTGTACAACAACATCTACCATTCCAGCATTCAAATGGCCCTGTTTGAGGCATTGTACGGTAGGAGGTATAGATCTCCTATAGGATACTTTGATAGGGCCAGACTCAGTTCATAAGGCAATTCAGAAAGTTCAGCTCATCCGAGAAAGGTTAAAAACAACTTAGAGCTGCCAAAAATATTATACGGATGTGCGGAGAAGAGAGTTGGAGTGTGCAGTTAATAATTGGGTGTACCTGAAAATTTCACCCATGAAAGGGGTGATGAGGTTTGGAAAGAAGGGGAAGCTTAGTCCAAGGTATGTGGGACATCATAGAATTTTGAGGCGTATTGGCAAGGTAGCCTATGAGCTAGAGTTACCTTTGGAACTAGCAGCTGTACATCCAGTTTTTCATGTATCACTTTTGAAAAAGTATATCGGAGATCCAACCTCTGTGGTGCCATTAGATAATGTGGTAGTCAAGGATAGCCTCACCTATGAGGAGGTACCAGTCCAAATCCTAGACCAACAGGTTCGTAGATTAAGGAATAAGTAAATAGCTTCAGTCAAGGTTTTATGGAGGAATCAACAAGTTGAAGGAGCTACATGGGAGGCCGAAGCAGAAATGAGGGCCAAATATCCACACTTGTTTTAAGGCCTGAACTAGTTGTTGAATTCAGTTCTTGTATTTATATTTTCTTTATGACTTTGGTTTGTTTATGAAAAGCAAAAATTTAGTTCAGTTATATTCTCCAAAATGGAGGTAGTCATTTCGGTTGTTTTGAAATTGAATGAGCAGTATTTTATTGTTTTGATTATTATTTTTCTAGTTGCTATGAGTTTTCTAACATTCGCAGATGAATGTTTCCAAGGGGGAGATATTGTAATTCCCCCGAAGCTTAAAATCAATATTCGGGACTTTATTCAGAAAATATGGAAATTTGTAGAAACGTTGCAGAACAACCAATCTGACGGGTCGTTAAAGGACCCAACGACTCGTCAGGTCAGCCGTGAGAAGGATGCCAAGATGATGAGTTAGTGTTTCCCAACGGACGACCCCATGAGTCGTTATCGAGCCGCACGACTCGTTAAGTCGCCCGTTGCCAAGCTGGAGTTTTAGAATTTCAGAAGTAGATAGTGTATTTGACTGAAGGTCACCACGAGTCGTCATCAGCAGTAACGACTCGTTAGGTCCTTCATTTCCAGTCCTTCCAAGCCTTCTTACAAGTGTACCTGACGGATAACACGACGAGTCGCTCCCAGTCATAACGGCTCGTCAAGTGCCTGTCAGGAGTCAGTAGAGATTTTTCCAGTGAACTTAACGAGAGGATCCAACAGCTCGTTGGACCTGGTAACCAGTCGTTAGGTCACTCGTTAGGGACACCTGACAGTTTTTGCAGCGAATCTCTAAGGGATATTTAGTAATTTTCTATTCTCCAAAGCTTTAAACTACATCCTTTTCACTTTGATTTTAGACGTTTTAGTGGGGGTAAAGGGTCCTTTTCCTCATTCTCCACTTAAGCACTCAGAAAAAGAGATCGTAAGTTCTCTCAAGAATTCTCAGAGCAAGAACTAGGGCAGTTTTCTTCTCCTCAAGTTCTCAAGATTTTCGTGGGTTCTTCATCAAGTATGTGGGGTTTTAGCAAGGGGATTGTCCTTCCCTTGCGTCCCGAAAGCCCTCCTCAATTTCTTCCATAAATTTTAAGCTATGAGCTTTCAAATATGAAGAGTATTCATGTTTATTTTTCGTTGATTTATCTTAGAATGATGTTCATGTAAACAATTGATATGATCCCTATAAGTTCCTTGTCAAATGGTCAGTATTATTACTAAAGTGAATTTGAGACCTAAATTTTGAGTAAGGATTTTTTTACTTGTTAAATTCCCTTTAGTGAACGAAGAATGCTGATCTTGGGCAGATTTATATGCCCAAGTGATACTCAAATGTATATTTTTTGCCTTGTTTGTGGTGCAATGTGTATATATTCTTATGTAGTTGGTAATAAAATGTGAATTTATACTAACCAACATGATTAGCGTTTGTTTTGCAGGAAAATATGATTTTTAGGAGCTAAAATGCATGTTGGAAGCATATCGGAATTCAGACTTGGTGGAGCAAGGACGTGGGTTAGAGTCAGTTGAGGGACGAAAAAGCTAAGGGATTTATTCTCTTCCTTTCTTCTTTCAATCAATTGTATGTATGATTTACACTCTTTTTAGGATGATTAATCCACAAATGAGTGGCTAATTCTCTTCCTTGCTGAGGTTTTGAACAATGGTGATGAATTTTGATTGTTAATTATATGGTTTTCTTCTTCTTCTTCCATGTTGTTCTATTAATTCTTGTTCTTACTGCATTAGTGTGTGGCTGACATTAATGTACATCTAAAAAGTCCAATTTCACTCGAGCGAGCACGAAATTGGAAAGTTGTGAATTAATAGGGTATTGTTCTTAACTTGATTTGGGAAAATTGGGTTTTGATGTGCTTTCCTGATAGAAATATACTTGAAAGCCGTATTAGTCAATTTAGGAACCGGAATTGTAGTGCTAGGTCATAAATTGCATTTGATCACAGAAATGTAGACGAATGGTTTATGATTCTAAAGTGAAATTAAATACGAGAGTTTTAATTTCTAGGCTAATGTTCTTGGCTAGCAACAGGAAGAAAAGATTAACCAAATTGTGATTATCGTCAAATTCATTACTTGTTCTTAACCTTGGCATGCTCATATCCATAGTTTCAATTCACAGTAAATAATTGTTAATAGTTTTAGTATATATAACTTATACACAAAAACTTATTTAACTGTTGGTTACATTGTTGTTAGCATAATTAGAAGTAAGATAAGAATATAGTGTACCTAGGCAATTTTACTTATCCAGAGTCTCCTTGGATCGATACTTGGCTTACTTAGCCACTTTATTACTTGTTTGACCACGTGCACTTGCATGTCGGTTTTTACATATACCAAAACACCCGAACAAGTTTTTGGCGCCGTTGCCGGGGAGGCTAGGCAAGTGGTGAAATTGTGTTAAGTGTAAATTTAATGTATTTTTGTTTTATTTTCTTAAGTGTTGACAACTTGGTCTTAGTATTTGTTTTAATTCTTTGTTCATTTTAATTTTTCTCTCTTTCGGATACCCTCATTGACATGACATCTTGGAATATAAATGGTGGATACGCATATTTCGGCGAATCTTGCATGAGTTGCGAAGGACCCCACTTGTGGCAAATCTGTAACACGTGCAATATATGTGGGTGTCAATATGGCCATTGGGGTGATTGTCCAAAGGCATATTCCCCTCCCCCAAGCCCCTGCTATGATCATTCTATTGTTTTTGCTGAATATAGGCATGTTGAAAATGAGGACTTGGGACGCCAAGTTCAAATAGAGGACATGATGAAACAACTCCTGGAGCAATCAGAAGCAATGAAGGAGTCGGTGGCAGAATTGATAATTCAGCAAAAGGAGAATGCAGAGGCTGTAAGCAGGATGAGCGTCAAACTCACGGAGATGTGTGCTGAGGCTGAAGCTTGTGATAATTTGCAGGTGACAGTTTTAGCATATATTCAAGAGGAACTACAAGAGGAATACAAGGGTGAATTTTTGGATGAAGCCCAACAATTAGAATCTCTTGAGTGTCACCGTGATCGGCTCATACCTATAGAAAATCCATTCATGGAAAAAGAGAAAGAATATCTCCCATTTGACCTTAATGGAGAAATAGATGTCGATGTTGAAAAGGTGTACACAAGTAAGGAAGTAAAGCACAATGCAATTTCAGAGTTGAGGTTGATTGGACCACACTCGAAGCATTTTTCGACATTAAGTTTGGTCGACAACATAGAAATAGAGTCTTCCAAGATTATAGAGAAATGTCTAGAATAGGACCAAGCCCCGTATATTCTGAAATTTGCTAACTCGAAGCAACGAAATGACTTCACCTACTCAAGGGACAATAAGTTCAAAAGAAAACATCTACTGCTTGGTCCTTACAATTTTTCACCACCACCCCAGGAGCATAAGAGGAAATTAGAGAAGAAATTAGGGGTGAAATTCATATCCTCAAGGCGGAGGAAAAAGCGGTGAAACTTGGTACGTCGAGCCGCGACGGTAAACCAGGCGCTGCACGGGAGGCAACCCGTGAAAAATATTTTCTTTCTCTCTTTTTTAGTGTAAATAATTTTTATTTTTATTTTTCTTTTCTTGATGTGGTATATATTTTTTGTTTTAGTTAATATTTTTCATTTTAGTTAGGGAAATCTATTAATCGAACCAATTTTGTTTAATGAGGTGATTTTTCAGGTCAAACGGAGATAAATATGCATGGAATCGGGAAGAATAAGGCATGGTATGAAAAAATAATTAAAATGAAGAGACAGTGCACTGGGGCGTTGGCTCCGTGTCAAGGAGGAAGGGCTCCGCGTTACCCTCCGTGAAACGTTGAAGGTAAAATCCAGATTTTTAAAATTTCCAGTAAGCCAACGCGTTGGCTCCGTGTCACGGAGGAGGGGCTCCGCGTTACCCTCCGTGACACGTTGCCTTATATTTGGTGCCGGGTCACATCGGGTTGTCGGGTGACCCGCGTGTTTTTCTTTAAATTAACTCCGATTTTCTTGCCCTTTCTCCCCATTTCTTTTCCTCTCCGCGACCAAACACCCAAATCCCCCTCCCCAATCAACATGCCACGCCACTAAGCAAAGAAATCATCAAGTTTCTTCGGTTCTTCAACATAAAGGTATGTTTTCCTCGTTTCTATCTAAGTTTTGGCGATTTTAGTCGAATTTGGGCAGGTGAGGTGAGATATATCATTCTAAGTAGCAATTGAGCATGAAATTGAATTATTTGTGATTGATGAATGTTCGGAATGTTGTTATTAGCGTTTGAACTTGCCGGTTACATGAATAATTCGAAAATTAATTGTCAAATTGAATTTTAGGGTCTGGGTTGTTGAAATTGACTTGGGTAATTTGATAATTCGGTGAATTAGATGCCGGGGTGTGTTTGGGAATTGAGATTAGTCGGTGTAAATATTGTTTGAATGTAAAAGACGACGAATTCTCGAATTTTTGGGGAAAATGTGGAAATTGTGCAAATTGGTTTGATTATTTGGATTTGTATGTATATATAGAACTTTTGTCGTTGTTTTTATTTTGTTGTTTTTGTTGCTTAGTGCGATGGTTGAATTGTTAGCGATGGTAGGATTGGGATTAGCTGTATGAAGTCTGAGTAGTATGCTAAGCGTTATGCTGTCAAAATTTTTGTGAACGCACTAAGCATAAATTGTATAGTTGATTGTTTTGGTGTAAATTGAGTTATCCTTGACATAGTTTGTTAAAGTAGCTAAGGACTAAGTGTGGGGTAAACGTTGTGTAACCTGACCTTAGCCGAAGTTAACATGTATTTAGCTTAACTTTGTGCTTGTTTATGTATATTGACAGGTACAATGGCGAGTAGGCAGGATAAGGGCAAAGGTGCTTCTACCTCAGGCACCGGAAGAAAAAGAATGAGATTGGGCACCGCAGTCCCAGCTGCACCAGCTGTTCCGCGTGGCCAGCGCCGCCAATACGGAACAAGGTGGGTAACCGAGAAAGGAAAGAAGTGGTATGCTTAGCATAAGGAAAGCAAGTACTTCTCGGAGGAACATATTGCACGGGAACCACTAGCACAGGAGTTCCCCCGTATTGTGCAGAGGATTGAAGCAGCTGGGCTCAGCTTTATATTTCAGGAGCCCAAGGAGTGCAACCTACATTTGGTCCGGGAGTTCTACGCAAATTGGAACCCGGCCATCAGAAGCCACACAATAAAAATCAGAGGGCAGATTGTCACTCTGGAACCCCAGCAATTTAATGCCATCGTTGGAGCGCGGGACACAGACGCCCACGTTCTCCGCCAGCTGAACATCACCCCACCATACGCCGACATCAGACGCACTTTGTGTGGGGCTCGATCCACAGCCCGATGGAGTAGACATAAGGAGAGGGGTTACCACCAGACTCTGCCTTATTCGCAGATGAACAGGGAGGCCAGAATATGGCTGAAAATAGTGTGTTCGTGCTTGATCCCGGGAGTTCACATGACGGATATGACCCGGGACCGTGTCTGCTTGGTGTATGCCCTTATGAAAGGGCTAGAGATTAATGTTGGGGCGGTCATTATATCCGCCATGAAGAGAGCCATACTACACCAGGGCCACAGATATGGGTTCGGTGGACTCATCACCACCTTCCTCCGAGGCCTCGATGTCGAGGAAGAGGCTTTGGATTACATCCCGCAGTTGGAGCGGAGGGCCCTCGATGTGACAAAAACTAAGGCCCCCGACACCACACACGGGCCAGTGCTGACTTTGGGCTAGCGACATGCTCGTGACGATCAGTACATGGCACATATGTTTGGCATGCAGATGCTTCATCTACGGATTGGTGGGAGACTAGCCACCGAGGAAGAGTTATGGCAGTTGGAGCTAGATTACCCATTTGGCGAGAACGCCAGAGCTTTGTGCCGAGTGGGACCAGCCTTCGTTGAGCGTACTGATGACGATGTCCCCACTGACGAGGAGACACGTCGGGAGGACTCCAATGTGGAGTCCGATGACGACGATGGAGCTGACTCAGACATGGGCGACGAGGCAGCAGCACCGGATGAAGAAGTCAAATATTTCAACTGAGTAGGGAGTTCCACCACCCGAAATTTTGTGCTTTGTATTTTTGTGAACACTACGACAGTGTTCGATTTAAGTGTGGGGTGGGAAGTAGTTAGGTGCTGGGGCTGGGCTAATCTGCTGTATGCTTTTTCCTTGGTTTGTATCTATGTTTATGTTTCCCTGTTGTGAACTGATTTGTGTTGTATCTGTATATATATTTGTGGTTAATGATGTGTGTTATGAAAAGTTGTGGTTGCCAGTGTAAATATTTTGTAAATATTTCTTTCTTATCGAAATGATCGATATTTTTCAAAATTTTTGCGAAAATATTTTGCACTTATCAAAATACTTTGTAAATAGTTTTCCATCGACATGATCGATGTTTTGCAAAAATTTTTCAATTTTTATTTTGGGTTTCTCGGAGTTTGTTTTCGGTTCTTTTACCGAGAATAGTCCCATTGAACCGATGTCATAGTTAGTGACCGTTCCCTATGATGGATGGATGACGACCGTCTTAAGGGAAATGTAGTCGGTAGGAGTAGGATTTTAATTTATTTTCAGTTTTTCTTTGGTGGATTGCATCAATGAACCTGTAGTTGCTTTATGGTTGCAAAATTTCGTTGCGTGTTTTAACTGATGTTCAAAATGTAAAAGTGATTCGTCTGAAAGCATGCAATTTTGTAAATATGTTGAGTTACCTAGGCTGTAGAATTTGATTCGGTATGATTGAGGCTTAATTTTTGAATTCATGCAATTGGCTAATTAAAGAGTTTGTGAATGTATCTTGAATCGAGCATGTGCGTGAAGTGTGTGAAGTGAGATATTGTAATTCCATACTATTGTGAAGTGTCTAGAACTTGCCTGGTGTGTGTACAAAACGAAATGAAGGAGGTGTAGTGTTGGAAAGGATGTAGGCATTTCTTTGTTTTAATCGAGAGTTTCTATTTTTCTTCCTTGTCATACTCTACCTTTTTATGTGATTGTATACCCTAGTCAGCCCGTTGAGCCTTTAGCCGTTTTTTTCTTTCTTTTGTCCAAAATTGTATAAACTAAGCTTTATTCCTTCTTTTCATTAGCCGTAAAGTCTATACGAAAATCTTAAGCGCTTAAGAAGAAAAGAAAATTCTTTTCCCAAAGTGTCGAAGAGTGAAAAGAAAAAGAAAAGCGGAGTGAGGAAAAGGAAGAAGAGGTTGAAGAGGCACTTGTTATAATTAAATGAGAATGAAGGTGCATGAAAACCCTTGGTATTGTGTCAAGTGTGTTGGATGAAATGGGCCGTACGAAAGTAAACCAGCATGAATGGGATGATGAAAAAGAGAAAAAAAAAAACAATGTCCATGAGTCGATGGGAATGTGTTGAAAAGGCGCTTGAGGATGCTAGTGACTATTATTGGCTAATCCAATATATACTAGTTCCATAGCTTCCATTACAACCCATTAAAGTCCTACGTGATCTTACATTGCATTTCTTTATATTAGTGGAGTAATATACTAAGGGCAAGCCTATGGGTCATGACATGATGCATGTGAATTCTTTTGGGAGAGAGAGTGAAATTAACTTTTATATGCCCCTACTTGAATGTTTGTGTGTTGCATGAACATAAAGGAGAAGATTCTCTTGAGTTGTGAGGGCACATGCTTGATGAAAGATTGATTTTCATGTCGGATATCTTGATTAGCTGATTTGCATGAGTTTGCCGATATCGAGAGTCGATTCTTAAAGTCTAGGAAGTCTTGATGTATGAAAGGTCATTGCATTGTAATACCATGCATGTTTTCTTGATGATTTGCAAAAATTGAATAATCGGTATGACCGTAGTGTAAATTGTCGCACCATAGTGACAAAGGTTGGGATGTAATTTGCATGAGTTGTGTATGTGTTGTTCGAGGACGAACAAGGATTTAAGTGTGGGGTAAGTGATCTTGGGCAGATTTATATGCCCAAGTGATAAACGTATTATTTTCGCCTTGTTTGTGGTGCAATGTGTATATATTCTCATGTAGTTGGTAATAAAATGTGAATTTATACTAACCAACATGATTAGCATTTGTTTTGCAGGAAAATATGATTTTTAGGAGCTAAAATGCATGTTGGAAGCATATCGGAATTCAGACTTGGTGGAGCAAGGACGTGGGTTAGAGTCAGTTGAGGGACGAAAAAGCTAAGGGATTTCTTCTCTTCCTTTCTTCTTTCAATCAATTGTATGTATGATTTACACTCTTTTTAGGATGATTAATCCACAAATGAGTGGCTAATTCTCTTCCTTGCTGAGGTTTTGAACAATGGTGATGAATTTTGATTGTTAATTATATGGTTTTCTTCTTCTTCTTCCATGTTGTTCTATTAATTCTTGTTCTTACTGCATTAGTGTGTGGCCGACATTAATGTACATCTAAAAAGTCCAATTTCACTCGAGAGAGCACGAAATTGGAAAGTTGTGAATTAATAGGGTATTGTTCGTAACTTGATTTGGGAAAATTGGGTTTTGATGTGCTTTCCTGATAGAAATATACTCGAAAGCTGTATTAGTCAATTTAGGAACCGGAATTGTAGTGCTAGGTCATAAATTGCATTTGATCACAGAAATGTAGACGAATGATTTATGATTCTAAAGTGAAATTAAATACGAGAGTTTTAATTTCTAGGCTAATGTTCTTGGCTAGCAACATGAAGAAAAGATTAACCAAATTATGATTATCGTCAAATTCATTACTTGTTCTTAACCTTGGCATGCTCATATCCATAGTTTTAATTCACAGTAAATAATTGTTAATATTTTTAGTATATATAACTTATACACAAAAACTTATTTAACTGTTGGTTACGTTGTTGTTAGCATAATTAGAAGTAAGATAAGAATATAGTGTACCTAGGCAATTTTACTTATCCAGAGTCTCCTTGGATCGATACTTGGCTTACTTAGCCACTTTATTACTTGTTTGACCACGTGCACTTGCGTGTCGGTTTTTACATATACCGAAACACTCGAACAAATGCTTTGGGTTGAATTCCTAGAATTTTCTTGCTATTCATATGTGTTGGGTAAATATCCCATGAATGAGAATGACTTTTGCTCTATTGAATGAAACTCCCAAATTCTTGAAATTTGTCTATTAGTATCAATTTTTCTGTGTTGTCGGCATGAATGAGCTCTCTATTAGCTGCTGAGAAATTCAGTTAGTTAGAACACAGAACTCTATTAGTCAAGTCTCAGTCAGAATCATATCAGTATAGTTTCAGTCAGATTTTAGCAAACTCAGTGTTGTCCAAAAATATGTCAACTGATCAATTTGACTCAAGTTTATTTTTGAGGTGTTTGTAGCTCCTCCCAGTTTTAATACTCAGATTTAGATTTCAGTTATTTGGTCCATTAGGCGGTCATGACATTCAGTTATAGCTCTAACTAGCCCTAGGACCCTAGTTCAGTTATTAGTTGTTCTGAAGACGGTTACGACGCTTCTAGATAAGCATCTCTGACCAGTCTTAGAATCCAGTTTCAAAATTTGGTCTGATAAGGCTCTCAGGGTACATGCAGTGATTCGTCCCTGACTAGTCTTCGGCCGTCAAGCTATCAGTTTAGTAGTTTAGTTTAGGTTTTCCAGTGGGAGTAGAACTTAGCACCGAGTGGGCTGGAGTTCCAACGCACCCAGGTTCCCAAAACTACTTTTCCAGCATAGGTTTAGTATTACTTGGACTGATTGGCCCCAGATATATTTTTTTGATCACTCAGTTCATGCCTTTATACCCTAACAAGGTATATTGGGTCCTACCGCTGGGGTGTATACATTGGACTACGCGTCTAACTCACGTGGTTAAATGTCGGTTCTGGAATCTCCCACTAGTCAGTCTAGTCCAGTATTAGAATAAGCAGTTCAGTTTAGTTCAGTATCTTAGATTCGGTGTTTCAGACTTAGGGTTTGTCCATGATCATCAGAAGGGGTTGTCTTGACTATTTCAGATTATATCAGTAGTTTAGTTCAGTTTACTTGTTGGTCATGGCGTGTCAATTCAGTTCAGACTTTATATTCAGTATGTCTCTCCCACTTACTCAGTACATTCAAAGTACTGACGCATGCTTTTCATGTTGTATCGTTTCATGATACAACTGCAGGTTCTCAGGTTCAGCATAGATAGTTACTTCAGTTTCAGAGCATTCCACTTCTGCAGATCATAGTGTGAGTCCTCCTCATTCAGGGGCTTTGTTTATTTATTTCATTTGGTTATGGTTTTTTATAGACTTAGAGTTAGTTGGGGGCTTGTCCCAGCGACTCTTCAGTAGTTGGCTTTCAGACCAAACTTGTCTTTCAGAATTGTATTTAAGATATATTATTTCTTTCTCTACTTTCAGTCTTTATACTTTCTTAAGTTGATGAATCTGTTATTTAAAACTTCCACTGTGCATGTTTACTCAGAATGCTAGTGTATGATAGACCAGGAGTTGACTTGGGGTCAGTTGTGGTTTCAAGTACTGTGTTACATCTAGGGTGTACGCTCGGGGTGTGACAATTTCATAAAAAATAATTTGATCCAAAAGAACATAATCATGCATACATTAAAACCATGAGGAACAATGGGAGATTTCTATAACCGACATACCCTATATGAGGACACATGGAGCCCTACCTGTAAACCTAGTCGGGAGGTCGTCCATACCTTGCCAAGGGTATGAACCATGAAAGGTGTGATATCACTCGTGAAGGCCCCGTAGGGCATAGGGGACAGTCACCAAGGAGGTCCCAGCATAACCTACGGTGGAACGTAGTTTTGAGATTCGAGGCATAACATAGGCCACGAACCTACTAGGAATTAAGTACTACTCCCAAAACATGCATCGTGCTCATAGAAATTCATACATGGCATACATGGCTAGTTAAATCGTGAGAATCATATCATGCTTGAGAATTCGTAGTACTAGCCAAAATATTGAATAAAATAAGTGAAAACAACCCAATAATTCAAACCCATGATTTTAGACATACCACAACATGCTCATATCGATCTTTTAAGGAATATGCATTTGGGTTATGACCCATGAAAAGTTGGCAACTTAAACATAGAATTAGGGAGAAATTGGGCATGGGTAGGGACTAAACTACTCATTCAAAACCCCACATACCTGGAATTACGTGATTCTTAACTCCCTTGAAAGACCCTAGATGAAAACTTGAAGAATTGAAGAACACTTGAATCTCCTCCTACTCCCTTCTCTAGTTCTTGCAAATGCCAAATAAGACTTAGTATGAGTTTTTCCTCCTTAAAAGATCCTGTCCTGACCTCAAAACGACCTGGTTTAGGGTCCAAAAGCGTAGAAAATTCAAAATTTCCCTTCATGAAATTTTCCTGAAAAATAGGTCTGGCCCCGACCACGAGTCGTACCACGAGTCGTACCACAAAGTCACGACTCGTGGTCACCTCACCACTTTTCAATCGTTTGAATCTAGCCACCACTCGCATACTACGACTCGTAGTACCATCCTACGGGTCGTACTATCAGTCGTGGTACCATCCACCCATACCCAATACCACTTAACCATAACTCCTCATCACGACTCGTTGCTACATCCTACGAGTCGTACCATGACCCGTGACGACTCACTCTGGTACCACTGATAAATTCACCACGGCTCCTAACCACGAGTCATACCCACACGCTACGACTCGTAGGACTACTCGTGGTATGACCTTAGGCTCCCGAACTCATCACGACTCGTACCTCAAGTCGTACTGGTGTAAAATTTCAGGTTTTCTGCAGTTTTCAACTTCAACTCCTGGGTCTATTCTTAGGACCTTCCCAGGTATTACAAGCTAATGATTTCAAATTCCCAAGAACACGTATAATGACCTATTTTCCTCAAGTTTGCATGGAACTATTCATCAAATCAAATCTCCTATATTTCACAAGTTCAATAAGTTTATTATGAGATTCAGATATTTTATGAAGTTTGCAATATCACTTGAAAGATCTCATTTTATATACTTTTATAGGCTAATGATTTAGGTAACTATAGAGATTCAGAATAAGCTAAGTATACAGAACCAACAGAGCTAAGTCTAAAGAACTAATTAGAATAACTCCTACTCTGTCGTTAGCTTTCATATAGCTTCAATAGGCTATGTTTTATACCTTTGTTTGATGAACTTTCCAATTATTAACTATTTTTATGTCTGCTTTACATACAAGTACTTTTGTTGTGTACTTTCGTCCCTTTTTCCTAATGGCGTTGCATTTCACAATGCAGGTTCAGACACATATGGTAGTAGATCACCTCGTTAAGCATAGTTTTAGACATCCAACTATTGATTGGTGAACTCTATCCTATTTGGAGCCAAGTTGAGTCTAGGTGCTTTTTTGATATATATGTACAGTATGGGTAGGTCTGGGCACTATCCCGATGTCATACCTCGAGCCTACACCCTGAGCGTGGTTGGCACTCAAACCACTATTGGTCCAAGCAAACCCTTGTCCTGGATAACTACTAATTGAGAAGGCAATAAAAATGCAGAAGCAATAACTGTAATGAGCTCATTTAAGAGAAGATAAAATCAAATAACTGTAACTAAAAATAATGTTAATAAGTAACATCAATAGCACCAACTCTTTAACTAGTCTATAAGACTCTAAGTCTGAAGAATAGATACGGGGACAAGATTACCGCAACTACCGCAAGATCTACTAAAAACAAAAGATAATTGGAGTCTTCCATAAAGTAGGAAGCCTCACCAAATCTGGATGAATTATGTCCTACCAATGCCTCTGCTACCGATCATGTAAATCTGAATTTGCATTATGATAAGATGCAACACCAAATGGTGTTAGTACGTTTGAATGTACGGTACGTAAAATAGCTGAATGAAACAACAAATGTAGAAGAATCTCTAAACTGAATGAACTAACTGACTAAATTTGAAACTCTGAATGATGCAATAAAACAAAAGTATAAATATTGCATAAACAATTATCCAACTATGCATCAGAGTAAGTTCTAAAAATATATATCTTTAGTTGGGAGTTTCTCTTAACCGATATACACCACGAATGAGCACATGATGTACAACCTTTGGGCCAGTTAGGAGAGCTATCCAAAGGCTTTCCAGGGCAGAGGACGAATTAAACTGTGGATCCATACTAAGCCCTTACCAGGGACTGTTTGACGAGCCGCCCAAGCGAACAACACGATCCTAACCTGCACTGACTAAGTAGTTCTAGATTTTCAGGTTATCTGAACCTTTCACCCATCTCGGTGCTAAATAATTATCTAAAAATCTATGCTCATATAAGTATGCGTATCTGAGGTAGCTAAAACATCTTTATAGAGAGTGTTTTAGCTCAAAGTCAAAATAGATGTTTAAAACTTTGGTGAGCCTCTATGCTCAAATATGAACTCTGCTGGTGAGCCTCTGTGCTCAAAATATGTATAAAACTAGTGAGCTTCTATTCCCAAAATATGTGTTTTCAAAAACAAGACTTTACTTTTTTTTTTTGAAAATCATAATATGAATTGAGCTAGCTGAGTGAAATTATTTTATGTGAACTCTCTGAAATCTTTTATTACTTTACTTAGGAAAACAATGCATACATCAGATAATACTAAGTCTTCAAAATAAAACTTTTCATGCAACTGGGGTCCATGGGACAGAATGACATGAACCATAATCAATAATAAAGAGAATAAACATATAATAATGTGTAATGATGAATCAATAGTGGATACTCAAGTTATAGGGAAAATAGACCAAGTTCATAGGACTGGGCAAAATTCTAGCTCTTATCTTCTCTGAAATTGAACTACAGATGTAGAGCATGAGGAAGAACAGAGTTCCTCACTATGAATTGCCTTACATACCTCAAACACTCCAATCTTCGATAGAGGAATTTGGAAAACTAGCTTTGAGACCTTACGAACTAATCCTTTCAATGATTCCTACAGTTTTGCATTAAGAAGTGCGCTAGAATCCATTGCCCAGGGTTAGAATTCGCTAATTCAACCTTAGGAATGAAGGAGAAGACTACTTACCTGACCTTTGGGGAAAGTTTCACATCATATAGGGTTGAGAGAACAAGTCTGGACTTGGAATTGAGAACCTTTTATACTCACTGGAAAATAGAAGCCCACAACTGGAAGGACAGTCTAACGTTTGAACCATTGAAATTTTGGAGGGAAATCTACTGGGATTTGAAGGACAGGTCGATAGGTTGTCCTTCTGGATGATAGAACGTCGATTGGTCCATGCTTTCCTAGGAAGGAAAACTAGTAGCCTTTGATAGCCATGTCGACGGGCCATTTTTTGGGCGGACCATCGACTGGTCTGTCCTTTTTGTTCTACATCTGGCAAGCCTCTGGAATGATCCCAAGGTCAAAAGGATAGTCCGTCCTTCTGGACGATGTTCTGTCGATTTAGATCGTGAAAAATACCTTGCAACTGGGCTACTCTATCATAAAGACAAGAACGAGAGGATGGGTTGTCTGCTAAGACAATGGTCCATGGACCCATTCATGCAAGCCTTCCAGTGAAGTGGCTCACCCCTGAACCTATTCCATAGTTCATTTAACGAGTCGTCCTTTGCTCGAAGATTTGTGAGGTCGATCGTGAATTCCCATACAGACCTGAAACCTCTCTATTTTTTAATGAAACATCAATCCGAAATCTGAGATGTTACACCTGATGAACTTTTAGTTATTAAATTTTACGAAAGGCTTCATAGACTAGTTTAGTTATTTCCGAATATATCTATCAGTACTCAGATTTCAATGGGTTGTATGCTAGATATAATGTTTAGTCTTAGTGGCCCATTATGTGTTTACAGTTCTTTGTTAGAACTTGTTAATTGTGTTCTTCACGTGTCCTTTGATAGAATTATGTCATAGGATTCACTATAGATATCAAGTTCATATATTCAGATAGAGCATGGTTCGTGTTACCCAATTAGGCCATGACAAAACTTGATGTCAAAGCACTAGGTTTAAGTAACCTAAGGAGTCCATGAAGTTGTGTCTATTAGAATCCTATATATGAATGTGTTGTATGTGATATTCATAATTAGGGTCTACTTGGATATTTAGGAAAAGTTACCTTTATTTTATGTCGTAGATCATGCAGTAGAGCTAATCAAAAGATCATTCACAGTTGTACGTTGCTCCATTTTTATCATAGTTGTCTCACCTTCAAGGGATAATAAGATGTAGAGTTATTCTTTAATAATTTGTCCTCCTCTTGATAAGATCAGTAAGCGTGGAAAAAATTGCATGGGGGTTCATGAAAACAATAGATCAAGCCCTAGGTACATTTGAAGCCTTATTTGATAAAGGTATCCCTTTACCTTCTTCTTGATAATATTACCCTAATTTAGACTCAGAGTAGTATAAGGAAGATAGTGACCACCTTAGGCTTGTTGTAGCCAGGGTGGAAAGTTATATTGGCATAGTTCTGTTTATAGGTGCAATAGTACTCCCACATCTCATGGCTCTTAGTCCCTACCAGGCTAACAAGACTTAGATGCTTTATTGAATGTCGTTTCGAGTATGTTAATAGCTGACTTTCAAGATAAATGTGCATTTTTCTATCCCAAATATATATAATGCCTTATATGATTCCATTGATGGTTAGGAAGTCTAGGGATTTGTGTTTCAATTATTCTGTAATGACCCGTCAGCTCGTTGTAGAATCCGGACAACTTAAGCTAAGAGGAAGTTTAAAATTTTTCCATCCATAGGGAGGGAGTTCCCCGAATTAAAGATCATGAGACGTATGATGTCGAATGGACTAAGTTATAATTGGGTGGGACCAGGTATACATCCGCCATAGCAGGCTGCTTTTCGCCATAGCAAAACTACTGCAGTGATAATTTGTCTCGCTGCAATGGGTGACGCAAACCAGAATTCCGCAATCCTATCCCAGTTAAGATTTTTTAAGAATAACCTATTCTCTCAAACAGGGCTTAATAAAATGCGCAAAAATAGTAAGTATACTTTTAGAAGAAGAAGCGGAACTAGGAGGCTAGAGGAGGTAGGGGTTCATCCTTCGTAGCTATGATTTCCCCTAAGAACTTAGAACTCAGTGCAAGCATGCAACTGGGAATGTCTCGACGATAGCTTGACGACCAAGAAGGCTATGGCTTACTGACCTCCATGTTAGAATTTGATTAGCAAAATATATACATGCATATAATTGATGTGTTTTTGATGGGTAGAGACGAAATTCGAGTAATTTGCATTGAATATGTATAACTGGTAAGTGTCTGTGGACGAATGAAATAAGGAAGGGGTGGTGATATTCCAATAACGTAAAAACCCGTAGGTTATAGATCCAATAAGAATAGTATATGAATGATGGGGTGTGAGAGAGTGAATTGATTTTATGCGTAAAGGTCTTCGGGCATTGTTGTTGGTGTATGTATGTATGTATGTGTGTGCGTGTGTGTGTGTGTCTACTCCTTCTTTTTCGAATTGTAATTTAATTTTGAACAGTTAGTTATAAACCCTTGGTTATAAAATACAGGAATTGAATGTTGAGGGGTGGGCTATTATGGTTGTATGGCTTGACTTGTGACCCCTGAATAGTGGGAGAAAGTGAGCTACGGAGCTAGTAAAATTTTCCTTGTATGTTGTATATATGCTTGTGAGTCTATATCAAATCAACTGTAATTTCTTGATGAAGAAAGTAGGGTGATTATAGCAATGAATCAATATAATTTATGCATAATCGGTGAGAGGTTGCGAAGAAACAATCTGTGGGAATTCTTAGAGGAAAATCGATCAGAGTACTATCGAGTGGTATCGTTGCTGCGATCCGAGAACTGCTGCAGTGAGACCATACTGGTGGCAGCAATGTCGCTGCAGTGGAGCCCTATCTCACGAGCAGGCTAGTTTGTACCTCATCATAGAAATTTGAGCGCAAATACCGTAATAATTGACGGATTATGAACAGCCTCAAGCTAGGGTTGTGTTATACTTGATAAGGTGTAATTCTTGTTTGTGTATGTTTAATTGATATTTTAAGCTGTGATATGTTGTGTCTGAAATGGTCAATGGAATCTGTGATAACTGAGAAAGTTAATGTAGAGGTACGTCATAATTGGAAGGTAAGCTATTCACATGTTGAGAAAGAGGCCTGGGGCCGAGATGAGACTTGGATGAGTAAATTGTATAATTGAACCATAAGTGAGGGCTTGGATATGAGCAACTCATGCTCGAGTGAGCATCCGAGCGAGCAGTATGAGTGGGTACATAGACAGATATGACTAAACAATAATATGGATGGATGTATATATATGAGTTCACAAACAGGTATGATAAAGGACTCATATGGCTGGATGTATAGTACATAGATTTCTAGAGTTCTCTGCAGGTCATGACTAGAAGGGCAAACATAAGACCCTCTGGCTGTGTACAGTAATGTGATGGAGGCGTGTACCCGACATATCACTGGTGGTACGATTTGCGAGACAGAGATTGTGCAGGTGTGGCATGATATACATACGGCTGCAATGATAAAGAGATACCGGTATACAGGTGTGCTACAAGATATACCAAAACTATTCGTGTATGATGTAAGACATGGTTAGGATGTAATACATGATGATACGGTACAAGTATGGTGTCATATGACACAATTATGATGCAAAGAAACAAGTGTGTATAGCTATTTGATCATGAAGGATTTGACTTCATCAGTATAGTTTGATGCTTCCTTGTGTGTGTTCTTGAGTTATTAAATTTGTAATTGTGATTGAGTGTTTGATTTAAGTGGTTTTTGAGGGTCATAGAAGGCAGTATAACGGGTTTAATAAAAAGGGTGGTGATTTACCATGAAATCGCAGTTGTAACTATAATAATCATGTACTAAATTAGGGGAGTTAGGAAATCCTGTAAATAATTAAATAGATCAATAAATGATAGAAACGGACCTTATTAATGATAGTGAAAGGGTAAATGAGGTAGACGTGCCATAAGGTTATATGGAAGAATATAGGAGAATTGAATCAGCTAAACTGGGCTACTGACTGCCTGGGTACCACTGTAGCGAGTAAATTTACGCTGTTGTGAAACCGCTATCGCGCTAAGATCCACTGCTGCAGTGGGATAAGAGCGAGACAGATTGAAAGACTAATTGATGGTTAGAGTTGTAGGGTGATTGCATAAACCTTGCTGAGTCATAAAAGATGATAATATATTTAATAAAATTAATGAGTTGTTGCATAAGTGGAGTAGTTGTTTAATTTATTTAAGTCAATTGTATGTTAATTTATATGCTGTTATGTGAACTAATCTCAGTCGACTGATGATATCTACCGGTACATGTGGTGTACTGTTGCTACTTTGCTATACATCTTTGGTATAAGCTATGGCAGATTTGAAGTTTCTTGAATGACGTGGAGTACTTAGCATCAGCTTCCATATTATTCTCAGACCAAGCTGTGTCATTTATCTTGCCAAGTATTCTGTTAGAGCTCTTATATTTGTCTAGGCTAGATCTTGGGAGAGTCAAGGTTTTTGGGAAACATATAGTTGATATTTCGAAATATTATTTATTTGTGTAAATTAAAGAGAAAATTTTGTATTTTAAGTGATGTTCCAAAAAGGATTCTCCTATCAAGTAAAGTTGATGTAGGTTCCTACACGACCTACCAATTTGGGGTCATGACCCATATTCTTATGACAAGTTTATATGTACCTTAGTATGATCCATGCTTTTGGCTAAAAAGAATCATTATACGACCAAATAATAGGGTCAAGAATGTTGAGGGATTATATGTAAGTTATGATCTCTTAAATTATTTAGAACAAACTAGAAGGCACGATAATGCTAGTCAATTGTCAGCGAAAGAATATTTTTTAGATACGAAGTAGATGAGAATGATATTTAGGAGTCATAGGCCAAGTGTGCCTATGAAGTGAATTCCCAGTCAGGGAGAAATAGATCAAGAAAAGTCCCTTAGAATTAAGAATAGGGCTAAGAAGGGACTACAATAGACGACAATAAGATTAAGCCTCCTTATAAGATGATAAGTTATATGATTGTTGCCTAGAAGGCAAGAAGTATGCCGATTATGAATATAATAGCACTATGTTCATTTGAAGTGACTTAGTTATGTCCTAGTAAGAAAGATAAATTTTAGGTATGCTTAAGTACAATAGAGTTTATAGAAGAAAAAGAAGGGTATATAGATAGACAATTGATGGTCACTTAAAACAACAAATAAGTTAAAACACCATGTTGGGTTATAGATATTATAGAAATGGTTCATATGTATGAAGCCCAGTGGGACCACAATATACTGTTTAAGGCCTTGTATAAGAAAGAGTGCAAATTTTCCTATTAAATGATAGAAGATTGACATAGTGAAGTGGATTAGGCCAGATTTAGTCTATCAAACTATAATATGCCAGAAGTAATTTCAAAAATAGTTGAAGACAATATAAAGTCCTAAGAGATTTTTCCTAGATATGTATAAACTTACCAAAGACATGTGAATTGACCTAATATAAATCAAAGTATAGATGAAGTTATGCAAACAATTAAGATAATATGAAAATAAGTTCCACAGTAAGTAAGAGATTTACCCTTTCAGTGTAGAAAGTAACTCACATGCCATGTGACACCTATGTTATTAGTACTCTATGTCTCTATTCATGCTCTACATGTATAGGTAACATCCATAATTCAAGATTTATGCTATATGCCTTCGACTTGAGGTTCATGACTCTAATCAGGTTCTATATGATTCACGTCTACGTCATATTCTTTATGCTTCCTTCCCCAAGTTATGCCTACGTTTGAAGGCTAAGAATCCTATGTGATTCGTGCTTAACGACTCTCTATTCTTAGGTATTCCTCTTAAGGTGAAGATGTAGATCAAAGAAATTATTGTAGGTATGTGCCAAAAATTTTCCTTTAACATGTTAAAAAGGACAAGATGAGCCTTTTACATATTTTCTCATTTCATATGCTATCTATTGAGATGTCCTGTGAGACTTGTCTATACATTTTTCTTATTAGCTGACAGATTATAGATAATACTAATTACAAAGAAAACTCTGAAGAAATTTTCAGAAAATTCCAGAGTTAGACTATTTTTAGAACTATGACTCATTCGAGAAAGAATGTTCCTAAAGGAGGATAATGTAATACCTCCTTCCTTCCTATTAAAGCTTAAACTATTCTATGTGTGTGATGAGACCCAAGATAGAGGATTCAGATAGTATATAGGTACAAATAAGAGTTTAGAATAAAAGAAAAGTGTCAGTGTAGAAATTACAATTGAAAATTTTCTTTCGAAGTTAAGTTATAGCATAATGTCTCACCCCCGAGTTAGTATATGACTAAGCTATCCAATAAAATTACTTAAACCCGAGAAGATAGTTGTTTCAGGTGAGAAAAGTGTTAGTGTAGAAATTGTAATAAAAAAATTTCTTTCAAAGTGAAGTTATGAAATAATGCGTCACCCCTGAGTTAGTATATGACTAAGATAGTGCCAATAAGTCTCTTGACACTTGATTACATAGACTCTTGACTAAGATAGACTTATACACTTGATTACATAGACTTATATATATATATATCAAAAATAATTATTCAAGGTGAAACATTTTTATATGGACATCACAAATAATTTTAATTATATTTTTTGAATTTAGTAGAGCTTAGCATGTTAGTCAAATAAGGAGAAATCATAATTTCAACTTAATTTATGGGTTCTAAATTTTAAAACAATGAATTCAAGCCTAATTATAATTGAATTCTAAATCCAATATAAAAATACACTATTTTGAAAAAAAAAATCATTAGATTCAGCTGAACTCGTATTCAAGACTTCTAGCTCCGTACCAATCAATACAAATAATAATGATAATAACAATAAGACGATCAAATTTTCTAGCCACAAATTCAAATAAAGACCAGAATAATAATTAATTAGTATAAAAATAAAATTAATTACAATATTTTTTGTTTCCTACATGAGAAATTAATGCCCACCTTTTCATCTTTTTCTAAATGCACATATGTTATTTGGACATGATAAAAAGATTTAAACTTAACCATAAACTTTTCTTCTTGTTAATGGCGCTATGAGAAAACCCCAACGAATACCATAAATTCATAATTTCAAACTCTTAATTTTTTTTAAAAAATAATTGAGGAAAAAAGAAAACTGAAAACAAGCAAACAACAAAAATAATAGAGCTACTACCTGAATTTTTCACAATTTCTTGAAATAATTTTCTAAGATCTCTTTTCTTACCTATGAAAAAATGCTAAACCAATAGAAAAACTTCAAACATAAAGAAGATGAGATGATGAAATGCAAAGGTTAAGTGAATGAAGTGACTTTTCAGTATGGAATTTATAAAAGACATAGAGCATGTGAAAAGACCTTAATAAATAATATTAAAAGTGAAAGATAAAAGGAATAATAACTAAACTCAATAATTAGGGAGAAGATGTAAGAGTTCTTCTGCCCATTT